>JADLZL010003575.1:0-163060 GCA_015844335.1 Chrysopogon serrulatus | reverse complement strand
TACAAGTGGGTGACCCTACAACAAAAGAGAGCTCCTATAAGTGGTGTCATCCTAAATTGGTCAAGAGATTATCTTCAATTCCAAGTGGTACTTCAACATCAAATGAAGGTGTCCATCAAAAAATACAAGATTCAAGTGTCAACATCAACACCCTAGGTGTAACCCTTTGTGTCATACCCAGTTTTAAAGACAAAACTGAATACAAAAACCATATGTGTGCCTAGAGATCAATCACACACATATAGAGACAAACCACTGGAGTATCAAGCTCAGTGCCTTTATTACATCATAAATAGTACTTTAATACATAAATTTATTCAAAGTCTCAGCGAAACGAAATAAGATAACTAGCACTCCGATAGACTCCAAAGCCACGTGGACGCCAACCGGTGAAGCACAAGACTAGTAGTCCTCATCGAGTCCTCATAGACACGATTATCTGTTACCCATCCGAGATTTTTCAAGTAATAAAAATAAACAAGCGTAAGTACATGTCGTACTTAACAAGAATAACATGGGGTTAATGAGGCTCAAAAGGCTGACACGGTTTACAGCGGTTAGCAACTTTTATTATATCTCAATTTTAGCATAAGTGAGTAGCAACAAGTAGCATAAATCCCAATTAAACCATATGATCATGTAAACAATGATTAAAGTATAGCAAAACAGTAAACAAGAATTTTCCATCGCACAAATCATTATTCTATAAGAAGTCCAAGTCGCCGTGGACCGGAGCACGATCGATATATCAGTTTTAACACTCTGCAGAGGTTGTACACTTTCACCGTGAGTCGTGATTCCCATATGCTTGGGTTAATTACTCCCAAACTACACTACCGAGGTGCATAGCAGGGTTTCACTATGAAGTCTTTCAAAGGTTCGTCTAACAAGTTAGGGCCGCTAGGTTTCCTCGACAAGCAGACATAGAATCCCCTTTCCAAATGGTTCACACCGCAGCAGCAACACATGAGGACAGAAGCCACGCTATGCCCATCGTGTAAAGCCCCTTTTGCGCCTTTCGGTAACCTCTAACAAGCTAGAAGAGGGTCCTCATACTTGACTAAAGCCAGAGCCATATAGCCCCCACGGTTGTACTGTAAGTCCCGGGTGCTCACTTACAGATAAGTCCTTAGGGAGGACATGAGCAAACAGGTACTCTTCCCCTTTAATTTTCCATAGCTAAAAAGCGAGTTTTAAACCTTTGTTGCATATAGCATTAATCATGTTACAGATCATAATGGTTATTCATTAAGCACTAGCATAAGCTACCCAAATGCATAAACCCACGGTAGTCAAGGTACAAGATACAATTGCTAGGAAATCCTTAGTGGTAAACAAGGAAGACACATGCAATATGAATTAAATCATTACGGGTGAGTGGGTAACAAGGATGATCCCATGCTATACTTGCCTTGCTCAACGAACCCTTGGTGATACGGCTCGTCAAAGTACTCCCGATCACCAAATAGTATTGCTCACCGCCTATACTCCACAACAAGCAACATACAATCATCCAAGCGCAATCATGCATAGCAAACAAGAGCATAGATTAGAACAGTACACCAATATCATAAAACAAAGATAAAAAGTTTAGAAAACGAATCTACGCATCGCTAGGATCACACGTGACGCTTGGATCACCAAAATCGGAGCTCAAAACGGTGAAGTTATAGATTAAACAAGATTTTATGTAGAAAACTTATTAATTTTATTAAGCAATAAAATTAAAAAGTTAGAAAACATGATTAACAGTACCATAAACATGTAGATTATTCAATTACGAATCTAACGCAACTTGAACGGATCAAATCGGAGTTAATTTGAAGAAGTTATACTCAAAAAGAATCCAGTGGCAAACTTGTAAATAATCTGAAAACGAATTTCGAATTAAAATATATAAAATTCGGTTTTAATTCAAATCAGAGGACGGCGGGTTCAATAATAAAGAAACAGAGGGGTTCTTTTGCAATTTTGACCGCGAAGGGTGGGATCGATCCGATCCATTGGATCAAGGATGGACGGTCTAGATTAGAAAGAAGGGAGAGAGAGAGAAGTGCCGGGCGAACAAGGACCCGACGGGCGGCGACCATCGCCGGGCGGCGAGCAAAGCTCGTCGGCGTTCACGAATCTCGGCCCACGGAGCACCTCTGAGCAAACCAACAGCACCGGGAGATAGAGAGAAGCGAGGCGAAGCTCACCAGCCAGCCTGGGCTTGGGGAGCGACGGAGACGGCGCGGCGACAGAAAAAGGCTGACGGCGGCTCCTACAAGCATCGGCGGCGGTTAGCTCTTGACCGAGGGCAAGAAAAAGAGAGAGGAGAGGTTCAGCGGCGTCGCGGCGTCGGCGCGAAGCTCGGCCGAGAGCTTACTGCGGCGGATCGACGGCTTGAAGGCGGAGCAGCGAGCGGCGGCGGCTCGGTAGGGGTTGCGGGGCGGCTGCGTCTCCTCCCAAGCGAAAACGGCGGCCGAGCTAGGGCTGGATGGGGGCGGTGCAACGGGGCACCGCTTTTATAGCTCCTGAGGCCGCCTCCCGCGAAGGAAAGCGAGATCGAGCTCGGGTTCAAGAAGGAAACCGGCGGCTTCCATTTTTGGAAGGTGACCGAGGAAGAAGAAGGAAGGAGGCCGGGCTCGGCCGACACGCTGGCCCCACCTGCCGGGCGCCGGCAAGAAGGGAGAGAAGGGAGGGCGCGATGGGCCTCGCTTTGCCGGGCCGCAGGAGGGATGCTGGGCTCCCGGCTTAAGAGAGAAAAGGGGGAGGAGAGTTGGGCCTTCGGCCAAAATAAAGAGAGGGAGAAGTTCTCCTCTTTTTTTTTTTTTTCTTTTATCTATTTCAAACCAGTTTTGAAATGCAAATTGAATTCAAATTTGAATTTGAACAACACCAAGCAATCCAAAAACAATTATGCACCAGCATGAATGCAAAAAGCATGTCTCTACCTTATGATGGATTTTATTTTAATAAAATTAATTATTACTCTATGTTTAATGCACTCACACAATTGCATACTAATTCAATTTCACCTATTTTGGAAAAATGCAAATTTCGGGGTATTACAAATTCTACCCCCTTAATTAATTCTCGTCCCTCGAGAATTGGATATGCTTACTCGAACAACTCATGATATGACTTCCTCGATCATCCTCTCTTTCCCAAGTCGCCTCGATTCTGAGTATCGGTTCCACTGCACCTTGCACATCTTGATAACCCCTGCTCCCCCGGTTACTACTCTGCGGTCTCCAAAATTCTCACTTTGAAATTCCTCATACGTTAGATCATCACTAACAGCAATCTCCTCTAACGATATTTGTTCCTCGGGTACTCGCAAACACTTCTTTAGCCGAGACACATGGAACACATCATGCACACCGACAATGGTTCTGGCAACTCTAGCTGGTAGGCCACTTCTCCACGTCTCTCCAAAATCTTGAAAGGTCCGATATATCTCGGGGCTAACTTTCCTTTCATATTAAACCTCTTCACACCCCTCATAGGTGACACCTTTAAATAGACGTAGTCACCCACTTTAAATACCAATTCTCGCCTTCTAGTATCAGCATAACTTTTCTGTCGAGATTGGGCCACTCTCAAATTATCTCGGATCATTCTCACTTGTTCTTCGGCATCTTTAAGAACATCAGGTCCAAATACTTGACCCTCACCTGTTTGATTCCAAAACAGTGGTGTCCTGCACTTGCGACCATACAATGCTTCAAACGGTGCCATTTTGAGACTCTTCTGATAACTATTGTTGTATGAGAACTCTGCATATGGCAAACTCTTATCCCAACTAGTGCCATATTGTAATGCACATGCTCTCAACATATCTTCCAATATCTGGTTAGTTCTCTCAGTCTGTCCGTCCGTCTGAGGATGATAGGCTGAGCTGAAGTTTAACTTTGTCCCAAGTGACTCATGTATACCTTTCCAGAAATGTGATGTGAACTGAGAACCCCTATCAGACACGATCTTCTTGGGTACACCATGTAAACACACTATCCTTTCCATGTATAGCTCTGCTAACTTCGGTCCATGGTAAGTAGTCTTGACTGGTATAAAGTGAGCAACTTTAGTTAACCGATCCACTATTACCCATATCGAATCATACCCTCTCTGAGTTCGTGGCAAACCAACTATAAAATCCATACCAACTTCTTCCCATTTCCACTCGGGTATCTTCATTGGTTGTAGTAACCCTGCAGGTCGTTGATGTTCAGCTTTGACCCTCTGACAAGTGTCACACAAAGCCACGTATTCTGCCACATCTCTCTTTAATCCATACCACCAGTACTTTTCCTTCAAATCCAAGTACATCTTGGTACTTCCTGGGTGTATAGAATAAGCAGACTCATGGGCTTCTCGCAAAATTGCTTCTCAGATAGCCTTCACAGCTGGTACACAAATCCTCTTCCCAAACCATAGAGTCCCATTGTCATCCAGACGAAATCCTGGCGCTTTGCCGATCACTATGTTCTCTGCAATCTCTTTTAGTTTCTCATCCTCAAGTTGACCTTTGCGGATTTCTTGCTCTAGAGTCGGCTCAACTACCAACTCCACTCAGATATTGACAAAGCCCAGATTGAGATGTTCAATTTCAGCACACAACTCCTTAGGCATGGGTGTTGTCCGAATCTCATTTGCATAACTCTTCCTACTAAGAGCATCAGCTACAACATTGGCCTTCCCTGGGTGATAATGTACTTCCAAGTCATAATTCTTAATCAGTTCCAACCATCGACGCTGTCTCAAATTCAAGTCCGACTGAGTGAAAATGTACTTCAAACTCTTATGGTCAGTGTAGATGTCACTTTTATGGCCAATAAGATAGTGTCTCCATATCTTCAAAGCATGAACCACTGCTGCTAACTCTAAGTCATGAGTAGGATAATTCAACTCATGCTTCCTCAGTTGCCTTGATGCATAGGCCACTACTCTTCCTTCTTGCATAAGAACACATCCCAGACCAAGACGAGATGCGTCACAAAAGATGGAGAAGTTCTTGCTCAGATCTGGCAATATCAACACCGGGGCTGTGGTTAATCTCTTCTTTAACTCATCAAAGCTAGACTGACACTGGGAAGACCATACAAACTTAGCATTCTTCTCCAATAGTGCAGTCATAGGCTTAGCAAGCTTAGAGAATCCTTCAATGAATCTCCGGTAATAACCAGCTAACCCAAGGAAACTTCGGATCTCACTAACATTAGTAGGTGGTGTCCAATCTAACACATCCTTCACTTTGTTAGGATCCACTGCAATACCACCATTGGATACAACATGACCAAGAAAGGAAACTTCCTTCAACCAGAATTCACACTTACTTCGCTTAGCATATAGCTTGTGCTCCCTGAGCTTCTGCAAAACCAACCTCAAATGCTCAGCGTGTTCTTCCTCATTCTTGGAGAAGACCAATATATCATCAATAAATACCACAACGAACTTGTCCAGATACTCCATAAACACCTTGTTCATCAAGTACATAAAGTATGCAGGTGCATTGGTTAGCCCAAATGACATCACTATGTACTCATACAACCCATACCTTGTAGTAAATGCTGTCTTAGGTATGTCGGTGGCACGAATCTTCAATTGATGATAACCAGAACGAAGATCAATTTTAGAGAATACACAAGCACCTCTCAACTGGTCAAATAAATCATCAATTCTAGGCAAAGGATACTTGTTCTTGATGGTAACCTCATTGAGTGATCGATAATCAACACACATCCTCTGAGTACCATCCTTCTTGTCAACAAATATGACTGGTGCTCCCCAAGGTGAAGAACTAGGATGAATAAAGCCTTTCTCGCATAACTCTTTTTAGTTGCTTTTTAACTCTTCTAATTCAGGTACCCCATTCTATATGGACGCTTAGCTATAGGTGCAAAGCTAGGTAAAAGCTCAATAAGAAATTCAATATCACGGTCAGGTGGCATACCTGGCAAATCATCGGGGAACACATCCGGAAACTCATCCACGACGTGGTCCCCGCTGGCTACCATCTCCATTCAGCGGGTCACGGTGGCGCTTGTCGTGGTTGAACTATTACATCAACACTGATTCTGTCCCCACTTGGCGTTATCAGTACTACCACTTTCTCTTGACACTGAATCACTACATGATGTTTCTTCATCCAGTCCATACCCAGAATAAGATCAATCCCAGCTGTTCTCAACACTATAGGGCAAACCTTGAAGTCTACCCCCCTTATAGACGACTAGTCACGGACATTTATACTGTGCTGACATACTTCCACCCGGTGAATTTACTATGAAGTTGTTTTTCAGAGCACATACTGGGATGCCATGCATTTGGATAAAAATATGCGAAATAAAGGAATGCGAAGCTCCAGAGTCGAAAAGAACAGTAGCGGGGATGGAATTGACACTGAACGTACCGAGCATGACCTCTGGTGCTTCCTGGACGGTATCGGTGGACACATGATTCACCTTTCCAGTGTTGTTCAGCCGAGGGTGCGCCTTCTGATTGCTGTTCTGGTTCTGTGGAGTCTGCGGGTTCTGCTTCTTGGGACAGTGGTAAGACATATGACCTGCTTCACCACAGATGTAGCACCTATTGGGGGTGTTAGGTGCACTGCTCTTCACTGGGGTATTGTTGGGGTTTCCAGGACGGGGCGTCTGATTGCCATACTGTTGCTGTGGGCGCTGTCCACCAGACTGCTGTGGATACTGAGGGCGCTGCTGATTCTGATTGCGGTTCCACTGGGGATAAGAACCTTGGTACCTTGGCGGTTGCCCCTGATTGGTGCGGGAGCGAGTGTTGCTTCCAGAGCCCTGTCCCTGCCACCTTCTCTTCTTGTGGTCCAGCTCCTGGCGTAGGTTGCCCACCACTATTGCTCGGTCCACCAGTGCATGAAAATTGGGGTAGAGAGTAGATGAGAGCTGCAACCTGAGGTCATCATACAATCCCTTCAGGAAACGTCCCTGCTTCTTCGCATCAGAGTCAACATCCTCAGGTGCATAACGAGACAGCTGAGAAAACCGGTCACGGTACTCGCCCACCGACATGGAACCTTGCTTCACCCTCTACGAAACTCCCTCCTTCTTAACTTCAATCTCCCCTCGGGGATGTGGTGAGCTCTAAATGCCTCCCCGAACTCCCGCCAGTGATCTGGTTTGGGTGAGGGTGGCCATACCGGTATGACTCCCACCAGGTTTGAGCTGCCCCCTCAGAATCGTCCGAACCATATAGCACCTTCTCATAGTCATTGCATTGTGCTATATTGAGCTGCTTCCCGACTGCACGAAGCCAGTCATCGGCCTCCAGTGGATCTGCAGTATGGGAGAATACCGGAGGGCGACCCTTCAAGAAATCACCACGCTTGTCTCTAGCAGGGGGTGGTGGTGGCGGTGGTGCAGCTGGCTGGTTCTGGATGTGTTGCACCAAGGTTTGCAGCAATTGAGTTTGTGTTGCAAACATCTGCTCCATAGTCGGCGGTGGCGGTGGCGGAGGTGGTGGTGGCGGTGGATAGTTGCCCATACCCCTACCACCTCTACGTCCCCTAGCTCCTCTGCCTCTTGCTGCCATCTGTTCTCCAAAAGCAAATGCTCAAGTTTAGCATATTCCCAACCAAACAAATCACTTATGCAAACAAACACTGAAGCTGAAAATTTCTGGGCGTCTTCATGCAACAGCAGCACAGTAATTCAGTCATAACTCGAGCTACAGATAATCAAATGAGTTGTGGCATATATGGATGGAAAGCTTAAGAAATTATCTACAATTTTCGTTCAGGTGAGATCTTCAGATTCTGACGTGAACTAGGAGTAAAACAGCAAAACATTAATTCTGTCCAGAGAGGCTGTCAGCGCAGAAACCTTCAACTCCAACAATTATATCTCTCAAACCATAACTGATAAAAAGGTGATTCCAGCGGCATTTGAAAGATACTGAAGTCTAATTACTCTCATAAAAATTTCATAAATTTTGCACAAACAGATTGGCGGGTATCAACTAAAGAACACAGACTGTTCCAGAGACAGATTTCAGCAAAACGATATAACCGACCCAAACTTAAACATTTATTAATCTAATCTTAAAAATTCTTAAACATTGGGACTTGTGGACATGCCCACAATCTCCCAGCACTCATAACAAAGATCCAACTCAACCATAAGCATAATGATAATCATCCACACACTAAAAGTTCACACGCACACACTTGACTAGACTCGACTCGACTCGAATCAAACCACGATACTATCGCATTATGATAAAGATGGACTCCAACTCCTAGGCTCGATCTAGCTTCTCATAAAGTCTTGGACGGTGGAGTTCCTCCCTAAGGTCATCAGCTTCCCTCTGACTTCTCTTGCGTGACCTTTGTTGTGCCCGCAGCTCAGTCTTGAGTCGCGCGTTGTCGCGCATCAACTCATGAGCAAAGAGGACTAGCGATCGAGTGGTAGGATCCGCATCCTGGGGATTCAGCATCACCCATCCTAGCTCCTCATCATAACGAGGAAGGTAGCGGTCCTCATCCTCCATCATGTCCTCATAGCGCTCTCATGGTATACAAGGTGGGCTTCCAGAGCTGCGTCTTCCATGCTTTGCCCGAAGAGTGGTACGTCCCAAATTGTATGCCTCAAAGATCGAGTCCACTTGGAAAGCTTCTACCTCCTCATTCCAGATGTAGACAACCACCTTACGCCTTCCAAAGTAAGTGCCCTCAACAGGGGTGGATGTTCTCCTCGCAAAAGTACTCCACTCGCGAACCGGCCATCATAGTAGCTATGGAACATATCCATAAGATGAGCATGGTAGTAGTTGGCATAATCTCCCCGCTTGGAGTAGAGCCTCTTGGTCCATCCCATGGGAAGATCATCTCCTCCTCGCTGCGCCACCTTGGGGTGGTGGTGGTGGATCGCCTCCAAAGAACGCCCTCTTGGTGTTCCTCTTCATCATCGAGAGATATCTATGATCACCACTTCCGGTTCTTCTTCTTCAGGCTCCACTTGGTGCATCTGCACATCCACATCTTCCTCGACCATGACCTCGTCGCGGGACTCCATCGGGGCGTACTCAGCACGGGTGTGATGTAGCCTCCAAGCAGCTAATGCGAGCGGTCTTATGGGCACGTGTCATCTACAGAAATAGACCAAGATTAAGTTAGAAATAGAGTCAATAAATTTTGTAATAGAATAAGATGGAAAACAGCATAAAAATTTAGCAAAAATAACAAGATAAGATAGTAAGCATGAAATAAGTTAACAAGAGATGCTAAAACGACCATTGCTAACAAGGCTTAAGCGTCCTACAAATAACACGGCTCGATACCAATTTGTCATACCCAGTTTTAAAGACAAAATCTGAATACAAAACCATATGTGTGCCCGCAGATCAATCACACACATATAGAGAGACAAACCACCGGAGTATCAAGCTCAGTGCCTTTATTACATCATAAATAGTACTTTAATACATAAATTTATTCAAAGTCTCGCCGAGAAACGAAATAAGATAACTAGCACTCCGATAGACTCCAAAGCCACAGGGGACGTCAACCGGTGAAGCACAAGACTAGTAGTCCTCATCGAGTCCTCATAGACATGATTATCTGCTACCCATCCGGGATTTTCCAAGTAATAAAAATAAACAAGCGTAAGTACATATCGTACTTAACAAGAATAACATGGGGTTAATGAGGCTCAAAAGGTCGACACGGTTTACAGCCGGTTAGCAACTTTTATCATATCTCAATTTTAGCATAAGTGAGTAGCAACAAGTAGCATAAATCCCAATTAAACCATATGATCATGTAAACAATGATTAAAGTATAGCAAAACAGTAAACAAGAATTTTCCATCGCACAAATCATTATTCTATAAGAAGTCCAGGCCGCTCGTGACCGTGAGCACGGCTGATATATCAGTTTTAACACTCTGCAGAGGTTGTACACTTTCACCGTGAGTCGTGATTCCCATATGCTTGGGTTAATTACTCCCAAACTACACTGCCGAGGTGCATAGCAGGGTTTCACTATGAAGTCTTTCAAAGGTTCGTCTAACAAGTTAGGGCCGCTAGGTTTCCTCGACAAGCAGACATAGAATCCCCCTTCCAAATGGTTCACACCGCAGCAGCAACACATGAGGACAGAAGCCACGCTATGCCCATCGTGTAAAGCCCCTTTTGCGCCTTTCGGTAACCTCTAACAAGCTAGAAGAGGGTCCTCATACTTGACTAAAGCCAGAGCCATATAGCCCCCACGGTTGTTGTACTGTAAAGTCTCGGGTGCTCACTTACGTATAAGTCCTTAGGGAGGACAAGAGCAAACAGGTACTCTTCCCCTTTAATTTTCCGTGGCTAAAAAGCGAGTTTTAAACCTTTGTTGCATATAGCATTAATCATGTTACAGATCATAATGGTTATTCATTAAGCACTAGCATAAGCTACCCAAATGCATAAACCCACGGTAGTCAAGGTACAAGATACAATTGCTAGGAAATCCTTAGTGGTAAACAAGGAAGACACATGCAATATGAATTAAATGATTACGGGTGAGTGGGTAACAAGGATGATCCCATGCTATACTTGCCTTGCTCAACGAACCCTTGGTGATACGGCTCGTCAAAGTACTCCTGATCACCAGCGTATTGCTCACCGTCTATACTCCACAACAAGCAACATACAATCATCCAAGCGCAATCATGCATAGCAAACAAGAGCATAGATTAGAACAGTACACCAATATCATAAAACAAAGATAAAAAGTTTAGAAAATGAATCTACGCATCGCTAGGATCACACGACGCTTGGATCACCAAAATCGGAGTTGAAACGGTGAAGTTATAGATTAAACAAGATTTTATGTAGAAAACTTATTAATTTTATTAAACAATAAAATTAAAAGTTAGAAAACATGATTAACGGTACCATAAACATGTAGATTATTCAATTACGAATCTAACGCAACTTGAACGGATCAAATCGGAGTTAATTTGAAGAAGTTATACTCAAAAGAATCCAGTGGCAAACTTGTAAATAATCTGAAAACGAATTTCGAATTAAAATATATAAAATTCGGTTTTAATTCAAATCAGAGGACGATGGGTTCAATAATAAAGAAACAGAGGGGTTCTTTTTGCAATTTTGACCGCGAAGGGGTATGGATCGATCCGATCCATTGGATCAAGGATGGACGGTCTAGATTAGAAAGAAGGGAGAGAGAGGAGTGCCGGCCGGGAAAGTGACCCGACGGCGGCGACCATCGCCGGGCGGCGAGCAAAGCTCGTCGGCGTTCACGGATCTCGGCCCACGAAGCACCTCTCGAGCAAACCAACAAAGACCGGAGATAGAGAGAAGCGAGGCGAGCTCACCAGCCAGCTTTCGCGGGGCTTGGGGAGCGACGGAGACGGCGTGCGACAGAAAAGGCGACGGGCGGCCTCCTACAAGCATCGGGCGGGGCGGTTAGCTCTTGACCGAGGGCAAGAAAAGAGAGAGGGAGAGGTTCAGCGGCGCCGCGGGGCGGCCGGGCGCCGGCTCGGCCGAGAGCTTACCGCGGGGCGGATCGACGGCTTGAAGGCGGAGCAAAATGAGCGGCGGCGGCGGTAGGGGGTTATGGGCGGCGGCCGCGCTCCTCTGGAAGCGAAACGGGCGGTTGAGCTAGGGCTGATGGGGGCGTGCAGCCGGGGCACCGGCTTTTATAGCCTCCCGGAGGCCGCCTCCCCGCGAAGGAAAGCGAGATCGAGCTCGGGTTCAAGAAGGAAACCGGCGGCTTCCATTTTTGGAAGGTGACCGAGGAAGAAGAAGGAAGGAGGCCGGTGGCGGGCCGACACGCTGGCCCCACACTGCCGGGCGCCGGCAAAGAAGGAGAGAAGGGAGGGCGCGATGGGCCTGCTTTTGCTGGGCCGCGGGAGTGGATGCCGGGCTCCCGGCTTAAGAGAGAAAAAAGGGGAGGAGAGTTGGGCCTTCGGGCCAAAATAAAGAGAGGGAGAAGTTCTCCTCTTTTTTTTTTTTTTTTTTTATCTATTTCAAACCAGTTTTGAAATGCAAATTGAATTCAAATTTGAATTTGAACAACACCAAGCAATCCAAAAACAATTATGCACCAGCATGAATGCAAAAAAGCATGTCTCTACCTTATGATGGATTTTATTTTAATAAAATTAATTATTACTCTATGTTTAATGCACTCATACAATTGCATACTAATTCAATTTCACCTATTTTGGAAAAATGCAAATTTCAGGGTGTTACACTTTGTCAAGACGAAGCATACCCTTTATGGAAATTGATGACAAAGGGGAGAGATTTGGAGCACAAAGATATAAAATATGTTTGCATAAAGAGAAATGCATGACATAGGGTGAGAGCTAAGATGCAAGATGGACATAGATATGACCAAGAGGGAGCAAGATTGAAGAATGCAAGGGGATCAAAATTCTTAGACAAGAGAAGCACACAAGTAGGAGGAGCAAGCTCATGAATACATGCTTGATGCATTTAATTGTGTATTACATTTGCTTGCTTGCATTGCATTTGTCTTATATTCCTACATGCTTGTGTGCAAGTGTTTGCTAGAACTAAGACTTGGATGATGTTTGATGTTTTGTGGTATCTAGAGCCTAGTCTTAGTATAGCAAGTGATAACTAGAACCTTGATTATAATGTTGATCTCACATGGTATCTAGTTTTACTTGTTTCTAGCAAAGATTGATGCTAAGAATGTTGAACAAGTGGTATACACGCTACAAAGGTTTATTCACTATCTTGTATACTTTAGCATCACTTAGTAGTGCTAACACTCCCACAAATTTTATATTTATGCATGTGTGCAAACTTGAAACCAAACCATTTAAGCACACATATAGGGGGAGTTAACACTACCAAGTTGATTTTATGGTGCTTATCCAAATCATAGACATAAAGCTTAAATATTGGATAAGTGGCATAAAATCTCAAAAAGCTTAATCTTTATATCTTTGTAGAGTTGTCATCAATTACCAAAAAGGAGGAGATTGAAAGGTCCTTATTTGGTTTTGGTAATTGAGTGACAACCTAGGTGGACTAATTATGCTTATGTGAGATTTGCAGAGATTTAGTCCAGAGGTGCATGTGTGTGAGCAACTATGCCATGGAGGTGGTGTGATGTGTTGCAAGGCTCACACATGTGATGATGAAGGAGCTTAAAGCATGATACATGATATGGAGTCATGTGGCTAGAGGCGAAGATCAAGACAAGACTTGGCTTGATGGACCGGTCGTGATGGTGAAGGGCAAGTTGGAGGCTTTGAAGCTGTTGGTACCGAGTGTCGGGAGGCTTGAGCAAAGACTTGACGCCGAAGAACCGAAGCGATGGTGAAGAGCAAATGAGGTCAAGATCGATGGACCAAAGGCCATGTGATGATATGAAGTGGATCATATCATTCATGTGGATTGAAAGCATCTAGGCCCCTAGTGGGTTTCGGTGATTAATGACAACGTAAGATTATTGTGACTAACGTGTATTTTGCAGAAACCGTTTGAGTTAGGTCATGATAATGGTGGTTGATTGGGCAATCAATGGTATTCACGCCCCGACGATCGAGATCGTTTCCGGTTTTCAAAGGATGGACGACAAGGTTAAGGACGGCTAGTTCTAAGTGTCGTTTGGTGTTGGAGAGACACTTAGAGTAGTTAGGACTTTGTTTTTACCTTTGGCCGTACTATTAAGAGGGGTTTGAATGGGTAACTTGACCTAGGTGAGTCTAGTGAGTTAGGTGTGGTGCACACTTGTTCATTCTAGTCCTAGGCAGCCCTAGAATTGGCCCAAAGTTCAGTTTAGTCGGAGCCATGCGAGAGGTCGTGAAATCGGAAGTGTTTCGAGCCATTTTGGCTTGACCGGACGCTGGCACATAACTGACCGGACGCTGTATGTGAGGTGCCCGATTGACCGGACCCTGCCCCTGGCAGTAGACCGGACGCTCCGGTGCCATCAGCTCGCGGTCTATGGTGGACCGGACGCTGATCAGCACCGACCGGACGCTGGGGTTAGGGCGTCCGGTCACTACTCAGAGAGGTCTAGAATGTGAAATTTCTGACCGGACGCGTCCGGTCATGGTGGACCGGACTCTGACACGCATCCGGTCAGTGTGACGCACTGCAGGTACAGTTAGCCGTTAACAGATGACCGGACGCATCCGGTCGCCCCGACGGACGCGTTCGGTCGACCTTAAAACTGCCTGAAATACCTTTTCGTGTGGGGGGTATATATAATCCCTTACCTCATTCAATTGAGGTCTCTTGCTCATTCCAACAGCTGAAGAACACCTTGTGAGTGCTTGAGAGTGCAAGAGCCCTAGTGAGGTTGAGAGATTTGCTAATCCTTTGCTTATGACCTCATTAGTGGAAAGAGAGTAGCAAGTGTGCATCCACTCATCTCATTAGGCTTGTCTTGGTCAAGTGAGAGTTCTTGCTTATTACTCTTGGTGATCGGCATCACCTAGACGGCTCGGTGGCGATTGGGAGCATGGTGATCATCCGGTGGTGATTGTGGATGGCCCATCTCATCTTGTGAGCGGTTTTGGGGGATTCACCGCGTCGGAGTGACGAAGAATCATCCCGTAGAGAGCACTTGGTCCTTGCGCGGATCAAGGGGGAGCTACACCCTTGCGCGGGTGCTCCAACGAGGACTAGTGGAGAGTGCCGACTCTCCGATACCTCAGGAAAACATCACCGCGTTCCTCTCCTTCTCTTTACTTTGAGCATTTACATTCTCGCAATTACTTCTTGTATTTACATTGCTAGAATTGCCATGCTAGAGTAGGGTTTGGAACCTAGGGAGCTAAACTTTTGTGTCTAGAAGTCATAGAACACACATTAGGCACTAGGGGTGAAATGGGCTAGCGATAGGTTATTACCGCTGCGATTAAAATTTAGAAAAGCCCAATTCACCCCCCCTCTTGGGCATCTTGATCCTTTCAATTGGTATCACCGCCTAGAGAAAAGATGACCGGAGGGAATGGACCTCCTCCCATGTTCGAGGGCAATGACTTTCCTTATTGGAAGATTCGCATGGAAGCGTATCTTGAGGCTGAAGACCTTAATGCGCTTAAAGCTGCCACTCAAGGTTTTCCAAGACCTAGAGATGCCGCACACCTCACACAAGATGAGAAAACCAATGAGAAGTGGAATGCCAAGGCCAAAAACATCATCTTTAGAGGTCTTTGCAAAGATGTGTTCAACCGGGTCCGGAACCACAAAAATGCCCATGATCTTTGGGAAAATATTTGTGCGCTCCATGAGGGAACCAAGAGTGAGCGTGAGGAACGCTATCATCTTGTTATGCAAAAGCTTAATTCATTTGCCATGCTTCCTCATGAGAATGCTAATGAAATGTATTCTCGCTTGAATGTCATTGTAGAGGAGCTCAATGGACTTGGACTCACACAAATGTCACCATCCGATGTTGTGAGAAAGATCTTGTGTGTCCTTCCAATTGACAAGTATGGCCACATTGTCAACGTGCTCCATCAAGGTGATCTTTCCACCGCTACACCAACTCAAGTCTTGGGGAAGATCAATGCACATGAGATGTACATGCACATCACTCCGCAAGAAAGCTCTTCTTCCGCTAAGAAGAAAGATTTGGCATTCAAGGCCAACCAAGAGAAGAAGAGCAAGGGCAAAGCAATTGAGATTATTCTTGCAAGCTCAAGTGACGATGAAGATGATGATGCAAACATTGCACTCATGGTGAGGAAGACCACAAAGATGCTTAAGAAGCTTAACAAGAGTGGCGTCAAGTTTGACTCCAAGAAGAAGAAGTTCTTCACAAGTAGCAAGAGGAAGCCTATCTCCGAGATGGATTGCTACAATTGTGGTGAACTTGGCCATCTTGCTCATCAATGTCCGAAGCCTAAGAAAAACAAGCACAAGAACAAGTTCAAGGGCAAGAAGGATGATTCAAGTGATGATGATGATGATGAGAAGATGAAAGATAAGCCATACAAGAAGAAAGATTGGAAGAAGAACAAGTTCCACAAGAAGAAGGGTGGCAAGACTTATATCGTGGGTGATTGGCTCACCGACATTGAATCATCAAGTGGTGGATCATCCGACGATAGTGATGATGAGAAAGAGAAGGTGGCCACTCTTGTTATTGGGACTTCACTACCTCCACCGCCTTCACCACCATCATCCCCTACACACCTATTCCTTATGGCCAAAGGTGATCGAAAGGTACAAAACTCCCATGATGATAGTGATGATGATTGTGGTAGTGATAGTGATAATGAATTTGAAGCACCTTCATATGATGAACTTGTCACCTTGCTCAATGATTACTCTAAAATCATTAGAAAGACAAGAGCTAAAAATAAAAAGCTAAAACTTGAGAATGAGTCTCTTCTTCCTAATATGACATAGCCGAGAAAGCTAGTGATGAGCTTAGAGAAGAAAATAAGGTTGTGTCATCCTCACTCAAGGAGCTCAAACAATCCCTAAAAGAGCTTAGAGCAAAACATGATAAACTTGAGGAGATACACAATGAGCTCAACACTAGATACAACTTGCTTAAGGAAGAGTACACAACTCTCAAAGTTAACCATGATAACCTTGTGCTTTCATATGATCTTTTATCCGATGAGACACATGATGCTACTAACAATGTTGTTAAGATTGATATAGCCACATCATGTGATGACTTGATTGTTGAGAGCATTGAGCAAGGTTCTAGTGGCAAAGGCAAGCAAGTTGTAGTGGCCGAGCATTATGATGACTATGTCAAGATCAAGAATGAGAATGCAAAGCTAAAGCAAGATCTTGAGAAGCTCTCATCCACCAACACCATTGTCATTGAGACTCAAGATTGCAACAATGAGATTGATCAAGAGATTGAGTCACCAAAAGAAGAAGTCAAAAGACTCAAGTTTGAAAAGAGTTGTGCATTTGATGCTACAAGAGTTGACCATGATGTTGAGAAGCTAAAAGAGGAAAACAAGCAACTCAAGTTGGAGAAGGATCATTTGAAGGTTGGATTGTAAAAGTTCTCTCGAGGCAACTATCTTCAAAGTGAGCTACCCATGAACACCGTCATGAAGATGGATAGAAGTGGTATTGGTTTCTTGGCTCAACAAGAGAAGAAAGTCAAAGCTCAACAACATCACAATCGAAAGCCCAAGCCCAAGAGATGCATTGAGTGTGGTCAAGAAGGTCACTTTGCTCATGAGTGTGAAACTCCACCACCACAACCCTTGCCCAAGCATGCTAGACCCTTTGTCTTCAATGCTCATTACATCCTTAGAAAGAATGCAAATGGAAGAGTTGAGGTCATGTTCTTAGGTCCCCCCAACAAGAATAGAACTAGACAAATTTGGGTTGCAAAGTCACTAGTTGAGAAAGTCAAGGGCCCCTCTCAAGTTTGGGTCCCTAAACAACAAGCTTGATCTCTCATGTGTATAGGTGAACTACAAGACCGGTGGAAGTCATTGGGTTATTGATAGTAGTTGCACCAACATATGACCGGTGATCCTCGTATGTTCACCTCACTAGATGAAGGAGTTGATAATCAAGAGAAGATTATATTTGGGGACAACTCAAAAGGAAAAGTACAAGGGTTGGGGAAGATTGCTATATCAAATGATCATTCCATATTAAATGTGCTTCTTGTTGCATCATTGAGCTTCAACTTGCTATCCGTTGGTCAATTGTGTGATCTTGGCTTTGAATGCTTATTCACCGAGAAGGAAGTGGTTGTGTCAAAGAAAGATAATCATCAAGTGATTTTCAAGGGCTTTAGATACAACAATCTCTATCTAGTTGATTTCTCCTCCGAAGATGCAAACTTGAAGACTTGCTTATTCACGAAGACATCACTTGGTTGGTTATGGCATAGGAGGCTTGCTCATGTTGGAATGAACATTCTCAAGAAGTTATTGAAGAAGGAAATGGTTAGAGGTTTGAAGGATGTTGTATTTGAGAAGGACAAGCTTTGTAGTGCATGTCAAGCCGGCAAGCAAGTTGCCAACACTCATCCCTCCAAAGCATTCATGTCAACATCCAAAGTGCTTGAACTACTTCACATGGACTTATTTGGACTTACAACCAACAAGAGCTTGGGAGGCAACCGATATTGTCTAGTGATTGTTGATGACTATTCAAGATACACATGGGTATTCTTTCTTCATGACAAGTCCAAAGCCACTCCATCATTCAAAAAGTTTGCCAAGAGAGCAAAAATGAGTTTGAAACCAAGATCAAGAAGATAAGGAGTGACAATGGGAAAGAGTTTAACAACACAAACATTGAAGAATATTATGATGAAGTTGGGATCAAGCATGAAGTCTCTTCAACTTACACTCCACAACAAAATGGTGTAGTAGAGAGGAAGAACCAGACACTAATCACCCTTGCAAGAACTATGCTTGATGAGTACAACACACCGAAGAGGTTTTGGGCCGAAGCTACCAACACCGCATGCTATGCGGCCAATAGATTGTTTCCTCACCGGTGGTTCAACAAGACTCCGTATGAGTTGCTCAATGGGAAGAAGCCGGATATCTCCTTCTTCCGGGTGTTTGGATGCAAATGCTATATCTATAAAAAGCGGCAACACCTAGGGAAGTTTCAAAGATGTTGTGATATTGGCTTTCTTGTTGGTTACTCATTGAAGTCCAAAGCATATCGAGTATTCAACCATACCACCGGCTTGGTAGAGGAAACATATGATGTGGAGTTCGATGAATCTAACGGCTCCCAAGGAGCACATGAGAATCTTGATAATGTAGGTGATGAACCATTGAGGGAGGCTATGAAGAATATCCCAACTGGAGACATCAAGCCAAAGGAGGATGAAGATGAAGTACAAGTGATAGATCAACCCTCTTCATCCCATGTGCCACAAGATGATGACAAAGATGGGAGAAATCCAAATGAAGACACTCACATCTCCCATGAAGATAGAGTGGCTCAAGCTCAAGATGTTGATGCTCCACAACCTCCTCTCCAAGTGGTTGATAGAAGGATAACTCTTCTACTCCAAGCACATCCTCAAGATCTCATCATCGGAAGTCCATCAAGGGGTGTAATGACTCGCTCCCAAAAATATACATCATTTATTGAACATCACTCCTTTGTCTCTTGCATTGAGCCTACTAGCATAGATGAAGCTCTTCAAGATCTGGATTGGGTGAATGCCATGCACGAAGAGTTGAACAACTTCACCCGCAACCAAGTATGGACACTTGAAGAGCGACCCAAAGGTGCAAGAGTCATTGGAACAAAGTGGGTGTTCCGCAACAAGCAAGATGATCAAGGTGTAATCGTGAGGAACAAGGCAAGACTAGTGGCAAAGGGGTTCTCTCAAGTTGAAGGCTTGGATTTTGGAGAGACCTTTGCACCGGTTGCAAGACTTGAAGCCATTCGTATCCTCCTTGCATATGCATCTAATCACAATATTAAACTCTTTCAAATGGATGTGAAAAGTGCATTTTTAAATGGCTTCATAAATGAACTAGTCTATGTTGATCAACCTCCCGGGTTTGAAGACCCTAGATATCCTAATCTGTTTATAGGTTGTCCAAGGCATTATATGGGCTAAAGCAAGCCCCAAGAGCTTGGTATGAACGCCTTCGGGACTTCCTTATTGAGAAGGGCTTCAAGATTGGGACGGTGGACACCACACTATTCACTAAGAAGCTTAATGGAGATATCTTCATTTGCCAAGTCTATGTTGATGATATCATATTTGGCTCAACAAATGAAGACTATTGCAAAGAGTTTGGTGATTTGATGTCGAAGGAATTCGAGATGTCTATGATTGGGGAGCTTACATTCTTTCTTGGTTTTCAAGTGAAGCAAATGAGAGAAGGGAATTTTATCTCTCAAGAAAAGTATACCAAGGATCTTTTCAAGAGGTTCAATATGGATGAATGTAAGCCCATCAAGACTCCAATGCCATCCAATGGACATCTCGACCTAGATGAGGGAGGTAACCCGGTTGACCAAACTCTCTACCGTTCTATGATTGGTAGTTTGTTGTACTTAACCGCATCTAGGCCCGATATCATGTTTAGTGTGTGTATGTGTGCTAGATTCCAAGCAAACCCTAAGGAGGCTCACTTAGTTGCCGTGAAAAGAATCCTTAGGTACCTTAAGCACACACCAAGCATTGGCCTTTGGTATCCCAAAGGAGCTAGTTTTAACCTTGTGGGCTATTCCGATTCGGATTATGCCGGTTGCAAAATTGATAGGAAAAGCACATCCAGAGGGTGCCATTTGCTTGGTAGATCACTAGTGTCTTGGTCCTCAAAGAAGCAAAATAGTGTGGCATTACCAACCGCCGAGGCGGAGTACATAGCCGCGGGAGCTTGTTGTGCACAAATCCTTTATATGATGCAAACCCTTCTAAACTATGGTGTAGTTCTAAAAGGGATACCTTTGTTGTGTGATAATGAGAGTGCCGTAAAACTTGCTAACAACCCGGTTCAACACTCTCGCACCAAGCACATCGATATCCGTCATCACTTCCTTAGAGATCATGTTGCAAAAGGAGATATATCTTTAGAGGGAGTAAGGACGGAAGATCAATTGGCGGATATCTTCACAAAACTTTTAGATGAAGCACGGTTTTGCAAGTTGAGGAATGAGCTTAATGTTCTTGATCTAAGCAACTTCACCAAAAGATGAACTTGTGTTGTCGGTTGCATTGCATTTGTAATATAAACATGTTTAAATTTCGTATTGCACGTAGAGCTTGACTAACTTGGTTAAGATAACCACCCCAAAGCGTGTGAAGAAGCTTAACCAAGGAAAAACTTGACAAGCGACTAGATTCAAATTCAAGTATTGCATTGCATATGCATGTGTGTTTGTTTTGTCGTTTCTTTTTCGGTTAAGCTTGAGCATCCACTGTGTTCGTCCACCGATAGGGGGAGCATTTGAAGCTTCTATTGGTTATGAACCCTATTTGGTGGCCATACGATGTCTCCTCATTCGTTCTTATCACCTATTTTCACTAAAAAGAATATAGCCTAAGGCAAAATATTTTTAAATTTGAGGGTTTGAGTGAGGCATCCCACACCAGTCTCAATTTGGTGTTTATTTGGATCTTACAAAGTTGGGACAAGGTTGGGAAAGTTCGGCGCGAAGAAATCGCAATGAACAACACTCAGAGGTGCACCGGACGCTAGACCGGACGCTGGACCGGACTCCAGAACAGCGCGTCTGGTCAGTTCAAAATAAACTTTTGCCACCGGAGCGTCCGGTCGCTGGAAGGAGCTGCGCGTCCGGTCGAAGACAAGGGCTCACCGGACTCTGAGGAGCGTCCGGTCAAGGACAACGGACGCGTCCGGTCACATTTTGGCCGATTTGGAGCTCTCTCGGTGGGCGACCAGGGCGTCCATCGTTCCAACGTCCGGTCCACTGGAGGACGCGTCGGTCGGACTTTAAGCGGCGCAGATGAACCTTTCTTATGACACGCGGGGCCCACATCCTTTCTCCTTCCTCCCTTCAATCCCATCGCGCCGTTGGTTTCTTCTCGGCCTTGGCCTTGAGCATTGCCGCCGTGCCTCACCGCCCCGTTCAGCGCCTCCTCCGCCCCGCTCCCGCCGCATCCGTGCGCCGCCCCTCTGCCATTCGCGCTGCCGCTCTCACGCATTTCCTGCGCTTTCGCGTGCGTCGCCCGCCGCGAGCCAAACCCTAAGCGCCGGTGCCGCCAATCCTCCAGCGCCCGCCGTGCTCCTTCGCCGCCGCCAGGGGACCTGCTTCTCTCCTCTGCGCATCTGTTCATCGTCCCCGGCGACCCTGTTCTTACTTCTCCGGCCGGCGATCATTCTTTCTTGGTGAGCAACTGCCCTGCACAGCACCTGTTCGACAAAATGTCTCACTGCCGTTCCTTTCTTTTTCCTTGCTGCTGGTTCAAGCCCCTGCCCTGTCTTTCCTTGCAGTGACTCACCCCGTGTCATGGTGCCCCGCCGTGTCGATTCTCACCTATTCTCGCAGGGTTCCTCGTCGTTCCTAAGGTAGCAAGCCCCCCCTCCTCTTCTCTCACCTCTTGCTTGCTTCCATTAGGACTTCTCGCTTCTCTAGTTACTATAATTGCTTATATACTTTCTATTCTATCTCATGCAGCGAGTCGAGTCAGTTTGGTTGAGCATGTTTGACAGTTGATAGTTGGCAGTAGCGGTTGAACTCGGGGCCAAGCCCGCGAGTACGGAACAGAGGCCAAGCCTCTTGAGTGTCAGTGGTTCTTTGTGCTTGATCAGTGGCAGTGACTCTCAGAGGCAGTGAGTTCTTGATTGACAGTGGTACTCGGCAGTTGTTCTAGTTTGTGTTGACAGTGGATCTTGTCAGTGGCAGTTGTTCTTGCTTGTGGCAGTGGATTCTTGATTTGCAGTAATGTCTCGTTGCAAGAACGTTGGTGGTGGTCCCGCTCCGCCTCCTCCTCCACCTCCTCAGGAGAAGGGTAAGGCGCGGTGGTCACCAAGAAGAAGCGGAAGAGGCAGACCACCGAGACAGAGAGACTTCTGGCGATTGCAGACGCCGCCGCTCTTGCAGAGAGAGATGGTACCCGTGGCAGCTTGAGGATCCACGAGCCAGACCCAGCTTCAGTGGCTCGTGCACTTCGCACTCCTACTCTTCACGACCCACCCGGCCTTTGTGCGATCGGGGGTGTGCAAGATGCAGATTGAGGATCTACCCCCGACCTCGGTGTGGTGCAGGGCAGGCATTCGGCTCGAGGCCGGCCGCGCACCCAGCCGCAGGCAGGCAGAGGCAAAGCAGACCAGCCGAGGACATAGAGGAGCAGCCCGAGAGCCCACCACGCCGCCGCTCGCACGCACTCGCTCTCGTGTCACCCCTAGAGTTGAGACTCAGCGTCGTGGTGGACGTCCTCCTCCTTCCAGGCCCCGTGTTCCTGCTCTAGTGATCCACATTGACTTGCGGGGCGCCAACGCCCGTAGAGTTCAGGACCTGCGGTGTGTGGACTTTGACCAGTGGTTTCCACCGCAGCATGACCCCAGAGCAGCAGAGGGTTTCTACTCAGTGCTTCAGGAGGATTTCTTCAGAGCTTACAGTGATCTTGAGATCAGGCCTCACAGAGTGTGTCCACTTGACCGAGTTGTTTCAGCTGGTGGAGAGCAGATCAGGGCTTCACTCACTTACCTCCCTGGCTTGGCAGACCTGATCGGCTTACCTGGAGCGTACGTGGACTCGGGTGCGTGAGTTCTACGCTACTCTTTGGATCGACCCAGGCCACACGTTCATTCACTTCACCTTCCGTGGTCAGCCGTACAGACTCTACAGTCCTCGTGCTCACGAGCTTCTTGGCACGACACCGTCAGAGACTCGCCTTCACCAGTCCTGCTACAGTGACACTGAGCCTCCTCGTCGCCCTCATGGCGGAGAGGACCTGCCTATTGAGAAGGCCCGTCGGATCTTCAGTGAGCCGTTCGGACCGGGCTCTCCCCGTCTACCTAGGGATCTCACCCCTATGGCCCGTGTTCTGAACGAGGTTATGAGGCGGACTCTTCTGCCGAGAATTGGCAACAGGGAGACGATCACGAGGGTTCAGCAGTGGCTCGTCTACTTCTTGACTTCACAGACTGCTTTTGACATCTGGGATGTCATTCTTTCAGAGATGGAGGACACGATCATAGAGGGATTCAAGACGCGCCGACAGCTGCCGTTTGCTCACTTGATCTGCGTGATCCTTCAGCGTCTGATCTCCACGTTTCCTCCAGAGGCACTTGCTGAGTTCGAGCCACTACCACTTCCTTCCCTGTATACAACATGGCTCAGCTGGTTGGAGCCCGTCCGGGCAACGGGGCCACTCGAGCACCAGGACAGCAGCGCCCCACCGTTGTAGAGACTGAGGAGTAGCAGGACGAGGCAGTCGAGGCTCTTGCTCAGGTCGAGCTTACACAGATGGAGACTGAGCCGGCCGATATAGCTGAGGATCTTCCTACGGACAGTTCTGACAGTGACTACGCTCCACCTCCGAGGATGCCTCCACGTGCTCACGGCCAGGCCCGGTGGTTCAGCTCCGTGGCGATCCAGCGCTTCTTGCCATACTTGAGCGACTTTCACGGTCTTGAGCAGCACGGCCGGGAGCCGTCGGCTTCACCAGGCAGCGGCGGCCGACACTACGGCACTTCACGCACGCCCGGAACGAGCTCCAGCACGAATACTTCAGCCGCGGCTTGAGACTTCGGCTCTCTTCCGTCGAGACTTCAGCCCGGTCTCTTTGACCTCCAGCGTCGATCGTTTGCTTTCATGGAGCACATCGTTCGGCACAAGGGGTTCCCGCTTTTGACTTCACTTCGACTCAGCTTGGCGGACCTTCCAGCTCTTCACTCCCGGCTCCACGATTCTGATCCGGCGGACTTTAGAGTCGAGGAGTGTACGCCCCGTTCAGCTTCGCCCGCCCGGCCGGTTTCCTCAGTACTTTGCTTCTCCAGGGGCCGGTACACACCGATTCGGACAGGCTTCACTCCACCTCCTACGTCCTCGGTGCTTGTGACCCCGCGAGCTCTCAGTGCCACTTACAGCGAGATCACAGGTTTTCCTACTCCTCAGGGTACTCAGGGTCAGTTACCGTCGACAGAGGCTCCAGTCACCACTACTACCGAGACTCACCCGTCGTCGGTTGCTTCGAGCCTCCTCCCTTGAGTCAACCTCCTCCCCCTCACTACTGCACCTGAGGCTACCGTTACAGTTGCTGCTTCTGTGCCAGTGAGTACGCCTCCTCAGACAGTTCCTACTTCAGAGGCGCTAGTCACCGAGACCGTGATCGCTCAGGGTCAGGCCACTACTACTTCGAGACACAAAGAGCGGACCCCCGGTTGATACGATAATGATAGCTGACCCAGACCGCTTCACTTCCAGAGACACAGCCTGAGGGTCAGACAGAGGCTCAGCTCAGCGACAGCTCAGAGTCCTCCCCAGACTACACACAGTTTGAGCTCAGCGTCCGCTCGTCCGGACCCGACTCGTCTGCAGCCCCACCTTCTCAGGAGCCTTAGGTTTTGGTGCTTGACACCAAAGGGGGAGAGAGAGTCGAGTATGTGAGATAGGGGGAGCGTGTGAGGGGGAGTTGATTTCTTTTGATGTGTGATACTCATGCATACATGCTTTACTTTTGTGCATCATGAGATACATGCTTTTGGTTGCTTTTGGTTAATTTGTGGATATGTGTTATATCGTGTGACATGTGGTTTTCTCATGACTTGTGCTCTCTACTCTTGATATATATATATGCTATGTCATGTCACATGTTGATGCTCATTTGCTATGCTTTCACGTTTCATCCTTTAAATGAGCTCTGTGCTTCTTGTACTCACACTTCATTCATATTCCATTGAGTACATGTTGGCTTGAGTCGTATAAGCTTATCTAACCCCTTTGTTCTTACTGACAAAAAGGTTATACGATTCAAGTTTGTTGAAAACCTCAAACTCACTCTCATACTCGAGGTTGTTGTCATCAATCACCAAAAAGGGGGAGATTGAAAGCATCTAGGCCCCTAGTGGGTTTCGGTGATTAATGACAACGTAAGATTATTGTGACTAACGTGTGTTTTGCAGAAACCGTTTGAGTTAGGTCATGATAATGGTGGTTGATTGGGCAATCAATGGTATTCATGCCCCGACGATCGAGATCGTTTCCGGTTTTCAAAGGATGGATGACAAGGTTAAGGACGGCTAGTTCTAAGTGTCATTTGGTGTTGGAGAGACACTTAGAGTAGCTAGGACTTTGTTTTTACCTTTGGCCGTACTATTAAGAGGGGTTTGAATGGGTAACTTGACCTAGGTGAGTCTAGTGAGTTAGGTGTGGTGCACACTTGTTCATTCTAGTCCTAGGCAGCCCTAGAATTGGCCCAAAGTTCAGTTTAGTCGAAGCCATGCGAGAGGTCGTGAAATCGGAAGTGTTTCGAGCCATTTTGGCTTGACCGGACGCTGGCACGAACCCTGCCCCAGGCAGTGGACCGGACGCTCCGGTGCCATCAGCTCGCGGTCTATGGTGGACCGGACGCTGATCAGCACCGACCGGACGCTGGGGTCAGGGCGTCCGGTCACTACTCAGAGAGGTCCAGAATGTGAAATTTCTGACCGGACGCGTCCGATCATGGTGGACCGGACTCTGACACGCATCCGGTCAGTGTGACGCACTACAGGTACAGTTAGCCGTTAACAGACGACCGAACGCGTCCGGTCGACCTTAAAACTGCCTGAAATATCTTTTCGTGTGGGGGTTTGTGTGGGGGGTATATATACTCCCTTACCTCATTCAATTGAGGTCTCTTGCTCATTCCAACAGCTGAAGAACACCTTGTGAGTGCTTGAGAGTGCAAGAGCCCTAGTGAGGTTGAGAGATTTGCTAATCCTTTGCTTAGGACCTCATTAGTGGAAAGAGAGTAGTAAGTGTGCATCCACTCATCTCATTAGGCTTGTCTTGGTCAAGTGAGAGTTCTTGCTTATTACTCTTGGTGATCGGCATCACCTAGACGGCTCGGTGGCGATTGGGAGCATGGTGATCATCCGGTGGTGATTGTGGATGGCCCATCTCTTCTTGTGAGCTGTTTTGGGGGATTCACCGCGTCGGAGTGACGAAGAATCATCCCGTAGAGAGCACTTGGTCCTTGCACGGATCAAGGGGGAGCTACACCCTTGCGTGGGTGCTCCAACGAGGACTAGTGGAGAGTGCCGACTCTCCGATACCTCGGGAAAACATCGCCGCGTTCCTCTCCTTCTCTTTACTTTGAGCATTTACATTCTCGCAATTACTTCTTGTATTTACATTGCTAGAATTGCCATGCTAGAGTAGGGTTTGGAACCTAGGGAGTAAAACTTTTGTGTCTAGAAGTCATAGAACACACATTAGGCACTAGGGGTGAAATGGGCTAGCGATGGTTATTACCGCTGCGATTAAAATTTAGAAAAGCCCAATTCACCCCCTCTTGGGCATCTTGATCCTTTCATGGATGTTGGTGCATGTGTTGCATCGGCATTGGAGGAGATGGAGTGGAAAGCGCAAGGCAAAGGTATAACCTAGGGCGTTTCCATTTCACCGGTCATAGGTGTGTAGAGAAGTTGATGACCGGATTTAGGATAGATGGCCGTACTATCAAGAGGGGCAAACTTGTTTGCATATCGGTCATCTAGTGCCACTTGAGCGATCTAACTTTGCATCGTGTTGCTAGGATCAAGTGGCGATGTGAGAAGGAGTGAAAACCCTTTGAAAAATGATTGTGAAAATGCTAACACACTTGTACATGGTGATGTACACTTGGTGGTGTTGGTACATTTGCAAAGGAGATGGAGTTTGCCGGGTTGAGAGGGGTTTTGGGATCCTCTCTCCCTCCCGCCGAGCTTGCGAGGCGGGATTCGGCGTTTTCGTGGAAGTAAAGTGCTCACTTTCCATTGAGCCGGAGGTCGAAAGTGGTGGCGAAAACATCTGAGTGTTTCTCGCCGAGAAACACTCGACCAACACCGGGTCTGTGGTGGACCGGACGCCGCCCGGCCAAGAGTGCGCGGCCCGGGCGTTTTTCGATGGTGACCAGACACTGCGGGGACCGACGCCCGTGCCGCGTCCGGTCGGGCGGTAGGGTGAGGCGCGCTGGCGAAAGTAGGTGGACCGATGCCGGGAGTCCGGGTTAAGGCTGGCCTGACGCCCGTTAGGGTTTTTGGCTCTGAGCTTCTCTGAAGTTGTGACCGGACGCTGGGCGCCGCAAGGTCCGGTCGGTGGACAGGACGCGCCCCCTCACGGGGTGGCGTGGCGACGCGCTGGCGAGGAGACCGCTGCGCGCGCCAACCGCCAGTTTGAAAAGCGAGGATACGGCGTCGCCGAGCGACCGGGCGCTTCGACTGCACGCGCCCGGGCCGTCACTTGGAGCAGCGTCCGGGCAGCTCTCTGGCCGACCGGTTTCGTGGCAATGGCTCTTTAGCCCTTGGGGCTATAAGTAGTTGCCTTGGCCGGGCTTGGTGGGCTGCCGAGCACACTTGGGCCTATGTGGCTTTGTGTGGGAGTGCTTGGAGAGCCTCTTACTCACTTATGCTTGTAGTTATTACTTCCGATTGCGAGTGAGTGATCGCTAGTGCGTTGCATTGAGAGATTGCAAGGTGTGGCACTAGGTGATCGAGTTGCAAGCCGGTGGTGCTTATTACACTTAGAGGTTGCCACCTCCTAGACGGCTTGGAGGCTTGTGGGCATCGTTGTAGCACGCTCGGAGATTGAGTGGTGCTCCGATTGCTAGTCACGTGGAGTGACATTGTGAGGGGAATTGTGCTCACCCCGCGGGAGATCGCGAAGAACAACTCTATTGGATTGCGAGTGTCATTGAGTTACCTTCTCTTGGGTAGGTTCTTGCGGTGTCCAATTGTGGACGAGGTTAGTGAAACACCTCTTAGCTGCCGAACCACGAAGAGTTGGTCGACACAACGGGGACTAGCTTGGTGGCAACCAAGTGAACCTCGGTGAAAAATTAGCGTGTCAACTTGTCTAATCTTCTCGTCGGTTTGCATTCACTAGCTCGTATTTACTTGTTCATTACTTGTGCTAGTGAGTAGTGTTGCTCTTGTGTAGCTAGTTTGCTTGTGTAGCTTCCTAGTTACCTTCTTAGCTTGTGTAGCTTAGAAGTAGCGATTGCGTGGCTAGTTAGCTTGTGTAGCCTTGCTAGTCACTTTGCTTAGTTTGTGTAGCTAAGTGAGTGAGCTCACTAGTTAGGCTTGTGTAGCCGTGCCAGTGAGAACTACTAGTGTGCTTAGGCTTTGTACGCTTTGCTCACTAGTATGTGTAGGTGCTCCCCGGTTTGATTGAGTACTAGTTGTTTAGGTTTGTGTGACCTTACAACCTAGTATTTGAAAGGCGAGCACTACCTAGCCTTGCACCTTAGTAGGTCAACCTAGGATTATTTTGTAAGGTGCTTAATCATAGATAGAGGGGTGAAGTCTTGATTAGACCGATAGTTTTGATTCCACATTTTATTCGGTCATCCGCTGCGATTAGATTTTAGAAAGGACTATTCACCCCCCCTCTAGTCCGCCATCTCGACCCTTCAACCAGTTGCTCTGACCACTCGGCGCTCATTGCTACTCACCACTCGCGGCTCGGGTTTCATCGCCCGACCAATTTGTTCGGATCGTCGCCATTCGTCTCCGCTCGCTCATCGCCAATCACCGCTCGCCCGCCCGACCTACGCTTTCGGCGTTTGTCGCCGTTCGTTCGTTGCTTTCGCCGTTTGTCTCCGTTCAGCGTTCATCACCTTCGCCGCTCGCCATTCGTCGTCGCCGCCTACGCCATTCGTCATCGCTCGCTGCTCGTTGCTCAAATTCTTCGTGCAAGTGTCAGGCAGCACATCGAGGGCCTTGATACATACATGACAGCCCACAAATCTTTTGACCATCTTTGCCATCAGTATTTGATGACCGTCCCCTGCTGCTGCAAGAACTTGCATTAATTTCTGGACTCATGCATGCGCTCGCACACTGATGAGCAGCCACCTGAACTGCCGTGCTCTCGTACTGGCGCCGTGCTCAACATGTACGTATGGAGTAATAAACGTAGTCTAAAAAATAACTAATTACACAGATTGCGATAACTTTGCGAGACAAATCTTTTAAACCTAATTAGTCTATGATTTAATAATGTGCTACTACGGTAAATATTTGCTAATGACAGATTAATTATACTTAAAATATTTGTTTCATGGTTTCTGTAATTTGTTTTTATTAGTATTTAAAACTCCCTTCCGATATCTCTTTGACATTCCGATATGATACAGATAAAACTTTTTCCACACCATCTAAATACCCTAATCTTTACTTTATGTCTTCTACTATTATCAGGGTGGAGTCACTCTTCAGTGCTTAGCTACGCTTTGTACAGCACAGCACATCACATCACATCAAGTAAACGTGTCCTATTACTTCTTCCGTCTCATAATAATAGCATAACTTTTTTGATTTTTAAAGACTATGTTTATTTATTCGCCTTATTTAAAAATTTTATATAAATATTATATATCTTGTTATAACTTATTTTATCATTAGAGATATTTTGATAATAATTTATTTATTTTATAATTTATATAAATTTTTTAAATAAGGCGAATTGTCAAACATAATCTTTAAAAAATCAAATAAAAAAAGCTATTATGAGACGGAGCGCGTTTGATGCATCGTCGTCCGCCCGTCACGGGTTCGCCAGGCATCTTCACTGGCGGGCGGGCAAGTGGTATACGGATCGGATCCACGTGGAGGGTCCTGGTTGGCGCTAGCTCGTTTTCCGCTGCTCGGCGTTGGTGCCGCGCAGCGGATGGAGCGGAGGTGGAGGCTTCACGGCCACGCGCTGATGCTCTGCGGCCCGCCAGCGCCAGCTCGCGGGCGGATGCTGCCTGCTGCCTGCCGTGCTGGGCCGCATCGCGGAGCGCCTGACGCGGCGAATCCTGCGGCTGACGCCCTCGTATTGCGGACTTTGTGGTCTCCGGCCCAACGCGTGATGTAGGCCAGGACTAGGAGGAGCACGGAACGGAACGACGGGATGATAAATGACAAAATCCTCCGTGCTCGCACATTGCTCGATTCTGGATCCTATGCTTGAAAGTGTAAAGGTACATATACCTGCTCCTCACCGCGGGAGCACGTTCGCCTTCGCACGCCGTACGCAATCTTCCTGGTTTACGGCCGGATTAAAGCGACTCAAGTACTACTTTACATTGTTTAGCTTCCGGGCCACCGATCTGTGCCAATAGAGTCTAGACTCTAGAGTAAGGTTGTCCAAACAGCAATTATATAAGATTCATATATAATAAACATAAAAACGTAGACTATTTATTATTCACTAGAATCGCTGACAATATGGGGTACTATATTTGAGAAATGATTTCTACATCTGTATTTTGTCTCAATCCATAGTTTAGTTTCTATGCCATAATATAATTCACTGAAGTAAAGGTGAATACAAGTGGAACTAAACAAAGTCTAAAGTTACTACAACACTTTATAACTAGAAGGTACCACCTCGTGTTCTTTGGGTTTCTCTTAAAAATAAATTCATTGGATATATGAGTTAAATCGTCCACGTGTTCTTACATCCATCCTTCTTATAGCAAAATGGTTGCATTCAAGTACTTACATTTTTTAGCTCCCGGGCTAGCGACCTGTGCTAATAGTCTAGATTAAGGTTATCCAAATCGCAATTACATAAGATTCATACATATGGGTTGTTCGGCTGCTGTGAGAAAAAAATATTGTTTGAACATCTAATAAGCCTGGCTAATAAGTTCATTAGAATCATAGACAGTAGAGTCTACGAGTGTTTTTTTGATACTATATTTGACAGATTATTTTTGCACTTGTATTTACCTCAATCCATAGTTTAGTTTCTATCTTAATTCACTGAATTAAAGATGAATACCAGTGCAACCAAATAAAGTCTAAAGTTACTACACTATATTATAGCAAAGTTTTTTTTTTTTTGAATGTTTGGCTTCAAACGACTATGCCCCTTAAGATAAGCAAAAACAGCTGATTTGCCGTGAGAGACACCTCGCCAGACATACAAACGTGACTTTGGTCAGTTAGGTACGAACCAAATCAGAAAAGCATCACTGGAGCCCTGTACTTTGTACTCAGAAAAACGCAGGATATCCACTATCCATATCCATAAGATGTGTACAACTTACTACTTAAATAAATAAATAAATATACTTAATCAGCCGGTTCAAGACACAGAATATACGCACTTTACCTGACCCCGGACGCAATAATGCAATGGACAGGATGAGCCCCCCTGAATCCGAGCGAAGTTGCCATGCACGTGACCTGTGTTGAGTACCGAGCCCGGTGAGTAGAGAAACTAGAGAGGCACATGGCTTGTTGGATCGAGGCGACACGAGTTGAGTGCAGCTGTATCATCATGTTTACATGCATGGCACTACGTCGTTACACACTCCATGTGGTCCTGGATCGAGTCACGAACAAGGAAGGAGCTCTCAAACGGCAGCTAGCCAACCCAACTAGCCAAGCAGCTCAAAGACCCAAAAGTTCAAACATACAACATCCCATTTGGATTTAATTTTATTCTCGAGAAATCTTAAGCTAATTTGCCTTATTCAAGGTTAGGTTTAATTAAGAGAACTCTCTCTAGCTTTTAGATTTATACAACAACAACAACAAAAAAAAATCAAACTGTATAGGGTAAAACAAATTAGTATAAATCTCTGTGCATATTTCATCTAAAATACTCACAATTTTCACACACAACTCGAGAGCTTTACTAAACCCGGGGAGATTGTTGGCCAATTTGCATGAAGTACTCTTTTAGTACTAGGCTACTAGTACTAGCTCCGCTAGACAATGAGACGACAGCCTATATCAAGAGCTTTACTAAACCCGGGGAGATTGCTGAAGTTTGTTCAAACTTCAGCTAAAAAAGCCGTTCAACTTATCAGCCAACAAGTATTTTTTTTATCATAGAAAATCACCGCTTCAACAGTATTTTAGCTTATCAGCCGACTTATAAGTCCTGCCGAACAGCCCCCTTTGCAATTCGGAAACTTGGAAACAAAACATTTCCCAAAAAATACTGTACATAATTTGAAAACTAAGTGTAGACAGCCTATGGACCCCATCTGCAGAAGAATATCAAAAAAAAAAAAAAAAATACTCCAACAAGACTACAGAAAAAGAAGGAAACCAAGCCCTTGTTTAGATTGCAAAAGAAAGTTGGATTCGAAGTACTGTAACACTTTTGTTTTATTTGGCAATTATTATCCAATTATAGTCAAAAAATTCATCTCGTGATTTACAACTAAACTGTATAATTAGTTATTTTTTTTACTTATATTTAATGCTCTATATATGTGGTTAAAAATTGATATAATAGAGAGAGTGAAAAAATCTGAAATTTAGAGGGGAAGAGAACAAGGCCAAGATCAAGGCCTTGTTTAGATTGCATCCAAGTTCTAAGTTTTTTTCACTCTCTCCCCATTACATCAATTTTTTACCGCATGTATAGAAAGCATTAAATATAAATAAAAAATAACTAATTGTACAGTTTAGTTAATAATCACTAGACAATCTTTTGAGTCTAGTTAGTTTATAATTGGATAATATTTATCAAATATAAACAAAAGTATTACAGTTGTTCAGATTGTAAAAATTTGCAATCTAAAGCCAAAAAAGAGAAAGGCCGGATTTTCCAGAAGCGCGTCCTGACAGACGGCCCTACCCACGAAAGACAAACGCACCCGGATCGGAGCCCACGTATCCCCAGCCTAGGCCCCACCACGACTGACCCACCCTGACACCGGGCCCACTCGTCCTCCGTCCCCACCCGTCAGAGAGACGGGCTAAAGCCCCATGACCCCCACCACCCTTCCCCCGCCTCCTACGCTTTCACACAGTTGCGAGTAGCCGTAGGCGTAGGCGAGAGAGGCGGAGGAGCGGTTCCGGCGGCGTGGGCGGCGCCGTGCCCGAGATTGGAGGGCCGCGTGGGCGTGGCGAGCCTGGCGGCTGGTAAGTGGTAACTGGGCGGCGCGATGTGGCCGGCCGGCGGCGGGAGGGAGTCCGCGGCCTTCGTGCTGCGGGTGCTGCTGATCGCGACCGCCTGCGGCCTCGTCTTCGCGCTCCTCCATCTCCCGCTCCCCGACGGCCGCGCCCGCCCCCCGGCCCCGGTGAGTCCGGCGACCCTCTCGCCCAAGTTTGGTTGGGAGCAGCGCCGGGTTCAGTAGCGCGCTTGGTGCGCGCGCTCTGTTTTGCCTTCGCTGAATGCTGATGGCGATGGGAACCTGCTTTGCGTGCAGGTGGGGAGCGCGGCGCTGTTGGGGGCGGTGGGGCCCGCCTGTCGGTGCAGCAGGTGAGACAGAGTGAGACCGTCCCAGACGATCCTTATTCTTCCTTCTTCCGTTCTGCCGATTCCATTCTTTTTCGCTTCGCTTGTCTCGAATGTCAATTTGGTGTTTGTTCGTTGCAGGGGAGGATTCGAGAGGCCAGAAGGCTGAATGTCGTCACCGAAGAGGTAATTCGTGGCAACTGTGATGTTGTTTGTTGGGATTGTATCTATGCGCAGTGTACTATTGTTGGGATTGTTATTTGTTTTTGTTTTTGTTTTTGTTTTAATCTGGGAACAACTTTTTTCCCATTTCATTCCTCGAATTAGTTGTTCCGCCTTCCTGGAACCTGGCCACCTGGGTGTCGGTGTGGTGGACAAGTGCCACTGCTGAATTATACTAGAAAGGGTCGCGTTCGTTGTGCCAAATTGCTAACGCTGAATTATTTGTCAGGGGACAGGAACTCAAGTACTCATAGGATTTTCTCCCCTGTTTTTTTTTTTTTTTTTTTTTTCCCCTGCTTCCAGTTCACAATGAACATCGCCAGGTTTTGGTCAATTTCCTCTGCAGAATGACCTGTCCTTTTCGATATGTTTCTGAGCAGGGGTACAATCACCGTTTCAACTGAATGCAGTTAAAGATACTAATGTGAGTGAGTCTTTCTGCAGATAGACGGGCAAACTGATGAAATTGCGGTGGAAGAAGATGAAAGGATATCTAAATCTGCCCCGGACACTAAAGAAAAGATATGGATGATGCAAGATCAGCTAATTATGGCCAAAGCATACTTGCATTTTGCTTCTACCCAAGGTAGTGTACATTTAGTTCGAGAGCTGAGATTGAGGATAAAAGAGATCGAAAGGGCAATAAGCCACTCAAGTGGAGGCACCCATGTACCTGGGAGGTAAGTTTTAGTTACAATGATCACTAAAGTAATTCTGTTAAACCATGCAAATGCTTCATGAAAGAAAACGATGCTGTTACTGATATAAAAAATGAAAAACACCATGCAGTGTGTTGCAAAAAATGAAGGCGATGGAGCTGACCCTTTCCAAGGCTCAGAGGACCTATCCATGTTGCTCTCAGATGACATCAAAGCTACGTGCAATGATGCATAACAGTGATGAATTGGTCAGAGCACACCAAAGTAAATCTTCGTTCCTCGAGCAGGTTGCTGTGAGGACATTACCCAAAGGCCATCACTGCCTAGCAATGCAACTTACCGCAGAGTACTTTTCATTAGATCCCATTAAACGTGAATTCCCTAAAAGAGACAGCATGCAGTTGGATGATTATTATCATTATGCAATATTCTCAGACAATGTGCTTGCAAGTGCTGTGGTTGTCAACTCTACAATTGCTGCGTCAAAGGTATGATCTTAGATTCGTGTACTTGACTTGCTTTTTCTGGAGCTGCGTGCTTGCTGAATGCATTATAATTAAAATAATGGAACTTCAATGTGGCAACTGCTGCTGTATGCTTTCTGCCTGTCTATAAAGTGACTCACTGGATGGATACTTATCTTTCATTACTTTGTTATTCATGTTGTATGATGAGAATTTACACGCAAGGATCATGAAAGCAAGGACTGCACTATGACTTCTTCAGTATGACTTGTTGGTACTTCCATTTCATCCTGGAATCTTCTTTTGATTCAGCCTATTTTATTTTGCAGGATCCTGGAAGGATAATATTACATATTGTAACTGATGCATTGAATTATCCTGCAATGATGATGTGGTTTCTGGCAAACCCACCAACCCCAGCAGCAGTCGAAATCAAAAGCCTAGATGATTTGAAATGGTTGCCTGGTGATTTCAGTTCCAGATTCAAGCTGAAGGGTGTTCCAGATCCAAGATACACTTCTGCACTTAACCACTTGCGTTTTTATTTGCCAGAAGTGTTTCCTTCTTTGAGCAAGGTTGTACTCTTGGACCATGATGTGGTAGTCCAGAATGACTTAACTAGATTATGGGATCTAGATATGAAGGGTAAAGTAATTGGTGCTGTTGAGACATGCACTTCAAGTGAAGGTTACCATCGATTGGATAGCCTTGTTGACTTTTCTAATCCAAAAATCTTCATTAAACTTGATCCAAAGGCTTGTGCATTTGCATTTGGGATGAACATATTTGACCTGAATGAATGGCGCAAACAGGGTTTGACTGCAACATATCATAAATGGTTTGAACTGGTGAGTGTTAATGATGTATTAATTAATTTTGACAGAGCACCGCTTTTATGTGAAATATTTCCGTGTTTACTTCTTGTTTATGACACCCTATTTTGCTTTGGCTTCCAATTTTCAGGGCAAAATTCAGAAGTTATGGAAGGCAGGAAGCTTGCCACTGGGTCAGGTCATCTTTTACAACCGAACACTGCCTCTGGACCACCGATGGCATATTCTAGGGCTTGGTCATGACTTCAGTATTGGAAGAGATGAAGTTGAGAGTGCCTCTGTCATCCACTACAGTGGGAAACTCAAACCCTGGCTGGAGATTTCTATCCCAAAGTACAGAGACTACTGGAACAGGTACCTTAACTATGATAACCCACACCTGCAGCAGTGCAACATCCACGGATAGAGGCGATGGCGGTGAGGTGATTCGCAAGGTAGAACATGGATACACAGGTTTGGTGTTAGAACTTATTAGGAGAGCAAGCTGATCTTTTTTTTTTTAAAAAAAAAAAAGTTCCATTGCTACACGCCCTTTATGTACTTAGGGGTATGTTTTTTGCTAATAGTCACAACTAGTACAAAAACAATAGGAATGACAAAATCGAATAGAAGAGCTACGGTTTCACTAATGATACCAAAGTTTCGATGAAAGTCAACCCACTAGCTAACATTATCAATGTCTTTGTTTTATTTTCCTTTTTATCAGATATTTGTAATGTAATAAACTATATGAGTCTCTACTGTGGACAGCTGAACAGAGCGAAGAATCTGAAAAACATGACGTTTAGCTACAGACACATCTACTATATTTCATTTGCATTTGAACATTGCTAAGGCCATGGTCAGAACTATACTGTACAGGATATTTATAGGAATCTCCTTTTGGAAAGGACGGCTGCTGATTGCTGAAATGGCCACACTATCAATCTGTTGTTTCTACAACTCTTGCTCTGAATCACTACAGGTTTCTCCTAACAGTTGCAAAATACTACCACTAGTCATAGCATATGGGAATCTCACTAGGAGGTATTTATTAGAAAAACTTATATTAAATTTTGAATGGAAAAATACTAGGAGAATCTCGCCGCTAGTAGAAGATTGAAATTCTGCTTGTGAATCGTACATGCTATCATATTCTAAGAACCGAAACTTGTGTAACACCCTTGGTGTTACTATTTTAATTAACAATTTGATCATGTCATCATCAAGCATAATCATTATGCATTGTGAGCATCATGTTGTTATTGCATTAAATAAAATGAATACATGTGTACATATTGTGCTTCATATGTGACATGAAATGTTATCCATAAACTCAATTATGGAACTTTGTGAATTTATAGATGTGAAATTGCTCAAACATTTAAAATTTTGTTAATGGAAGCTTTGGAGTGCTAAATATATGCTTTATCATGGAACCAAAGTTTGTTTATGTTCTCAACTCAATCAAGTTTGAAATTCTGCTCCAAAATTGGATTTGTAATTGCATTGTCATACTTGAGTTATTTTGGTCAAGTCCTTGAATTTTCATTATCCAATTCAATTATGGAGGTTAAATTAAATAAGTTTTCAAAAATAAAAGTTTGCCAAACTTTATTTCAGTGCTTGGTGTGATGTTTGAACTTTGTTAAGGTATAATTGATTGTGTTGATTGAGCACTAATCAGTCATTAATTGATTGCTCTAAGGTGTTCACCCAAACTGTTTTCAAAACCCTAACCCACCCTAACTGAAATTTCAGTTTCAGTTAACTGGAACTCCAGTTTCAGTTTCCTCCCTCTTCTCCTTCTCAATCTTTATCTCCCAATCCAGAGAGAACCAGAGGTGGAGTCTATAAGCATTGTTGGAGATAACTTATAAAGGGACAACTTTGCTTAAAGGAATGGATGGAGTTTATGTATGAAATCTAGAAAAAAAGAGAAGCAAAAATCAGGATTCAGTCTGCTACAGTGCCGAGCAGAGTAGTATCGGCAACAGCAGCAAAGCACCAAGCAGCAGAGCACCACGTAGCTGCCAGCCGCTTCACTGCCGGTGGCCGCCGTGGCCAAATTGGCCGCTCCTGCCTGCGTGTCGCGCTGGGGCTTTGCCATGGCAATGGAGAGAAGCTGCTCGAGCCCCTCCTGCCGTTCTTATTAGTCATCACGCGCAGCCGGTCGAGCCCTCTCCCTCTCTCTGTCTATCCCCGCCGCCGGCGTGCTTTCCTCGGTCCGGCCAAAAATTCGAGCTCGTCGCTCCATCACCATCCCATAGCTCGCTCTTACAGCTCCGCCGCGTCCTCGCGACTCTCCCGAACCCGCTTGCGTCACCTCTATCAGCCGGAGTCGGCCGTGCAGCCAATTCTCGCCGTGGTGGTCGCCATGGTCGCCGGAGCTTGCCTTGCCATGGCTAGGGCACTCAGGAGTTGCCAGAACGCCACCACCGTGTCACCACGAACGCAGAGCTCGAGCTCTCACCTAGCGGAGTCACCTGGACCTGTTCCTGGCCCAGCTGATGCCATCCTTGGGCACGGTAGACAGTCTCAATGGTTCCCCTCCACTTCCTCGCCGCCGATGAGCATGAACCGCCGGAACCGAGCCTCGTCGTGCGTCTACTCTGTTCAAATCGCGACCGGGACCCCACGCAACAATTGAAACTTTTCTAGGGGGCTAACTGAACAAACTGTGACTCAGGTAAATAGTGTGCTACAGGGTTTTTCTTTTTCTTTTTCCTGTTTTTGGCTGAAATTTGTGATTTTCATAACTAATTTTAGATGCATTCAAAAATTATAAAAATTTTGTTGTGGCCTTGCCATGATTTGGTCTACTTAGGAAAAATATGAAACCATGAAAATTAATAGTTTTTGTATGTTCAAAAATTAGCTCTTTTAATTAATAAATGCATGTTGTGTGATTTTTGTAGACTAAAATATTAATCCAATGGTCCTAAATTTTTGTCAGTAATTCTAATATGCTAAAACCAACCTCCACTAAAATTTTGGTGTTGTATTGAAGAAATTTATTTGAATAATTAATTTAGCCTTATTTAAAGACTAGTAAAATCAAGTTACTAATCAACTTGAGTGGATTTTGGTATTAAGTGAAGACCATGGATCACTAATCCCTTGCTGATCCATGGCTTGTCATGTTTGCATGATAATGATCATAACCACTATATTAATTAAATAACTAAAAGTGATTAGCAAGGTAGATAATCAATTTTTGAGTGTGTTTTGGATTGATTTATGACCATGAGGCACATCCACTCCTGCTGTTTCATGGCAAATTAAGTACCTTCTTGTTATGTTCATGGTCAACTTGTGATAATAGAAATTAAAAATATTTCTTAGTTAATTAAACCTTTCAATAGTGGGTGCAGGTTTGTAGTTTTGATTGTTATTTTTAGATGCAATCTCTTGGGTAAAAAGCAAATTTATATATTTCCTTGTATATTGCTTGTACATGTCTGTTCATGACGTGCTCTTAATCAACCTTTGTCTGATAAGTAAAATAACTTAATTAAATACCTAATTAATTGATGTATATATAGAAGTTATGAATAACTAATTAAACTTTTTAATTAGTAGTGAAAGTGGTTTAAACCAATGTTTGAATGATGCCTTTTGTAAAGTAGAACCTTGTGGTTAAGCCATAAAGGATTCTCTGTTTTTGTTTGGTTTGCATAGAGTGATATGTTTTGCTCCTTATTAAATTTATGATTGACTTGTTAAGTAAATAACTAAAAGTACTTATTGCTAATTGTTTGCAATTGTATCGTGACGTAAAATTATACTCACGGTTAATCTTGTTATGTATTCACCAATGCATTATCATGCATCTCTCATGCATCATGTCAGGCATTTCATCATGCTTAGAGTACATCATTTATATACGTGTAGTTGTATTGAGAGTGCGAAGGATCACAATGGGCAAACCTCGGAGAAGGTTCGTGTTGATCCAATCCCGAAGAGGTGAATCCACCGAAGGTGTTGACATCAAGGCTAACAGCTAACCTTCCCTGCAACGCAGGCAAGCCCCGGAGCATAAACCTTCTTCAAATTGTGTTTTAAGAATTACATACTTGTTATGATTTTATGCATTAGCTAAGGAAAGAGTTTGGTTATAAACCTCTTGATGCATCACTTACCTCATCCTTGCTACTTACCCAAATAACCTTTTAAATATTCATAGAGTAGTAATGCCTAGCCATGCTTAATGAGTAATTTAGAGTGATGATGATCGTCATTCGTAAACGATGCTTTACTCAGGATTTATCCTGAGGGGTGATGACCCCATCACAGGTACCTCTCTCAGGTACAAGTTAAGAATGCCATGGTTAAGAATGACCCCATCACTGGTACCTCTCTCGGTGTAGTGCTCCGTGTGTGTCGATTAAGGACCGTTTCGTTGTAGGCTTGATATGTGAGCGAGACTTTGTAGTACTGGCCACATACTCAGGGAAGCCTGTGTACCCTGGCTAATCTGGTTTGGAATTGGATACTCACGCACTGGGAGTGGAGAGATGGCGAGAGTATCGTGATACCCACCTTACGAATCCGCCCGTGGTGCGGGTAATGGCGATGAGATCGTGCTCTCGGGGTGGCGTGAACCCGGTTCCTTTCGGAGGATCCGGGAGAGAGGTTGATATATGCAAGGCTCGAACCTACATATATCGTGTGGTTTGGAAATCCCCAGCTGGGTTATTAATCGGTTCGAATCGTCATTGCTCCTTGGTTATGGAGACTCGTTCCGCTGCCCTACATTGTAGTTAGCAAATGAAACTTGATGATGGCAATGAAAAGGATATGAAATGTGAGCCTATTCTAATATTTGATTTAGCACCGGTGATAATATTAGATTTGCTAGTAATCAAGTAAAGTTAAAAACTGAAAATAAGGATCAACTTCTAGAAGCTTTTCCGTAAAAGCATTCTCTCGGTTTCGGCCCGAAAAAACCCATTAAGCCAGCATGCCCTTGTTTTCTCTCTCTGTCGGGTAAGTCTTGCCGAGTACCCTCAAGTACTCAGGGTTTTTTAAACCCCTGTTGCAGGTACTAACTTGAGTTGCAAAGCTAGGTCATGTCAGTGGGCTCGACATGATCTGGTAGCCATTACCGCAAAAGTTCTTCAACCCTTTTTCCGCTTCCATAAACAAGTTAAGTTTATTTAATCAAACCTTGATCATGTTTTGTAAACTACTGTTATAAATCTTCCACACTCTAATATAATTATGTTGTAATAAATATTGTAATGTTGTGGTTACTCTCCTGTTGATCCTGGATAGAGGGTGATTCAGGGTTTTCCGAAGCCACCCGGCAGAACACCGGAGTTATCGGGTTCCCGTGCATAGCCGTCGGAGGCCTTTGAGGCAATGACAGGTGCACGTGGGCTCAATAACTCGGGCGGTTCTGTGACAACTTGCACACAAGATCTTGAAGCACGCAGTTCGTTCAGGTTATCTGATCGAGGTGTGCCAGTGCCACCACACATCACGGCACGAACAATCGGCCTTATCTAGTCGATCATCACGGACGCATTGTTGAAACTCCGAAAAGAGTACAAACTTTGGCGTAACCGTGCGTCGTTGTGGGCTGCACGTTTTCAACAGAAACCTTTTTGGTTTGCTATTTGCACGGACATCCAGGACACTACTACACATAATCTTTTGCAAGGCACTTGAATTTTACCCTCGGCAGCGATTTTGGCCCAAAACCGCCTCGGTTAATCGGTGTGAGCCCAGGCTGGGTGGCCGGCCAGGCAACCGCCTCGGTTAATAGATTAACCAAGACGGTTTTCTTATGTAAACCGCCTCGGTTAATCTCCTATTAACCGAGGCGGTTCTTATAAGAAAACCGTCTCGGTTAATCTATTTTGCGAGGCGGTAAGGTTATAAGGCCCGCCTCGGTTAATTTGGGCCCAGATAGCCCCATCTAAATCCCGATAACAATCCGTAAATATATATACGGAAGCAAAGAAAACCCTAAATCCCACTTCATCCCCCTCCTAGCCGTCACCCCTCCCTCTCTTCTCTCTCACTTTCTCTCCCTCCTCTTCACTCTCCCCGCTTAGGCTCACGGAGGTCGGCCCTCCCACCCACCACCCCGACGCGGCTCCCTAGGACCACCGGCGCGGAGGTGCGGGCGCTTTTTCCCGTGGCGGCCCACTGGAACCCCTTGGAGGAGCGCCAGCGTTCCCCCAGGCGCTCCCCCGAACCCCGGCTCGGCGGCGCGGTGGCCTCCCGCGCAGGCCGCCCTCTCCCTACTCCCTCCCTCCCGGCATGGTTGGCAACCGCCCGGGTGGCAACGGCGCTTGGCCCCCCCCTGGCGGCCCAGCGCGATGGCCCAAGCCTCCGGCGGCGGGGGCGCCCGAGCCCCCCTTCCACTCTCCCTCACCCAACGGGCGCGAGGTGCGAGGCTCGGTAAGAGCGACGGCGGCGCCCAGGTACGGGCGATGGCGGCGCGCCAGAGATCCCTCTCACCTCTCTCCCCTCGCGGATCCGTCCCTCTCACCTCTCCCCGCAGATCCGTGGTGAAGGCGACGGCGGCGTGGCGGCGCGGGCATGGCCGAGGCCGGATCCAGTGCCATGGAGGCTAGATCTAGCGCCCGGCCGGGGCCGCGGCCAGGCGGATCCGGCTCTTAGAGGCTCGGCAAAATGGTGGATCCAGCTCCCCGGCGTTCTCGGCAGCGGATCCGGCACCAGCGGGGCTCGGCGGCCCAGTGGATCTAGGCTCCCGCGGGCTCGGCAGCGGTAGATCCGGCACAGGCGCACTTCGTCGGCGGCGGATTCGGAACGGGCTCACCCGAGAATGGGCTTGCCGTGGGCTCGTGGATTTTTTGTTTTTTAATCGATTAATGTAGGCGGTTGACCAACCGCCTTCGGTTAAGGCCACGATTAACCGTGACCTTATGTGCGAGGCGGTTAGGAAAACCGCCTCGGTTAAACTAAAAAACCGCATCGGTTAAGTTTTGTGTAGTAGTGGGAGGCGAATGCCGACACGCGATAGCCTACGAGGGACGGGCGGTGGCGATGTATGCGTGTGGACGACGAGTTGATGATCTTATGATAAGGATGGCAATGCAGCTGTGAGTTGGTTTCTCGAAGCATACACTACTACACAAAATCTTTTGCAAGGCACTTGAATTTTGCCCTCGGAGGCGGTTTTGGCCCAAAACCGCCTCAATTAATCGGTGGCAGCGCAGGCTGGGTGGCCGGCCAGGCAACCGCCTCGGTTAATCCATTAACCGAGATGGTTTTCTTATGTAAACCGCCTCGGTTAATCTCCTATTAACCGAGGCGGTTACTCTAAAGCAACCACCTCGGTTAATCAATTAACCGAGGCGGTTTTCTTATGTAAACCGCCTCAGTTAATCTCCTATTAACCGAGGCGGTTACTCTAAAACAACCGCCTCGGTTAATCTATTAACCGAGGCGGTTTTTCTACGACAACCGCCTCGGTTAATATTGGGCCCAAACCAGCCCATCCAAGACCCGATAACAACTCGTAGTATATATACACAACTCCAAACCCTAAATCATTCACTCTCTCCCTTACCCTCAGCCGCATCCCCCCACAGCCGCATCCCTCCCTCTCTCACTTCTCTCCTCTCCCTCCCTCTCTCACTTCTCTCCTCTCCCTCCCTACAGCAGAGTGAGCAGCGCGGCTGGCAAGGAGGCCACATGGCGCAGCCGCAGACCAAACCCCACCTCCCATCCTCTCCCTCGCCGGGCTCCGGTGGCGGAGTGGCGGACCGCCTTGCAACAGGCGGGTTATTGGCGCGGCGCCTCTAGTCGGCTCGGCGGGCGGCGGGCGCCGGGCGCAACTTCGCCGGTGCGGTGGGCGGCACACGGGCGCCCTGGCTGGTGCGGGCGGGAGCACCTCGGGCGCAGCAGGCTGCGTATGGCGCGCCCAGCGGTGTGGTCGCGCCCGTTCCCTAGTCCTTCCGGCGAGATCAATCCGGGTATGCCCTCATCTCTCTCCCCCCCTCTCTCTCGGATCCATGGTGGATTCATCCATCACCCCCTCTCTCACAGATCCACGACGACGGCAATGGAGCGAGTTCCAGCGGGCGGTGAGGCTCGGGTGGCGCTTGCGGCCGCGGGCCGGGCTCGGGCGGCGACGCCGAAGCCGATCTGGTCGACGTCGGCGGATGCAGCGGCGGCGGCGCTCCAGGCGAGATCCGTGGCGGGGATGCGGGATCCACTGCCGGGGGAGCCGGATCCGCTCGACGGCGTCCCCCGGATGTAGCGGCGGCGGCGCTCGAGGCCGGATCTGGCGGCGGGGATGCGGGATCCGCCGTCCGGGAGGCCGGATCCGGCCGACGGCGGCGTCTCGGCAGGGCGGTGGCGGCCGTGGTTGGGCTCGATGGGCTCATCGATGGGCTCGCTGGGCCTAGGGTTTTTTTTTTTTGTTTTTGTTTGATTAACCGAGGCGGTTTTATAAGGAAACCGTCTCGGTTAATAGATTAACCGAGGCGGTTGGCCAACCGCCTCGGTTAAGATCACGATTAACCGTGACCTTATGTCCGAGGCGGTTGGGAAAACCGCCTCGATTAACCTGAAAAAACCGCCTCGGTTAAGTTTTGTGTAGTAGTGATAATTTCTCTGTTGAATTTTCGTTGCCACGATTGGCATTCCTACCGAAAAGTTGAATTGAACTGGATGCAGAACTGAAGAGCCTGGGCATGTTTGGAAGTAAAAAAAAAATGGAAGTATATATGGACCGATCTTATCGGGCCGTCGTTGGCTGCTTTTGGGAATGGAAATAGGATCACAATATTTTTTTTTTGCGAAGACCCGCCATGCACTTCGACACTCATATATACGAGCCACTAGTACACAAAACATTAGTAATGCTTGGCGGTTCCAACGTATTTCTACCGGGCGTTTTTTCGAACCGCCCGATGGGAGGCCAGTAGAAATCGGCGATTTCTACAGGCGGTTGTTTGAGAACCGCCCGGTAGAAAAATCGATTTCTACAGCGGTTCTCTTAAGCAACCGCCTGTAGAAATCGCTGCCCGTAAAAACACCCAAAAATTGCAAAAAATATTTTTAAAAGGCCAAAATATATTTTGAACCGGGGAGGCACCCGCCCGCCCGCCTCCGTCCGAAGTCGCAAGTCGCGCATTTTTTTCACAGTAAAATCGCTGCTACGCTGGCCGGTGGGATTCGAACCCGCGACCTCCCCTCGCGTACCCTCCCTTACCACTGCACCACACACTCACTTGTGACTATATCTCATTTTTGTTCCCCACATATTATACAAATCCGACAGAAAATTGAATATTTGAGGATCCAAATGAATTCAAATAAAAAAGTTCAACTACAAAGTTTCATAACTTTTCAAGATCTACAACTTTCATATAGAGCTTTTCTCCATCCGAGCTCATTTGCAAAATTTGGATTTCAAATTTGAAAATTTCATTCGTAGTTTTACTTGGACCGAGATAATTTCAAATGAAAAAGTTATCAACTACAAAGTTTCATAACTTTTCGAGATCTACAACTTTTATTTTGGGAGTTTCTTCATCCGAGCAAGTTTGAAAAACTCAAAAAAATTAATTTGAAACTATTTCTCTTGGCGGATCTCTTAAGGAACCGCCCGGTAGAAATCGATTTCTACTGGCGGTTTCTTAAGAGATCCGCCAAGAAATAGTCGATTTACCGGCGGTTCCTTAGGAGAACCGCCTGTAAAAAATGTATTTCTCCGGGCGGTTCCTTAAGAGATCCGCCAAGAGAAATAGGGCCGATTTCTACAGTGCTGTTCTAAAGTGAAACCGCCAGTAAAAATAAAACGCTAGTGTCAAGAGAAATCATTTGTGTACTAGTGAGCGCACACTCATTCCTATGAACACACGCACGCACACCCTACCTCTATGAGCACTTTCGAAGAACCGAGATGGACCGGCAAATCTCGAAATTGACGAAGTCACCACAGGCGCTTCGCTGTCGACGGGCACATCGCCTACCACTGAAAGCATAGCGCCATTAAATCCTGAAATAAATCCAGGAAAATGCGAGCACCCGTCTGGGACTTGAACCCAGGTGGACAGATTCCACCACAAGAAACCCAACCAGCTTAAATACACTTAGTTCGCAAAAAAAGAAAAAAAAAGGATCACGATAGGGATTGGGCTGGGGTCCAAGGTGGTCTGGCCTGGTTTAAAGGAAATGGTGATCTGGCCGGCCTGCCAACTGGGTTTAGATCCGTGGTAAGGTTAGTACAGTGTTTCCTTTTCGAACGCACAAAGCGTTGCCGCCGGCCCACTCCTGCTGTTGCTTTACACACGCACATTTGAAATTCTGCCTCAGTACCCTGGTGAAAATTATCCACGATAGATAGAAGGAATAAAAATCCGTCAAAAATAGAGGACAAAGTTTACTTCTTCTGGAATGGCCGAATGGGCAGCCGAGACGGCCACCATTTATTGGTTATGAGGTTTTGTCTTTTTGACTTGAGGATGCCAATGCCATCATAATCCACTCATGTCCATACCTTTGCGAGACCCAGTTATAAACTCAGCCATGCCCACGTATACGAGCATACACTTATCCTATCTTAATCCATTCTTCCAACCGGCATGACTTAATGACTTTCCATGCTAGGATTTCAGTAGTGTACGTGAGACCACACACAACTCGTTCGAGCTATCCGATCGATCGATCGATCGATCGATCGAGATGAAGTGAATACGTAGCATTCATGGTTTGGAATAAATCTTAATAATATATATATATATAAGTAGTCCAGTGATCGGTTTATTTATTTTAGTATAGTTGTACAGATCGCCGATGATATGATCCGGGGGCTTGCGCAGTTGCAAGCCGCTAGCTGTTGCATTGCGGGTTGCCACACGCATCATGGCTTATTTATTTATTTTTTTTACAATAATAAATACATACGTACACTGCAGTAGTAGTACGAAGTCGGTCTCTGCATGCATGCATAGAAGGGATCGGAAGTAAGAGGGGAGATCAGCATGCGACGAACTTGTAGTCGACGTTGAGGTGGCCCATCTGGTATCCCTGCCCGTTGGTGTCGATCTTCTTGAACACCGTGTTGTAGTCGAGGTCGAGGCCGCCGTTGCTGCACTGGTCCACGATCCTCGCCACGATGGACGCGCCCGTCGCACGGTTCGTCACCTGCAGACCATCAGCCAGCAACAACAGTACCGTACATGTTGGTGAGCAAAGCGCTTAGTAATATATGTCGTTCTCGCTTTCTGAAAAAATAACTTAGACTAAATATATATTTATTAATATTTTATGATACATAATCAGTATTATTGATATGTTTTAATCTAGTTTTTTTTACTGAATTAATTGATTGGAGATACAAATATTTTACGTATTTTTTTATAACTCAAGTCAAACTCGTGACACGCCAGACTGGGGACAAGAAGATAATATAAGGGACAAAGAGAGTATGAGCAGGTTTTGTCCTTTGTCCTGACGAAACGAAACCTTCTCTGATTTCAGCCAAGAGGCAGAGCCTAGAAGTAAGACGGAAGGAAGGTGACGAAGAAACGAAACTACTGTACCCGGATGCACTTGCCGCAGGCAGCCTGGCCCTTCTGCCCGGCGGGCCCGCAGAAGGCCGTCCAGCCGTACTTCTGGCGCCACGCCAGCGGCTTGCCGGCGTCCCAGGTGGCGCAGTAGGCGCTGACGGCGGGGGCGCCGAGGTCCCAGTTGTTCTGCGCCGGGTTGTAGTAGTGGTACGTCGCCCGCACGTTCGACGCCTGCTGCGCCGCCGCCTTACCCGCCAACGCGCACAGCAGCACGCCGGCCAACGCCAGCGCCGCCCGTCCCACGGAGATCGCCGCCGCCGCTGCCATGTAAGTATATGGCCTGTTACGTTCCTTCTTGCGGTCTTGCCTGCATGCATATGGAGGGGAGGACATATAGATGTCAATCAGCATGTGGTGTGGGATCGATATCTTTCCGATCGACTTCATGCGTGGTGTGTGTGTGTGTGTGTCTATATATATATATATATATATATATATATATATATATATATATATATATATAAAATTATTGGCAGGAACTCATAGTAGTGATCGAGTTAGCGGTTTGCTTACCCTGTGAGCGGGCCGCTAGGTAGCTCCTAAGCTAATATATAGAGTCCCTTCCCTTCTTGCTAGTGGCTAGTGGCTAATCGCAAACTGCAAGCGACGATGCAGAAGCAAGTGATGAATGGAGGTGTGTCCGTTATACGTCGACGGAGATGACAAGGTAGCGTTATTATATATATAGAGGAGCGAGGTCTGGTGGGTGCGCCGGACTATGTGGAATTTTCTTCCATTCAAGGACAGAAGAAAAGATGATGATGATGATGCTGGTACGGAAGGTAGGGTCATAACCGCCATTTCGCTTGCTTGATGATAATATTGGCTGGCTTGGTTCAAAACGCAATGCGTATAGGGAGGCAACCGGTCCTGTACCCCTCCGCGTCGTCTCTCAGGGCGACGGGAGGGGCCACCGCCGCCGCCAGCTCCAGCCCCCACGCCGAAGCCCACTCACGGCCACTGTCGTCTCCTTCCGGCTCGCGGCGGCGACGGGCGGCCGGCTGCGGCGCCAAAGAACTGCCCGCAGTAGCCCTGCCTTCCCCTCCTCTTCTCTCCTCTTCCAGGCGATTTTTTCGGGCGGCGAAGATGGCTGGCGGCGGCTCACAGGCGCCGGATCGCGCCCTCCGACCACGGATCCGGTGATCCTCGCCCAGGATCCGGTGCGTCCCGGCGGTCGGCGCCCGTGCGGGCCAGGCCAGCTGGGCGTGGTGCCGCACGTGCTCCACTCGCCCGGCAGGATCCACGACAGCTGGGGCGGCGCGGCTCGGGCGGCGTCGGCGGCCGGTCCCTGCTGGCTTCGTGGAGGTCCGATGGGGCTCGGCCGTTGTCGGCGGTCCTTGCAGCGGCCTGGCCTCCCCCCTCCACAGATCTGTTGCGGCCAGGGGCCTCGGCGGGCTGCTGGCCAGCGGCCAGCCCCCTCCTCCGACGCGCTGCTGCCTACTGCTAAGGCGGACGTACCGACGACTCCATCTCGGGTTTGATATGGGCGGCCCTGCAGCGTCCACAGGGCGCGTGGTTTGGCCGCGGGCATGTCGGCGGCGGGGCTGCGTGCCGTGTTCTTCGCGTTATGTGCAGGGGCCAGAAGCGGCACGGTGTGCGTGGTTTGGCCGCGGGCTTGCCGGGCGATGAGGCCGCGTGTCCGTGGGCACGCTGTCTGGCAGAGCGTTGGCGTAGGACATGACAAGGTCCTAGGTGGCTGCGTGTTTGCTGGTGTCGGTGCGCGCCTCCCACTGTTGCGGGTGAGTCCGGGAGTGGCTCCGTGCGGTGTGGCGGCGACCGACACCCCCTTCGTCCAAACGAGGATGCTTGCCGGTGCGTGCCTCCCCTCCGTCACAGGCGAGTCCGGGGCGGCGGCTCGCGCGGTGTGGCGGCGGCCGGCACGCGCTGGGAATCTTGTCGGCGCGCGCCTCCCACTGTTGCAGGCGAGTCCGGGTGTGGCTCCGCGCGGTGTGGCGGCGACTGACAACCCCCCTCTGTCCTGGCGAGGACGCTTGCCGGTACGCGCCTCCCTCTGTCACAGGCGAGTCCGGAACGGCTTTGTGCATTGTGGCGGCGACCGCACCCCCTTTTTATTTGTCTAGGCGTCGACGCTGGCCGGTGCGCGCCTCCCACCATCATGGGCGAGTCCGGGAACGGCTCAGTATGGTGTGGCGGCGTCCGGCATCCCACCTCAGCTCATGCGTGGCTGCTTGCTGCCGCATGCGTACCTTCGTCATGGATGGGCCTTCAAGTGCTTTGACAAAGGTTCTGAGCGAAAGTTCAGCTCAGATCCGTCTGGGCCAGCGACGAGATTCTCCTTCCTGAAGGCGTCACTGAAGAACCTTTGTTGCTGCTTCTCCTCGGCACTTGGCTCGGGCGAAAGCCTTGCCAAGCTTCTGCTTGGCTAACGATGATTACGTTACGGCGTCATTCTCCTCCTTGGAGGCATCGTTGAAGAGTCCTGTGTCTTGGTTTTCAGTATTCTCCGCGTCTCGCTAGTCTATCTTTTAGATATGCCACTCTTTTGTCCTTGAGCTAGGACGTCTTCTTCTTTGTTGTTTTTCCTTCTCAATGTTTGTAAACGTTTGTAAATCTTTAATCAAGCCATTTTGGGCTCTTAATATATTCAGGTGGGGATCTTCCCCCCGTGACAGTTCAAAAAAAAAAGTTTTAAAATATTGTTGACTAACTGCTGACACGAATTATCGAACATCTCGTACCTGGACAGACTATGTAACGGAGGCAGGCAGTAACAACTTGAGAATTTTCATGTCAAATAAATGTGTGAACAGTTCGCCAACTCATTAACATCAGTGGTCAGTGTTTGGTGTGAAACCTGTCCCCAAACCATACTACGTGTACGTCCTAGTTTACCCATGTGTCCACGCCCTGTTCGGGCGGCTGTTCCTGTTGGAACGCTGACGATGACGACGACCACGCTATGCGCGCGGCGGCTCGGTGGATCCACCACGTACAGCGCGCGCGCGCAGACCACCATGTGCCTGCATGCTTGCGTGCGTCGGATGGCAACGGGGAAGCGAGGCAGCGACGTATGTAGACCGGCTGGCTGTGCTCCACCATATCGACGCAAAACGACACTCCCTCCACCTATCATTCTCATTTATTTCTTGAGGAGTCAAATATTTCAATCGTAACTAAATGTATATAAAAGATATTAATGTCTACGATACATAATTAGTATCAAATAAATCATTTAATGTATTTTTATAATAAGTTTATTTAGAGATATAAATGATGCTAATATTTTTTTATAAAATTAGCAAAAGTTAAGAAAACTTAACCAGCAATCATCACTTATGTTGGGACAGATGGGGGTACTCGTACCCGTCTAGATCTGCATCCATCGCTAGCTACGACGACTATACGTCCGCGGCCATATATGGCCTGCTGTGGAATTCCAGCATTGTTATTAATTAATAAGTGCTTTGATGTGACCGGAGAGTCTTCCACTAGACCAATACTTCCAGACTTCAATATCCTATACGTCGTCCGTGCACTTCGTCACAAGAAGAGATAGACATCATCATCATCAGCTACCTTATACAGATTACATCTGGTAGTTTTTGGTTTCAGATAATGGAAGCAGCCGCCCACAGTAAGGCCGCCACCAGCTAGCACGCAAACCTTGACCGACTTTTGATGTCTCTTGTTGCAATCCTTGACACACCACGCAAACGTCTATTTTTTTTTTTACGCATATCCGCAATTCGCACTAACCTTTGGAATTTCGAAAGATACACTATATTGAATGTACTTACACACGCACACACACACACACAGATATATACTGCAACAAAACCTTTTAAAATTATCTTGTGCTAGAGATATATCTAAATAAACAAGTCTTGTCAAGCTAGATATGTATCTCCAACAACTATAATCTGCACCTCGCTAGGCTGTTTTTCAATGATTACTGGAGACCAAGGTCAAAAGCATACACGATATGCAGGATCTGAAATGAGTATAGCTGAATTATTAGCGCCACACTTTTTCCGTAAAAGCTGGGTTGTGAATCTTGATTTCCTATATACTCCCTCCGTACAGGATTTAGATATCGTTTAGGACAGTGACACGGTCTCCAAAGTATAACTTTGACTTTATATTTTTATAAAAATACTCATCACTAAGTAATATATTTATATTTTTATGAAAGTATTTTCCAAGATAAATCTATTCATATGGTTTTTATATTTTCAAACTCAACAACTTAAAAGTTATTTATGATTTATATTTTCAATATTCGACCAAAACTTTGTCCAAAACGACATCTAATTCCTATACGGAGGGAGTAAATAAATTTCCTAAGTTGACTATGTAATTCCCTACATTCCCCCTTCGTATAAATGAATTGTTGCGTGTTGCGATGCTACATAAGTGTATAATAAGTTTTTGAGCAACATTTGATTCGTAATTTCGTTTCAATATTAACGGCTCACATAACTTATTCAAGACTACATGTTTCTGGTTCAATCTTGCCTTGACAAATTCAAACGTAGTTTATTATCAATTATCAAATATGTTGTATAAGGTTTTCTAGGTATCATAGTTTTGCAGTCTAGTGGATTTTATAGTTGGTCAACTTGGTTTTCGGAAGAATTGCTAAAATGATTCCAGTTATAGTCCCTTGTTATCACATGTACACTCGTTTTTGTTGTAGCCAATGTCCTCAAAATACTGATAATTTTGCAATTCATAGAAATTATCTGCCTTTTGTTTGATGTAGCCAATGTCCTAATTTTCTTTCTAATTTCTCAATTCTTATAAATTTTGTGTTTTTGCATTTATTATTTAGATTGTTTGCTTGAGCTAACGCACTCAAAATATTTGTAATTTTGCTTTCAATAGAAAATGCTTTGGTACTTGTTTTTTGTTATTAGTTATTAATTTATTTTGTTTTCCTTTAACATGTTTAGTTTTGAATACTTTTGTAGTGGTGGTGCATGAAGGTTGACGTTGGTGTTGGGGTCGTGGCCGCCGTTGCTGCACTGGTCCACGATCGTCGCCGTCGTCGACGCACCCGTCCCGCGGTTCGTCGCCTACTCCCTTCGTCCCATGGAGTATGTCGTCCGGGAAGCGTGTTTGTGAGGGGGGACACGGTTTTCTAACGACAAAGTCCATGGGACAGAGGGAGTACATATAAATAAAAAATGCTCATCATCAGTTGCTCACCAAGAACCTATTCCTCAATCAAAACCACAAGCGCTGAAGAGTCACATGCATCTTCGTCCTACCTGGATGCACCGGCCACAGACGGCCCGCAGAAGGCGGTCCAGCCATATTGCTGCCGCCACGACAGCGGCACGTCGGCGTCCCAGGTGGCGCAGTGGGCGGCGCTGGCGCGGTTCAGGTGATCCCACCTGTTCTCCACCGGTTTGTACAGGTGGCACGTCGCCCAAACGTTGGACGCTTGCTGCGCGTGCGAAGGCTGCGGCCGCAGCGGCGCACCACCGTGAGCGCCCGCGCGCCGCTGGCGATCAACGCCATGGCTTTGCTAGCTGTTGTCGTTGCTCTTACCTTTCGAGAGATTATATGATCTCCTTGTACCAACTCGATCGACGTTGAATAATGCGATGATGTTGTGCTACACAATCTCGCTCAGTGTTGGTGCTCAAGTGCTATATTTATGTGGTGTGTTTGAGCTCTGAAGCCAAGCGACTCAGCATGCACAACACATGGACGTACGCATCCCATAGCCGATCGTCAAACACGGCATCTGCGTGCTCTGCACCCTGCTGTGCGTGATGGCTTACGTGTATACGTTACATACCCCTGCTAGCATGCCTGTCCATTTCGCCGGCGTTCATGAATGAGACTAGGTAGCCCCGCGGATCTGCAGTGTTATCCAAATTAACCTAGCTAGCTCTTCTCATCGATCGATCGCCTCTTCCAACGACGACGCTGACCTAATGCGCGCGAGCAGCCAAATCGCCGCTGAACCTTCGAGCACGCTTGCATACATGCATGCGCGCGTTGTCTGCCACCGTGTGGCTTTTGACACATGCACCCCAGCATGAGACACACAGCGCCGGTCCTGTGTTTTCTAGGGCCTAGAGTGGGACTCAAAATCAAGGCCCCTAATACAAATGACATAACAATAATATCCAATATATATATAATGTTTCTAGTAAGCATTTGAAATATGCACAATAAAATTATGAAATAAGTTTTATATATTTAATTACCTTAAATTTCTTTTGTTTTTTTCTTGATACAAAGTCATCCATGATAGTACTAATGTCAATGTCATTGAGCTAATGAACTAATGGTGAGGTTGGCTAAACATCCAGACTACTTTTTTGGAATCTCAAGAGCTAAACTGGTCTAAAGTTTAGTGCGTAACATTTTAGACCATGGAATCCAAAAATGCCCTAAATAAGTATACTAAAAAAATATTTTGTGGTCCATCTAAAGATACTAATTTTATGTCATAAATATTGATGCAATTTAGTTAAAACTATAAAAGTGACATTTATTAAATCTAGAATTTGAGTATTATCTTTCAAGTTTCATCTTGAAAAATTAAGCTATGCTCTACTACTACAACATGCATGTTCTGTAAGTGCAATCAAGCCCTATTGTGGGTTTTGGTGATAATAACCACACAATTAGAGGACTAATGAGAATTATTGAGATGATAAGGAGGTGAAATAAATTTGAGGATGACATACATGATGGTGGAGCCCCCAATTACAAAAAGGACATGGCAACCGACTCAAAGGTATTTAAATTTATTTTATATTTTGAATTTGAGTATAGGAAAAGCCGTACTATCAAGGGGGGATATAGTGTGCAAGCTTTTATGTGCAACCAAGTACAAACTTTACTCACCAAAATATCCTCAAACTCCCAGCCTTGGCAACAGGTTTTTCACTCTTCAGTTTTTGGTTGTCAAGGCAGAACAGAACTGCTGCTCGGCGAGCAGAAGTTCTGCTGAGCAGCACTACTGCTCAACGAGTAGAAGTTCTGCAACTTAAAATCTGACCGTTGGAGGAAGGGGTATTTCCTTCACCCCCCTTCTCTCCCAACTTTCACCCACGACCATTTGTTTGATTAGTGTAAGTTGAGGCCGACTGGGTGGGATGGATGCACAGTTCAATCCGATTAGTGTGCTGCTGCTGCCATGCTTGGTACACTGAGATGTACAAGTGCAAAATAGATATGTACAACTGAGATAGAATAGGCTATCTATAAAAGCAACTAAAGGATTGGTACTAGAAGGCAAGGCAAGGGCCCTAATCTACTGTCATCGACGGTGTCCCAGGTTAGCTGCACTATTCATAGAGTTTTTTTTGTCAACTTTACCTTCATGCTACATACATATCATTCAGATTTTAATTGAGTTGGAATTTCTTCTATTGACCTGTAGTGTGGCATTAACTTAATGGGATCATATTGCTAGCTTAGTTCTGTTAGTCTGAAGAGGGAAATCTGAAGAAGGGAGAGTAATTGTTCTTCAAATTCAGAAATGCCGAAATCCAAGAATAGGGGGGCATGTGCTGAGTGCTGACTAATTTGCAGAGGAGAATTTAAACCTACCTATCATTGTTTTTTTTTTGCATGTTTATGTTGCTCCATTGGCTTATGGTTAACCAGGATGACAATAAACTTACACTAGCAAGCCTAATTTTGCCGAAGCAGGGGGGTAATCACAACACTCCCAAATCCAAACAGAATTGGATAGTTCATGTCTTCCTAAAATCTGTAGGGATTCCAGCTAATAATTTAGAAGTATTTTCTAGAGGGGAGTGGGATTTAAAACCTGCAAGTACTAACAATGACATGCAGCTTGTTGCTACAGCCTGACTAATATTGCACATGTTCATATTATTTTCTCAAATTTGCACAGGTTCATATTCATGTAGGGATGATACTACCTTTTCTTGTTGTATGCAGCGTCAAACTGTGGTGAGGTATTTCCTTTCCCCTTGCTCCAAATTATTGCTTGGGTATGAGAATTTGAGAATAAGTAACTCGATAAAAATAGTTCCTGAATGCATTAGTGACTCTGGAGTTTTTGTTTGATGGTAGAGATAGAATAGAACATGTGTGGGTCCAGAATTGTCATGAATCTCATATGGGTGTGCTCTCATGGTCCAATAACAGAAATGCCTAATAAATCAGAGTCTGTAGGTACAAAGTGACAGAAATGCTGAGATCATTAGTTTCTCCTGCATGTCATATCATTCTTTTTTAGCCTTTTATCTGTATGGAAACATACATTTAAAATTGATAGTCCAAATCTCAATTCTTTAATTTTTATTTGGTGGATTTTCACCAAGTTAATGTCTTCATGTTGTTTTTATATAGATAGCCAGGGTGGAGTACAATCACAGGCGGGATTTTCTTCATCGTTATATCAAGCCAATAACTTTCTCATGAGCTTTGGCTGTAAAGCAAGTCAGATTGTTGCTACTCATGAGCATTTTATTGATAAAACTTTTGTTGTGACTGGTTTGTGTCTTCCATTCATAGCTCACAAGTCAGGATAAAAATTCTAGCACAATATCCTGCTATAGCTGTTTGAGGAGGGTTTAAACTTTTAAATCTCTATAGCTGAAGCTATCTCCAGATATGTCTGTTTAAAAAGAAATGTTGAAAATAAACAAGAGGATGTAACGCATAGGATCATTTGAATATATCATTTAATTTTACTGCAATAAATTTGTTCAAAGAAAAAAAAAAAAACTACTGCAATACGAGTGGTCTATGTGAAACCTTCTCCTCTATATATTTTTTTTGTAAGGAAAAAATACAGTTCTGCTCTATGTGAAAATTTCTTCTTTTATATATTTTTCACAAAATAATATTGAAACATGATCAGAGCTGCTTTGATCTTGTAGTGGTGGCCTGCAACCATGGACAAGCTTTTGTTTGGTTTAGGGGATCACTGGATGCTACCACGTACACATACATGATACAGTATCCCTTTTCCCTCGTTCAGTAAACTTGATATGCTTTGGATCAATGTTCCTGCTGCTACGAAAAACTTGTGTATTGGATATGTGTAAATTTTGATCCACTGCTGCTTTTCTAGAATGGTCTTGATGTGCTCTACTATGTGGCCTACACTTCCTTTTCAGTAAAAAAGTGTGTTCAGCCTATAATCTTTTCTTGCGTTGTTATAAATGTGCATCTTTGGTAGGAATTGAAACTCATATTAGCAATGATTTAGCTTTTGTTTGGTCTACGCTTCACACATACATACATCACAGGTTTTATGTTCACCGCAATAAGTGTCCTCAATCCTGTGAGAATTCAGCTAAAGTTGCAAGCCAAACGGTTACATATATCTGTACTCATAAATGTTATTATTTTGTTATATAAATTTGGTCAAACTTAAAATCTGTCTATATCGATCTTCTTGAACAACACTGTGTCGTAGTCCAGGTCCAGCCCACAGTTGCTACAGTACTGGTCAACAATCCTCGCCATGATCGCCGTGCTCGTTGTCGTGCGGTTCATCACCTGCATGCCAGGACCACCTAGCCATGAACAGAAGAATCCTCTAATTTTCAACTAGCCATTACCGGAATTGAGGTCTTCATCGGGTGCCAGAGTCTTTGCCAAGTGCTTTCCGTCAGGCACTTGGCAAAGAGGGCCTTTGCCGAGTGTTGAGCTCAGGGCCCTCGGCACAAAGCAGATACTCGACAAAGGGCCTATTTGCTGAGTGTCTAGACCCCGACACTCGGCAAAAAATGCTTTTCACGAGTATCTAAAGGCGACACTCAGCAAAGGAGATGTCCGTTAACAATGTCAGTGCTTTGCTGAGTGCCCGGCAAAGGCGCTCTTTATCTACTGTCATATGGGGGCACTCAACAAGGGCCCTATTTTGCCGAGTGTCTTCTCCAGGAAACTCTGCAAAATAATTTTTTCTTTTTAGTTTTGAACTCCAATTTTTTTTAGTCCTACTACATTACATGGTGCTCCATTTCTAATTTTTTTAACTTGTTGTAATATTTCCTTATATTATTTTATTTCATGATTTTTTTAGTATGAGGCAAATTTGAACTATAGGTACACCAAATAATGGGATTAGATTTATGAAAAATGATATTCAATACCAAATAATGGAATTAAATGATGAAAAAAAAATGATATTTATGTTCATGCATGTAATACGAGGCTTTATCCACGAGTACACAAGAAATTTCGTTCAAGTTCTTGTTCACAAAACATGACCACAAACTTGCGTGTAAATTGTATTTAAATTATATAAAAACCAAATGAAGTCCAAAAATCATGAAACTCATCAGGGAGGTCATGATATCATATGCGGAGGCTATGATAAAAATTTGAGAAAATTTTAAAGAAGTTGTCATGTACCTTATTTACAAACTTGACAACTTGACATCTCCGCATATGATAATATCATGAAACTTTCTGAGATGTTCAATGATCTTGTTAATAAGGGTGCGCTTTGGTTTGCTATATTGAGTTTGTCTAGGCCTAGCGGATACAACTTCCGTGTGATTGGTTTACAAGACGAGAGATCAGGGCTAGCTACGACGGTGCAAAACTGATGCGGTCGAGCCAGTAGAAAACCTTCGTTTCTCGCAAGGCATTTCCTAGCTTGCCTAAATAATGGAATTAAATTATGAAAAAAATGATATTCATGTTTGAATCCCAGCTTTGACAAGTTTATGAAAAATGCCCAAAAAATAGAGGTTGGCTCTAGTACTAGCTGGGCGGGCCCCTCCCTTGAGCTAAACTTTTTTCCTATTTTTTTTTATTTTTATGGGATTGTTTTTGTTTGATTTTGAAATCTAAAAATTTATTTGTAGGATGGCTCAATATGCAGCCGCTTCTACAAATCGATTTGTAGGGGCAGTTGGCCTGCTGCCCCTACAAATCGATTATTTATAGGAACGCTCTGGGAGGGGCGGCTGGGCCAACCGCCCCTACAGAGGGTTATAAGCCGCCTCTAAAAATCATGTTTGTAGTGCATCCAATCGAGCAAGGCCTCATAGGATGTTCACATATGCCTGCTTCATCGTCCATATTGAAGAAGTCTCTGGTGTGTCAGCAGTTTCCGCGGGCTCTTGCATGGGGTCGATACCGGCTCTCAAGGGAGTGAGAATGTCAGCGCTCTGGCCAAGCATCATCTGCACGCTATGTTGTCAGTGACTTATAGTTAAATAATTAAACCCGATGAAGGGCGCGTCAACATAACCATAACATCACCCCGGCTATCTAATAAGATTGCTAGGGAGCCTCTAATAGTTATCTCATCACCCGTCTTTTAATTTGTACGCCGAGCACAAGCAATACAACCACAAAATTGCCAATGCAATGATCATAATGACAAAACAATGATCATAATGACAAAACACCAACAAATATAAAGCTAAAATTTATTTAGTCTCATCAATAGCTTGATGATGCATGGAACGCAGCAAAGAGGGGTTCAACATGTCTACCGAACCATCCAAAAGTAAAAGAAGAGTGAGAATGTTGTATTTGGATTCAAACACCACTCGATCAAGTGCCGAAACCACTTGGAATCGAGTCACATGATTTTTAGATGCAGGCCAGGGTATCCTGCTTCAGCTTTGTTTTTCTCAAATAGCTCTTGCAGCGCGATGACAAACTGCCGATGGACCTCATTAATCTGCAACCAGCAGCAGGACATCGCATATATTATGCATGCATAATATAATATATATTTACTTTTAAAAAATAATATATACTTCCTCCATCTTAAAATAAGTGTACATCTCACTTCTTGAGGAGTCAAACTATTTTTAAGTTTGATAAGTATATAAAGTAATACCAGATATTTGTATCAGTCAATCTAGCAATAATTTAGTAATTTTTTTTTATATATTTGGTCAAAATTTGAAAGTTTTGACTCCTCAATAAGCAAGTTATGTATTTATTTTGGGACTAATATTACCCGTGACTGCAGACAACCCAAAACACACTGCAATCATCATACTGAGTTGGATAACTTACCTCATCAGCTGTAGGTTGACCTTTTCTCTCAACAAGGATTGGTTTCCCAACAAAAATGTGCATTGGGGTTGGGAATGGTATTGGCGTCCTGCATTTAGTGTCATAGCACCGTATTGAATAGAAATGGTAATACACAAAATATTGAAGTGGCATGGAAAGAAAACCGTAGTGACCTAGGTTGCAGTCCCCGTTTAAGGGGAGAAGCAATAATAAAGAAGTATCCCTTCCATTTTGAGTTATACTCCCTCTGTCCCTAAAAGAATCAATTTCTAGAATCCGTGCCGCTTAAATTTTTTTTTTTAACTTTGACTAACTTTATAGGAAGAAATAAAAATATCTATCATACATGATAGTAAATCTAGTGATACCCATTTGATATCATACATCTTAATATTTTTCAATAAATTCGGTCAATATTTAAAAATTTAACTTAAGATAATCCTAGAAATTGATTGTTTCAAGGACGAAAGGATTAGTCTCTTTTCGTCAATTTTATCTAGTACAAGTTAGACTGACACGGTGTCTTAGCTAGATTACAGTTTGATCATTCATTTGCTTTATATTATATTATAAAATTATAATAATTGGATATTATAATTCTTTACAAATATAATCATATAATGAGACTAATATTAATATCTTTGTCCTAATTATTGGTCAAAGCATTTAAAGTTTGACCAGATAAAACGGACTAGAGGTAGTAGCTCACTTTATTCTCTTCCTTCGTCCAAATTTTTGTACAAATATATTAACATCTTTAATCTCTGACAAATACACTATCAAAAACATATTTTACGGAGAACTTAATTAACAATTGTGGTCGAGGGGGCTTGAGCCCACGCCTTGCCCTTATATACTCGATACATCGATCACTAATTTATAAAGAGAATAAATAGGTTGTCTGTGGCTTCTCACTTACCCAAACTTTCCCCAATACATAACATGAATCATTTTCAATGCTGCTGAAATCCGGGTAAGTAATTTGATATTTGGGTTCCACCACCTGTATGTATCACTCTGAAACAGAGAAGAAAGATTGTGAACGGAACTTCTATCACGCACCCTTCAAAAAAATTATCATGTGAAAGGATGAAATTTGCAAATGAGCATGAATTTTCATTGCCTACATAAGGTGTATCAAGCACCTCCACATGGATTTGGCACATACAGTAATATAATCATGCATGATGGGAAATTGGTTTCCTACCTGTCCAAAGCAGAAAACGGGCACTAAAGGGGAACCGTTTTGTATAGCGATCCTCACAAAACCTTTTCTTGACTTAAGGAAAGCAACCTATCAAATACCAGCACAAGGTCATTAGTGTTTTGTATTAGCATTAATTGCAAAGTTCCCAGATTTGCAATGCTATATATCATTGGGAGAAAGAGTAAAAAATTGGCATTCTTCTTTATTGCAGAGTAAACCTCCTTTAAGAAAAACATGCAAGAGTATTAAGTAACCTCCGAGACTGAATCCATATATTGTGTCTCCCGTGGCCCTCCTGGATTAATGACACAACTATAGCCATGAGCAAGGTGGGACGAAAAACATTCTCTCGTTGCAGGAATTGAGCCAAGCCACATCCATATTTGCCTCATGAACGGGACGCGTAATGCCTGCATGCAGTAGTAGATCAATAACGTTACACATAAAATGAAGGTGTGATACATAAATACGTAGCCATGAATGTAAACTTTGGAGGGGCTTTTACCGTGCTACTGGTTATGACCTTCATCTTTGGTAGAGGCATAAACGAAGTGAGGTCCGACAATGTCCATATGCCAACTGCCAATACTGAGTGTGGCTCGTAACCAAATACTGCATGGAGCACGCACTAAATTTTAAAAATATATGTGCTGCGCTTAATGAAGGGGGGGGGGGGGGTTTGAAGAATATAATAACCAGTCAAGACGGATGGGTCGTCAGATCAGCTATAAATTTCGCATCTAGCTTGTTTTTCTAGATGAATCTAGGTTGCTGAACCATTATTTAATTTTCTACTAACAATCTGACACAATCAGAGACAAAATATATAATAACTAGTCAAGACGGACGCATCCTCAGACACAGCTATAAATTTTGCATCTTGTCTTTCTAGACGAAACGAGGTTGCCGAACCATTCTTTTTCTGCTAAAAATCTGAAAAAAATTAGACATAAAATATGATAACCAGTCAAGATAGACGGATGTCATCTAATAATATAATAAGGTGCTTGTTGCTGGAATGCTGTGTATCGACGAGCATGTTTACTATCTGGTTATGTGCATGGTTTTTAGATCTCTCACTATAGATGCTGTTATCTCCTAATTCTTATTAGTCACCTTTCAGACAAAACATTATCAGATCAGTGCCATGCATAATTGGGTTGTCAAAAAGATAAGAACATGTAAGTTGTACCGTAAGTTGTTTTAGGATCAAATGCTTGGTAGTCCTCCACATGCAGAGTAATGGGGAAGTAGCTAAACCCATGTTTGCATATGAACCTGCATGCAGTTGCGCAAGTTATTAGCCATTTATAATTCCTGATGAGCGTCATGCGCGGATACATGGAGGCAATGTCTCCATGGAAAAACTCAAACAAGAAGCTAGGAAACCTGGCGATGGAGCGGCCCCATTTGCCCGTGGGACTGACTGGAAGGAACATCAAGAAGAGCTGCGTGCATAATACCCTGCACGCGCGTACACATTGCATGTAAAAGGTTGCACTCAAATACTTGCATTGTGTAGCTAGCTTACTAGCATATTCAAAACGATGAGCAGCAGCAGTTACTGGATATATAATCTATCGGAGGTAACATGCATATATATGGAAAATATGATGGAAGAAGGACATACAGTACAGCGACGCGAGCAGGGAAGACAAAGAAACAGGCGATCACAAGAAGGACGTTGAAGTGGATGGCTCCCAGCCACAGAGACAGTGCCACCAGGCTCCGCACAGGCGAGGCATCGGCCTTCCTCGTCTGGAATACCCTCCAGCCTTCGTTCCCTTCTCCCGCCGTCATGTTCGTGGCCGCAGACCGCGCTCTAGTATCTCTCACTATTGTAATATATGGTCGTTGTACTTCCGTGTGCTATTAGGTGTGCGCTGTTGCGGCGTCAGATATATAGGCAACTATCTCTTGTCTCTATATTTGTCCCAATACAAGAGTGAGCTTGTTTGATAAAAAAATTATATGTTTAAATTTCTCATATTTAAAATTCAAAATTTTCATACGACCTTGCATAGATAAACAACCAAAAGTAAAACTACAACTTTGTGGCTGAAAACTTTTTCATCTGAATTCGTTTAATGTCCCAAATACTTATTTCAAAATCCAGAAATTAAAAGAGAATATGAGGGGGATGAATATGCGCCTCATGGACACAGCATGCTGATGTCTTTGGTGTGGAGTGGCTAGAGGAGGGCAGAGGTCACCGGTTGGAGTGTTGGCAAGCAAGTAGCATGCATATTTTCGCACGAAAAAAATCACGTAGCTCATGACACAAAAAGAAAAGGTTGCCAATAGCAACCACGTGGCTGCCGTGTGCTGGGGTCTCCTCAGATCTAAAAAAATGCAATTTTTGGCCTGATTTTTTATGATTTCAAATCAATTTCTAGCAGGCTATAATTGCTTGTCTTCTATCGACATCCAATTTATAGGGATGGATGGATAACTACCTCTATATGAGTTCTAGTAAAGGAAGACTAGGGCAGGCTAGCCTAGTTAGCGGCCTCTGCAGAGCACCTACAACGGTATGTGGAAAACGACATTAGTATTGTTGTTGTTGTTGTGGTGGTGGTGGTTATCATCATCATCATCAAAGTTATTTGCTCCGACAATATGATCACCGTACCTCACATAGGGAATTAGAAGGGTAGCATAGGGACACGAGTTTATACTGGTTTAAGTACATGGTAACCTCTATCCAGTTAAGAACAGATCTCTTATCTCATATGCATGAGTTTACAAAAGGCTGCTGATGTTAAGATGTCTATGCATTGTAGCCTAGAACATTGTCTAGATAGTAATCGGGAATCTGCCTTACATATAGTTTGGGAGTTTATCATAAATATATAGAACTGGAGTAAATCATATATAAGGGACGTATGGATTCTACTAAGGATTCTATATTGTCTTTCGAAGCCGCTCGAGCTATCCTAATTATAGAAAAACTACTGGAGTATAAATTTATCTCGCTCACTACAAACATGAAAACATATATACCTCAGTTGTAGTCAGAGCTGGACTTCAACACGCATCACAATCCACTCAATTAAGATTGCAATGCTTCTGGCAGGACATTTATCACACAACTGCTGATCCTGATCAACCTTATAGCAGTTGATTTTTGTAAAACACTTTATAGTGGCCTATGCAACTTATGATTATTTTACTATACCTTTTCAATTTAATTTTGATGGACATAGGTTTCATGGTTTTCTTGTTGCCACATATTTTTCAAGTTATAGATATAGAATTATAGGGATGTGTGGATTCAAGCAAAAAAAAAATTATATTATCATTTGAAGCCACTCGAACTATCGTAATTATATTGTTGCAGCAAGCTTGTTTGCTACCAAATATGGTAACTCCCAGTCTTTATTATGATTTAAGCCTTACAAGATTTAGCTATTTCTTCATGGTAAATTATTGGTCTGATGTTAGCTGACTAGTTTCTTAGAACTCGCAACCAAATTATGGCAACCTGATTCTAATTATTGTGTTGAGCCATTTGAACTACTGTAACTATTTTATGCTAAATGCATCTCATCTTTAGCAAGCACAGTGCCTGGCCATGCAGACCCAACCATAATTGCACTGCACCCGGAAGCAAGTGACTCAATTTAATTTATGGCTGTCATTTATGTGCAGACCAGCCACATACGTATTCTACAATGAAGCTTGGCATTTATAGCTCATCAAGTTTTGTGTCAGTCGATAAGGCCATCCTCAGTTGGGGTTTCATGGCTCAGTTACCAACACATCCAGTTTTTGAAAACAGTGCACACGAGTTTCATCCCTATGAAACTATCTCTATTCCTATGAAACTCTTACAATCTCTCTCTTCATTAACACAATGCCATGTCGGCGTATTTAATGCACTACTTTGGAATGCCCCTCTTTACCGACTGCCGAAAACAATCGGCAAAAGCACTAAAACAGTGGGCAAAGGTTTTGCCGACCGCTTCCACGTGGCGCCGGCAAAGAACACGTCGCAAAGCTTTCGTCGGCAAAGAAATCTTTGCCCCCGCCACGTGGAAAGCAGTCGGCAAAGCCTTTGCCACCCGCCAACTTGGCGTCGGCAAAGGAGACATACACCGTCCGTGAGATGACGGAGCGCGTTCCGCTTGCCGACCGCCACGCCTTGGCGGTCGGCAAAGGCTTTTTTAATTTTTTTTTTAGACAGAATTTTTTGCCGACGCCTTTACCGGCAGGTGGCAAAGGCTTTTTTTTTTTTTTTTTCGAAATAGAAAATCTTTGCCGACGCCTTTATTGGCGGGTTGCAAAGGATTCTTTGCCGACGCTTTATTGGCGTGTGGCAAAGCCGCCATGGTTCCCGAGATTCCAGCTTTTGCCACCGCTTTCCACGTGGCGGTGGTAAAGCTGAATAAGTAAATTTTTGGTCTGTTTTTTTGTTTTACATCACAAAGAACCAAATCACATATATGATTATATAACTGAAATTCACATATATCACACGTATCCACATATATATCACACAAATCCACATATATAGCACATATAATTCATAACAAAAGGGTCCAACAAGTCCATCATCCAACAAATCATACTAATCGAGCATCGAATATCAAACATCCAACATGGAAAGGCATAACCAACATCCAACATCCCGCAAAGTAGACGAACCACATAGCGAGTCACGCGTCCCCGCGAACCGCCGCCACCGTGGTGTGAAGAGCTCCCCTACCGCCACGAAGGCCACGCAGATAAATCCAACCTCAAGCGCGCTGGCTGACACCCACCCGGATCCGATCCAAGCGGGGCAGGGAGGGTCGCTAGCCCACCCGGAGCCCCCTCCCCGTAGGCCTAGGAGGAACGCCACCTGGCCACGAGAGCCGTGGGCGGGGGGTAACCGCCCCACATGTCCCGGAGAAAGGCCATGTGGAGTCGGGTTCGAACCCGCCGACGCTGGCCGCACGTAGGAGAAGCGATCTCATTAGTACCTGCGGGATGGCCGCACAAGCGAAAAACAATACAAAGACTGCTAGAAACTCACCGAGTCCCTAAAGGGCTAGGAACAGGGGGTGGACCGAGAAGAGGTGGTGGAGCGAAGATCACGGAAGGCAACGGAGGACATCTCGAAACCCGGGGATCTCCCGGCCCCGAAAGAAGCCGGCAAACTCCTTCATCTAACGCGCCGAGTGCTCCCCGGATAGCCTCCAACCGCCGGCGATGGGCCTCTGTTGGGCCGCCTCCGCCGCCGATGGGCCTCCTCTTGGGCCGCCTTGTTGGGCCCGCAACTCGACCAGCTGGGACTGCAATATTACACCCGCGATGTTTAAACAATGCATAAGGAAAGCTACATATGTAAAACCAACGAATGACGAATAGTTACCGGAACCATCGCGATCATCTGCGTAGAGCTTGGCCGCCGAGGTTGTATGGGGACGTCCGAGGAGGTCGTGTTGTCCGATCGACGAACCTCACGAAGGGTGGGAACGGTGGCCGGGTCGATTACACTGTGGGCAAGAAAGTATCGGCCATGCTGCTTCCCTCTTCCCGTCCTCATCAGGACGTCCGTGTCAAGGGGCTCGGTGGCTGGATCGTAGGCCACACCATGGCGCTTGCGAACTGCCTCGGTGTACTGGACCACCTTCTCGTAGGCGTTCGGGTTGGTGAACGCGTCGGCCCCCTTCGCTGGGTCGTAGACGTTGTCCGGATCTGTCGCTTTGCCCTGGTGAGACAGGACGTACCCCGTGAACTCATTGATCACCTGACCACCATGCGACTGGGTCTACGAGGAAAACACAAGAACGATTACACGTAATGAGAATGAATAAATAAATAAATGAATGAATAAATAAATCGGTGTGAAGGGTACCCATGTGTCCATGTACGCTCCGAGGGGGCGGCTCCCTTGGTGGTGTGCTGGCCCCGTCCTCCCCCTTGGCATGTCCGGACTTCTCCTCAAGCCTCGCGTACGCCTCCTGGCGTTGTCCACGAGTCCACTATCGCCTCCCGCCAGTCCATGTGCATTTTGCACCAATCAGCCAGGATACTACGTAAAAAACGTGCATTTGAGTGATCACTCCCGAATTAGAATGGAATCGAGTTAATGTTTCCTACTTACCCGGAGGTAGATCTCCCTGGGGAGGTCAGTTTCGGGCGAGAGGATCATCGCCCTGGCTTGCGACTTCGGTAGCGACTGGCCAATCACCTCGGCGTGGTAGTTGACGAGGACCTGGAGGTGCGCCTCGTAGTACATGTCCTTCGGTCTCTCCATGCAGACCTTGTCCCCGCACTCGCGACGCCGATCGATCTCGTGCCCCGGCCTCGCCGCGTGTACCACTCCTCGCATACGATATCATGTATCATTTCATTATTTCAACAACGTCCAACAAATGCATTGACATTAACAAAGCGGTCGCGATGAAGACTCGCCCAGAACTCCCTCTTGATCACGCCGGCAAGGGGGGACCTCGTTTGCGCCCTTGACCTTGTAGAACTCCGGCCACTTATTGGGTGGCTTTTGGATCCCATCTATGGTGACAAGGCCAGGGGTAGTGCTTCTTAACCAGAGAGGCCAAAGATGCCATTAATATGGCATGAATCGCCCCCGCTCACAAGCTTCCGATTCTTTGCCGCACGAGTCATTAAGAACAACTGTTAGTCCGAAGTTCAATTTTCAACATGTCATATGAATAAGTTATGAAAACATGAATGGTTACTTACTTAGAACCCTCGGGTCGAATCACCGACGGTGGGCTGCCGCGAAGCGGGCGGAAGGGAGGCGCGTGATCCCGCTGGCCGGTAGGGCTTCCTCGAACCCGAGGAAGACGCGTCTCCCCCGGTGTCGCCCCGCTCCCGCCCGGCTGCCCGTCTGCCCCCCCCGCCCCCGCCCCCCCTCGTCCTCGCCGCCCCCGCCCTCGCCGCCCCGCCCCTCGTCGCCGTCTAGGGGAAAGAGCTCCCTCGCCGACGAGCGACGTGTCGCGGGACCTCGCCGACGACTCCACCAACGGCGCCTCCTCCTCCGCCTGCGTCGTCGACGGTCGACATGTAGATCAAGGTGACCTTTTTCGTAGCGGTCGCCGACGTCTACCTCCGCCCGGCATTTTGTCCCTGCACTGAAATGACAAAGATTGAACCAATTAGCACAAATAATCGATAAGTACTTTTAAAGAGATGCAAAATGAATGAAACATAATTGCAAAGTAATAATAAGAACAATATAGTATTACATGAATTAGTAACCAAAGTCCTCATCATCACTATCACCATTGTCATCATCGCCTCCACCGTCATCATAATCACTACTGTCATCATCACTATCAATATTATCGAAACCTAAGTCCTCATCATTTTCATTCTCCTCACCACCTCCATCGCCCTCAACACCTAGTTCACGCCGAGCCCTCCATCGCTCAAGCATCATTAGGTCCTTAGCATCTTGCACCACTTCACCCTCGTCCTCATCGATGTCGTTGTCTACTTCCATGCCCATCGGTGAAAAAATGTCTATCTCCAAACGCCCTTCTAGCCCCTCGGGTTGATAGAACTCTCCGCTATCCGCCTTCGGTCGGTTGTAATCATCATCGTTTGGGACAGGCGCTTTACCACACGGTGATACCAATTGCACAAGGTACCATCCCTTAAGCCTCTCGTCTTTTTAGCACACCCATGGAAGATAATAAACTTGTGTGGCCTGTTGAGCCAAAATATAGACATCATCTCCACTATAGATAGAATCCTGTCGAATTTCGACTTGTCCAATGTCATCGGCTCTTCTCGTGACATTAGGATCGAACCAATGGCATTTGAAGACAACCAGATTTAGAGCTTTAGGGCCCGGGAACTCAAGCTCGTATATTTCTTCCACTATGCCATAATAGTTGACACCATCGTTGGCGAGCGTACAAACTCCTGTGCACGTGGTCTTTCGACCGGGCCGACTCTCCTCCCGGCTTCTCGTGCGGCGATAGCCATTGACATCATAAACGGTGAATGCATTGACCCTACTACTGCGGCCGCATGCAACCTTGTCTCAATTCAGGGACTCATTTCCCTATCCGTGCGTGCACCGCAAAGGTGAGGCCAGGTAGAGTGTTACATTACTCGCTCCTAGATGCAAATTGGAATATCAAAGTTGGAATGAGGTAAGTTTAATGGTACCTTTGTACGGAACCATGAAATAAAATCGGCCCCGGCATTTTTGAGGAAATCATTTTCTTCTTGGACGGTAGGAGCCGTATTCCTTCGCCAAATTCCTTAATAAACTTCCCGAAAAACAAGAGATGAAGGGGGTCGGACCGATAGATGGAGGATATTGACTACGTATGTAACAAGTCCAGAAATGAGAACTTACTTTCGATAAGGAACCACTTCTTCAAGGTTTAACAACACGTAGAGCATGATAGTGCGAAACTCATATTGTTGCAACGTCTTGGGGGTACCTGTGCTTCCCCTTCCGAGTTGCCCCGTGAAAAGGCTCAGGGTCGATAAATTCTCGTCCTCATTGTAACGAGGGAGTGGGTTCATGTTCGGAAGGTTGTCGGTATAGTATGCCTTTGTGAAGTTCGACACCTCCTCCACTCTTGCTGCCTCTGCCACGGAAGCCTCAATTTTGGCTTTATTTTTACACTTTTTTTGAAGAATCTTTTGACACCTCTCGATTGGATAGCACCAACGGGCCTGCACAGGACCCCCCAGCCGTGCCTCACGCGGTAGGTGCAAGATCAGATGCTGCATTGGCAGGAAGAAGCCGGGTGGAAAGATCATCTCCAACTTGCAAATCAGCAGCGGTGCAAGACGCTTTAGGTCACGAATCACTTCTCGAGATAACTCCCTGGCACAAAGCTGACGGAAGAAATGGCTCAACTCGCCGAACAGCGCCAAACTGGCTCGGGGAGGTATCCACGGGTCATCGCAGGAAGAAGTCGCTCAATCCATATGTGGAAGTCATGACTCTTCATCCCTAAGACTTTCATAGTCTTAAGGTTCACTCCCCTACTCAGTTCGCCGTATACCCATCGGAAACAAGAACATCTTCATCCACTCCAAAGACTTCCTTCCTATCGCTCCTTTTCAGGATGTAATTGGCTGGCCCCCTTCTCCAATTCTTGCCCGGCGCAGGGGTCTTCATCACTAGCTTTGGTCTATCACAGATCACCTCCACGTCAAGTCTAGCCTTGACGTTGTCCTCCTTTGACTTTTGTTTTATGTCCATGAGGGTTCCCCAAAGTGCCTCGGCGATATTCTTTTCTGTGTGCATCACATCGATGTTGTGTGGAAGCAGAAGGTCCTTGAAGTAGGGGAGCCTAGTCAAGCCCGATATATGGGTCCACATGTGTTCCTCACCGTACCCAATAAAACCACCGGTGTCTTTGTCGATTTTGAGAGCCTGTAACTCGGCAAGGACCTGGGCACCGCTCTTAATCTTAGGAATAGGGTCGGTGACTTCAACACCTTTAGTGAAGTGTTGGGTGTCTCGTCTGAATTTATGGTTCTCATGCAGGAATTGACGGTGTTTGTCAAACGAAGAGTACTTGCCACCCTTCTTCAGCCAGGTAAAAACATCACAGATTCCATGCATACTGGGCAAGGGAACTTCCCGTGAACACACCACCCACAGAATATGCCATATGCCAGGAAGTCATGCATTGAATACAGATACCACGCATGCATTGTGAAGTTCTTCTTTGTAGCTCGGTCGTATGTTAGTACCCCCTTTTCCCAAGCATGTTCCAATTCATCCCACAGTGGCTGCATGAACACACCCATATTATTGCCCGGGTGTCCAGGTATTATCAGTGACAATTACACATTCTTGGGTTCAAACATGACGCCGGGGGGAAGATTGAGGGGGATCACAAATACAGGCCAACAAGTGTACGGGGCCGCATGTGTTCCATACGGGTTGAACCCATCTGTTGCTATGGCTACACGTACATTCCGAGCGTCCTTAGCTTTGTTAGGATACTGCATATCGAAGTACTGCTATACCTCAGCATCCGATGGGTGTACCATCTTGTCACTGTATCTTTTGCCAACCTTGTGCCATGTCATCTGCTTCGCGGACTCCTCTGTCATGAACATCCGTTGGAGCCTTGGGGTGAGTGGAAGGTACCGGACGACCATCTCGGGGATCTTAGACTCCACCTTCTTGCCATCACCACCATCTACCTCCACATACCTAGAGGCCTTGCACTTTGGACAGTGCGTTGCAGCCTTTAGTTCTTCTCCCCTAAATAGGACACACCTGTTAGGACAAGCATGGATCGATTCATACGGCATCTTAAGTGCACGAGGAGCTTCACCGACTCACGTGTTCTTCGGCGGTGTGATCCTTCTAAGCATTGTGCCCAAAACTGTCAACATGAGATTGAAGCCATCTCGACTCAGGCTCAACTGCAACTTCAACCCTAGAAGGCGACCAACGGCATCCAGTTGCGACATTGTTGTCTTCTCATGAAGGGGCTTCTGCACCGAAGACATCATTTCATAGAAAGCCTTTACGGTTTCCTCTGGATCCTCCTCCATCAATCCTTCATTGCCATGTGCCTCATTATAGTCTACCACCATGTCACCCACCCCAGCATCTCCATCATACTCCTCGAGGCGTGCTCTCACCTCCTCCTCTCTAATACGCGCTTTTGCTTCACCATGGAAGATCCACCTCTTGTAGTTTTCGACAAATCCGTACTTGAAAATATCTTTATATACCTCCCTCTGTACTTTTCTTTTTTGGTTCTTACACTCTCTGCAGGGACACAACGTCCGATCCGACCCTTGAGCCGCCGGCCCAAATGCTTGCTCCAGGAAATTATTGGTCCCCCTAACCCATTCATCGCTCTTCCTCTTAGTTGTCCAGCCAGTGTACATCCACTCACGGTCATCCATCCTCTGTTATGCGCCAATGTAAGCGAGAAATAAAACCAGCATTTGCATCTACAAGGCGTTCCTACCATCTAATAGGTGAAGGATAGGTCCTAATCCCACCCGAGGATGCGTAGATGAGGTTAGCTTCCATGCTCCACTCCCGTCCGAGACGGAATTTCGGTAGCACCTCCCCGCTGTTCTCCCGATGCACGTCCTAGCGGGGAGAGTGTGTATCCGGAGAACAACGGAGAGGTGAGGCCAAAACTCCGACTTCGAATGGGAGCGGAACATGGAAGCTAACCCATCTACGCATCCGCTGGCTGTCCAAAAAAAATGGACAATCCGAAAGAGATATCTTGCCGCAAATATGCACCGATCAAGATACCAACGACCGCGTATCCCTTTCGGACGGGAGACGCCTAACTCGGCTGCACAATCTACAACTACTATAAGGATGAGAGGTGAATTATACCTAGGGTAGCAGCACAAAGGCGGGTAGCAGGGCGGTGAAGAGTCGATGCGGTGCAGGAAGAACCGCAGCGCCCACGAAGACGATCGGAGTCACCGAGTACCTCCCATAGGTGGTCCTACAAAAAGAACAAAAAAGATTAGTATCCACTCAAAATTTTGGCAGCACCTCCCCTACACGGGGAGATTCCAAAACCTGCAAAAAAACAACGGCGCGAAGGCCGTTAACCACTGTGGCACGAAGGCCGATAACCACAACGGCGCGAACTCCGATTACCACCACGGCACGAAGGCCGATAACCACAACGGTGCGAAGGCCAATATACCTTGCTATCGTAGCCGGGCTGGTTCGACGACGGTGGAGGTGTCGGGTGGGGCGTAGGCAGCCAAGAGAAGGCGGTCGGGTGGAGCCTCACCCTCTCCCCCTTCTCCTCTCTTCCTCCTTCTTCCTTCTTCCTTTTCTTCTTTTTTCTTCTCCTTCTTCCTTCTCCCTTCTCCTTCTTCCTTCTCCCTCCTTCTCTCTTCTCCTCCTTTCCTTGTCCTTCTCCCACTCCTCCTCTTTGCCGAGGGGCTAAGGGGAGTCGGGGAAGGCCGGCGGCCTCCTCCACTCTTGGGCGCCAGGGGCGGCAGGCGGCAGGTGGCGGGCAGCCCTTGGGTGGCGGTCTTGGCCGGCCCAGCGGCCGGGGTGAGTGGGCCGGCCGGGGCCGAGGCGGCCTCTTGGCAGGCCGAGGCGGTAGGCCTTGGCAGGCGGAGCCCAGGAGGCAGCTAGGAGGCCGCGGAGGGCGGGGCTTGGCCGGGAGCCGGCAGCGGCCTGCCAACCCTCGAGCAGCGGCCGGGACGGCCGAAGCCTCCGGCCGGCGCCGTGGCGCGGCCGGGCGGGCGGTGGCCGGTTTGCGCCCGGGCTGCCTAGCACGTTGAGGCCGGGCGGCTAGGTCGCGCCGTGGCGAAGAAGGGAAGACGGGCCGGGCGAGGCGGGCGGGAAGACGGGCGGCGTGGCGAGGCGGCGGGCGTCGGGCGGCGCGCGCGAGACGATGGGGCGGGCGGGCGCGGGGATGCCGGCGTGCGATCCGGCAGTGGCGCCGAATCGAGCGCCGGCGGCGAATGGGGCGGCGGCACGGGCTGCGCGCTAAGGGCGGCTGGGGTGGGTGAGGAGAGAGGGAGGAGGTCGGGTCGCCGGCCGGGCTTTTAGGTTAGAACCCTTTGCCGACCGCCCCAGAAAAGGCGTCGGCAAAGGCTCGTTATTTTTTATTTATTTTCTTTGCCGACGCCTTAGTCCACGGCAGTCGGCAAAGACCATATGCAATTTTTTACTTCTATTTTTTTTCATCCGCAACTTGCTCCAAATTTTATGAAAATTTAAACATAGCCTTCACATGTGATCATATGTGAGATGTCTGGGTTTTGGACATTCCGCGTCGCAACTTGCTCTAAACTTTTTCAAATTTTTATCATAGGCTTCACATGTGATAACATGACACCTCTTCAAGTTTCGTAATTTTCCGACTTCGTTTGAATTTTATATAATTAAAAAGCACCTCTACCACACCTGGATGGTCATGTTCCGTGGACAAGGACGTCAAAATTTTGGGTGAGTTTCTGGATACGGCCTCAAAATAGACTCTCCAACATGAATATCATTTTTCGAATGGCTAAGTTTTATTATTTCATGCACCGGCGCAGAAAAAGTTGGATTCTCAAGCGGCCGAAAATTCAATTAAAAGAAATTAATTAATGAAATATAGCAAAAGGGTCATAAAATCATGAAACTTTTTAAGGTTCACTCTTATTGCATGTGGAGGCTATGAAAAAAGTTTGAGGAAGTTTGGAGCAAGTGACGACGTCGAATGTCCAAAACCTAAATTCAAATTTCAAAAATAAAAAATCTCATCTTTGCCGACGCCCTAATCGCCGGGTAGGTGGCGAGGGGGGACGGCGATGGGCGCCGTTTGGCCCCACCACCTTTGCCACCAGCTTTTTTTTTGCCACACCTGCTAGGCGTCGGCAAAGGACGCTTCTTTGCCGATCGCTTAGAATGGCTGACAGCTCGGGATATTACAGCAGTCGGCAAAGACTCCTTTGCCACCTGCTCAGTAGGGCGGTCGGCAAAGAGCATGTTTGCCGACTGCCCTGTCTTTGGCAGGTGGCAAAGGGTACTAGCAGTCGGCAAAGCCGAGTTTTCCTGTAGTGATGTTCATAAAACTTTATGAAACTCCCATTGAGACCGGCCTAACTAACATCTTCATGCACATTATTGAAGGGTCTATTCCGTATTATCTGGCGTAACAGTTTATGAGAATGGCCATTTTATCTGGCGTAGCACCATAACATGCACTCCTATTTAATGATGTGCAGCAGTTACCAAGCAGCGCTTTTACGCTTTTCTCACTCCATGCATGCGTGCATGCATAATTACTCTGCAATTGTATTGGCCTGCTTATTCTCCCTTTTGTTGCATGCAATTGATAGCAGCTCCACTAAATACTCCCGGCTAGTAATCAACGTAGATTTAATTACTTCTTTGGTCTCTGTAATCTCTCTCTCCACGCCACTTATATAGGATCGTCGAAGGGAGTATCTCACTACAAGCCATGGCTGTGCTTCCTGTAGACTTTATACTTTATAGTGGTCTATGCTGATTGTGATTATTTTTTCAGTTAAATTTTGATGGACTTAGATTTCATGGTTCTCTTGTTGCCACATAGTTTTGAAATTATAAATATACAATTATAGTAAATCATATACAAGGGATTTGTGGATTCTAGCAAAAAAATTGTATTATCATACGAAGCCACTTAAACTATTGTGATTATATAAAATTATTGCAGCAAGCTTGCTTGTTACCAAATTGTGGTAATTGTTAGACTTCATTATCGTCATGAGCCTTACAAGCTTTGGCTATTCCATAGTAGAAGTTGTTCAGCAGGACTTAAGTCGGCTGATAAGCTAAAATACTGTAGAAACAGCTGATTTATTGTGAGAAAGAAATACTGTTGACTTATAAGCGAATGGCTTTTTGGTCTGACTTTATAGTAACTAATTTCTTAGAACTAATACTTGAAACTAAACTGTGGCAACCTCATTCTAATTATTGTGTTGAGACATTCAAATTATTGTAATTATTTTATGCCAAATGCATCTCGTCATCGTTAGCAAGCATGCTGCCTAGCCCTGCAGACCCTGCCATATCTGCATTGCATGCAGAAGCAAGTGGTGGCTCAATTTATGGCAGTGCAGACCCGGCCACATACAACGAAGCTTCGAACTGTACTTAAGCCACAGTAGTCTCGACCATGGCATTTAAAGGCTTATTTCTCTGGCTTCTCCACAGGCCACGTCGTCCAGATAGGGGGGGGGTGTTCCCTTTCACAAGTCACTACGTATAGAGCCAGCATAATAATAGATTGTAAGCAAACTAATTGCTGAGATGGAGGACGGAGAATATGAGAGAGAAGAAGTGGCTTGGAAGCTTACAATAGACCTAGACAAACGAATAACATAACTCTATAAGAAAAACAAGTGAATCATACATTAATAGTGAAGAACTAATAATCATATGGTTGGCCGAGAGATATAAGTTGCAAAGATGCTTACGACCAGCAACTGACTGTATTATTAGTCTTCCTTTTAGTGTTGATCAGTCTCGAGAAGGTGAAGAGACTTGCCAAAGTCGACCATGATCAAAAGGACGAGTCACAGATAGACAATGATGTTTCATTAATGCGATAGTCCTACTTCCTCTGTCCTTGAAAGAAGTGATTCTTAGAAACCATACCGGTCAAATTTTTATAAGTTTGACTAACTTTATAAAAGAGAATAACAACATCTATGGTATAAAATAGACATATGAATTATATGGTAAATTTAATAATACAAATTTGATAATATAAATTTTAATATATTTTTTTTAAAAAAGTTAGTTAAAGTTTTAAAAATTTGACTTAGGACAACTCTAAAAGTTATTTCTTTCATTCAGAGACAGGAGAATATAATATGGGAACGTATGCAGTGCAAACGTTCCCAATATAATAACCCTCAAGCCTTCCGTTTCTCCTCGTCAATTTTGGGCCATCTCTCCCATCTGCAAGATCCGCATGGGCGGCACAGGAGGGGCGCAAGCCAGTGTCTCCTCGTGGCTGAGCCCACGACCGCACGAGCCACAAGCAGAGCAGCCAAAAGAAATTGACGGGATATAATTAGAAAAGAGCCGTATCTTGCATCGGCATGACGAGAAGCCGGCGCTCGACTTCCTTGCCCGGGGACTGCTGCAACTGCAATCCGCCGTATGCTCCCTCTCCTATAATAATTCTCTTGCAGATTTTGCCTTGCCTCCTGGGGAATGGGCTTCCACCAAGCAATGAAGCACGCACATGCTGATTTTTGTAGTTGCAGAACTTGGCACCACCCATGACCATGAGATTATATTTCATCCAGCAGATTGAGAGGGCACCCAAGACACGAATAGGCTAGATCTTGCGCCTGTCAATTGGTCTCATGGGTATCCATGATGCCTATCCGTAGGCCTCATGCACTTGAGACGTTAGTGCTTGGTGCCCCGTCCTACCTATCTCTCCAAATCTGCAATGCAAACTCCAGCAGAAGGACAAATAATGCATGCACTCATGAGAACTAATGCGACAAGCCACCAAAATTCTTGCTTGCTCCTACAACGTACATCCATCTTGTCATAAGGTAGACACACTACAACAGCGATTTCAAGGTGTAAATTAGGGCAGAGAGCTTGCTTGTTACCAAATTGTGGTAACTCTCAGTCTTCATTATCTTCTTGAGTCTAAGAACTAGCTATTTCATGGTAAATTGGTCTCCACGATATAGTGGTGTACTAGTTTCTTTGAACTACAAAACTATACTGTGGCAATCTCATTCTGTTTGTTGTCTTGAACCATTCAAATTATTGTAATTATTTTATGCTAAATGCATCTCATCGTTGTAGTTACTTTGTTGTCAAAGTCGGCTTTCATTATTAGTATATAGGAACAAGTTCCTAATACATCTCTTCATGCATAATACAAATTTCTCAGAAATAATGTTGACATTGCTGTTCAACGCTGGAGAGGTCCCAATCCGAGGGGAAAAAAATCTTTAACCAAATTAAATGGCTGATATTTTCAGCTGTTCTTTCAAGACAATTTATTGAAACCCAACTACGAGCCTCCCTGGATCCCTCCAGTTTTTAATTATCTAGATTTTTAGAAATTGGGTGGGACCCATCAAGAGCCAACTTTTGTTAGTTTCTTACGCAGTTTTTGTTAGATTATTATAAACCAAGAAGCAGTTGATACCCAGCTTTTGCCAGTTTCATATGCCCCAAAATAAATTCAGATTTTTAAAAAGCTGGGGGACTCAAACACCTCCATTAGTTTTTGCTTAGCATCAGATTTTAGAAAATGGAGGCAAAAACTGGTTTTTAAGAATTCAAAACGCGTGATGTTGATGCATATTGAAAAAAATTCCTTGATTTAATGTCGTTAATTGTTCGTGCTGCTCTTCCACATACAATGAAGCTTCGAGTTTACTTAAGCCACTCAGTAGTCTCAATCATGGCATTTATAGCTCAATTTTTTGTCGGTCGAAAATGACATCTTCATGCACACTATTGAAGGGTTTCGTCTGTAGGAGCAGGCTAGTATTGGTTCAAGTTAATTTTATCTCACTACAAGCAGGAAAAACACACCTCAGTTTTGGTCACAGCTGCTCTTGTACGTGTATCACAAGCCACTGAAACTTGATGGATATATGCTTCCTAGTTCCTGCTGGACTTTCGTCTTAGCCTGATCATGATCAGCATAGATGATGATTCGTGTAAAAAAAATTTATAGTGGCATTTGCCCTGCTAGCTAGCAAGTGCTTATTTTACTATGTTGTTTCGTTTTAATTTTGATGGACAAATGAAAGCCTTCACAGGCATCCTGTTGCCAAATATGGTGTAAAAAATACGGTTCTTTGGCAAATTCCGGTGTTTGTTTCTTCACGTGTGTAAGGCCTATAGGTCTATCTGTCAGGTGCATGGCAATAAACCCGGTGCGTTGGATGTAAAATCTAATGGTGAAACTTATTAAGGTGAGAAGAAGAATTTAACGTGAGAGATATTTCCAATTCACTCTCTCTTGAGCAATGCTACGAGGATATATAGATTATCGAGCAATGCTACGAGGATAGATGATCTTCAAGCAATAAATCTAAGGCCTTAAATCTTAGAAGACATAAACAATTAATTAAATGAAAAAAAGATATAGCCTGTATGAGGAGGCCCATGCTTACATGCATGACAATAAAGGAAGATCACATGCAAATTGCACGTAAATAGGTAAAGTTTCTATGCATATCAAATCTTGCCAAACCCCTAACCGGTCTGTTTCTTAGATACAGATTTGAAAGAGTGAGATATTATTGGAATTTTTGTCGCATCCTCTACATATTATGCATATGCATGTTTCTTTTTTTATGTTATCACGTCACTATAAAGAGAAGCACGTTACATGTTATATTCTGTCAAGACACGTACACGCATACATTTCTTATATATTATTTCAACTTGTCATGTTATTAAAATATATAACATGCCACACACCATGTGCTACTACTAAATCATGTTGTACACCTATGCATACTACTAAATCATGGTACATTTTTAGCCAAAGCTTTCCTTATTTATTCAATTTTCTAAAAATAACAAAATAAATATATATCAGATATTATATCTCAAGAGGTAATAGAAGATCCTAACCATGCATTTAATCTAATTAAATGGATGCATCATAGTTATTTAAATGTACCACAACAAAATCCTTCGCTCTTTTTTATAAAAGTAGTAGATCTGCTCTTTTATAACGTAGATAAAATGAAATCCAACGTCCAACGGTGTAGGTTATCCTTTTTCTTTTCATTAATATCATGACTTCTAGAGTCTCCGGGCAGACATGCATGGTATGGTAGGGTAGCATCTTTTGGAGCTATATATTGTATATAAGATATTGTCTCAGCATGAAATGCAAGGTATATAAATTAACAATGTTTAAATATGTAGTTTCATTTTGTTGTCCCAGTACTGGGGTATCTCCTTTTTTGGAAAGGAGTGCTCTGGGTAGCTCAAGCTGCGCATATGGGAATTAAATGGATTGTGGGTAATGGCAAAAAAAATCAGGTTCTGGGAAGACCATTGGATTGGTAATACCAGCCTGGCTATCATGTATTGGCCTTTATATGTAATTTGTGAACAAGGTAAGACTATTAGGGAAGTTTGGGATGGGGAGAATTTGATGTTCACATTTAGGAGGAATGTTTCTACCAATGTCATGAACCTCTGGTGGGAGTTATGTGGTTTAGTAGAGAACTTCTCCCTCTCTGAAGAGGATGATCAGATTATGTGGAATTTCACCTCAAATGGTAAATATACAGTTCAGTCTCTATATGCTGTGATTAATCATAGAGGGGTGACCCAAAGATTTGTTAGTGCCCTGTGGTTTATTATCATACCACCTAGAGTTCAGTTCTTCCTAGGTTGGTTTCTCATAACAAGATTCTGACTCGAGATAACTTAGCCAAAAGAAGAAATGTAGAGGATCCCTCATGCATCTTTTGCTGTGAAAAAGAATCTTTTCATTACCTACTTTTTGAATGTTGTTTGAGCAGCAATGTATGGGTGATAATAGCAGAGCTCTTGAATATGGAGCTAGGTTTGAACTTTGAATCTGTTGCCCGTTTTTGGGTGTCCAGAAAGAGGCATAAGCTAACAAACATTATTACATCTGCTACTTTGTGGGCTATTTGGAAATTGCGTAATGAAATTTTCTTTCAGGGTGCAAAGTGGATGGAGATGAAGTGCATGCTGCTGAAGATTGTAGGCTTGTTGAGGAGATGGATGGTGCTGTTCAAAGAGGATGTAGGAGCTCAAGTGGAGGAGTTTTCAAGCCAGCTGGAAAAAAGAGCAAACTCGCCGCCTCAGCTGGTGTGGAGAGTGGAGACATCGTCAGAGTTGGATCGATCGGATGTTCTGTCTTCAGCCCCAGGAAATGCTTGTTCGGTTCAGGGTAGTGTGTCAAGTATGAGCGTTGTTGATGTGTCTAAATCCCAGGCCACTGGTTGTGGTGATGCTGTGACGTTGGAGTCGTGGGCCTCAGGCCATGTCGGCAGGCACGCCTAGAATACGCTCTAATCTGAATTGAACTGAACCATGTTTTGCTTTTGAAATATAAAGCATGGGTTCACCTTCCTTTTCTAAAAAATATGTAGTTTCATGGCGGCATAAACATGTGCTTCATTCAAACTTAGTTAAGCGATGCTAATATATATTATGAGATAATCTGTAGCTGTTGGATCTATACGTTTATATCGATTTTTTTTTGTGAATACGTTTATATCGAATTCTGAACAATATTTTAGTTGGTTTTCAAAAGTATTCATACTTAGGATTAAACCAAACTATAGATGTAGACGCAATGGCACTCGCATTTGCTCGAGCTCATCAATCTTTCCTTGCAGCCCGCTGGCCATCAACCGTGTGTTTGGTTTAGGGACCTTGTGGAATGGATTGGACCCAACTCAGTTTTACAGGTTGAGTTAGAACCATCTCATGTTTGGTTTGATGGATGGAGTTATTTTAATTTTTGGTTTGGTTTGAGGGATGAGTGGGTTAGGATGGATGGCATCATCACCACCGTTACTAGACAAATACATGGGACCCAGTTGTCAGCCGCCTGCATTGGCGGATCCAGGATGAGCTTTGGGGGGCTAAGTAATAAGGATTAAGGGCTAAATCTAGAGATTAGTGGTCGATTTAGACTACACTACAGTAATTTGCTACAGTAATTTACATGCAAATTCAGGTTTGGTGGTGGGAGGGGGGCTGCTGTAGCCCCCAGCCCCTGGATCCGCCAATGGCCACCTGACTCTCTCTCCCTTCTTCAACCTCCGTTCATCGAGCAGAAGCAGAGGTGGCGGCAACATGTGTAGGCTGTAGCCTTGTAGCACTGCGTCAACCGCCCTGGCCCTCGCTGTGCCGTTCCTGGCTAGCGATCCAAGCTGGCCTTGCTGCACCCTGGGCACCTAGCCCATGCTCACCCTAGTCGCCACCTCCTCGAGCACTAAGCTTCACCCACACCATGGCTGCCACATCCCTAAGTTCCAACCTCCCCCACCATGGCGGCCACCTCCCTGAGCTCCAACCTCGCCCACCATGGCCGCCATCTCCTTGAGCTCCAACCTTGCCCACCATGGCCGCCACCTCCCTGAGCTAAGAACTCGCTCGCCATGGCCAACTAGCCTGTGTCAAAAAGATATCTTGCCATGTCTCTGTCTAGCCTAGATCATCTAGATCCACGAGTGCTAGGCTTGGGATGGGAATAGGGCTAGCACCGGCACTGGTGTGAGCACCGGCACGGGGGAGGTCATAACGAAGGGAGAAAGGAGACGGAGGTCACGACGACATTCATCTGGGTTGAGCTGGTCCGTTCGATTTGGAAAGATGAGACAAACCAACATCGTCTGATAGGGATATTCCTTCCGAGATCAAAACGAACCCAGACAGATGCTCCTCAACCAAACTACCAGAGACGCCATCTTTTTCGAACTCGGGATGATTTTTTTTACACATGGCAAGCCAGCAAGGTCTTTGCACGCGCTAGACTACCAAAGACGTCATCTTTGTCGAGTGCACTATACTGGGCACTCAGCAAAGAAGAGATTTGCCGAGTGCCAAGTAAAAAACACCCGACAAAATATCAACACTCGGCAAACCTCTTCTTTGCCAAGTGTAGACCCTCTGAAAACAAGAACACTCAACAAAGAACACTCGGCAAAGACGGTCCTTTGCCGAGTGCCAAACGTGGACACTCGGCAAAAGCCCGTAGCCGCTGTTAGAAGCTCGTCGAGTGTCCACGCCTGGCACTCGGCAAAGTACTTCTTTGCTGAGTGATTTTCACTAGCACTCACCAAAAAACCCGTTTTTTCGAGTGTCTTTTGCTAACAATCGGCGGACTATATTTTTTTGTCTTCTTGCCTCCAAAAATTTTGTGCTGTTCTCACACAATAACTGGAAGTACATGTTCAAATTTGGCACATTTCTCAATGTGTTTGCTCGATGTGTTTTGTATATTTAGTTAATTTATTTCATTTAATTGAGTTTTTTTTTGATAAATCTAATTTGAACGGTAAGTCATTCGCGCAGTAGTGCTAGCTAGCTAGGTGCTCTTCATGTCGTCGCCAACCTCCCAGCAGGCGACCATTATATATATTACACTCGTGCTCCTCCTGGTGCCTGCAACTCTATCCAAACATCGACGACGTCCAAACTAGTTCGATCGGTCGATTCCTCTCCTCGTCGTCCACCCCGATCGCAATCGCACTGCCGCAGCGATGACATTCACGATGAGCGGACAGCCGGACACCACTGCGACCACCGACGGCAGCGGCACAATCCAGAACACCCGCCTGAAGCAGTACCACCATACGGCCATCTCATACGCGCTCTACATATTCCTGCTGGCTACCGTAGCAGCCGCAGTCGTGCTCCGTCGTCTCTCCCGCCACAGCGCCGCCGCCGGCGACCTTGCCGCAGCCGCCCTCTCCAAGCTCACGGCCAATCCGTCCATCACCATGGCCGTCGTCGTAGTCCTGGCCGTGGTGCTCAACACGGCCGTGTACCTTATTATATGGCACCACCACCCGCATCAGACTGTGTACCTTGTCGACTTCGCGTGCTACAAGCCCGGGCCGGAGCACGTGGTGACCCGGGAGATGTTCATGCGGCTGGCGACCGCGGCCAGCGTGTTCACCGACGACAGCCTCGCGTTCCAGCGCAAGGTCCTGGAGCGCTCGGGGCTAGGGCAAGGGACCTACTCGCCGAGGTCCCTGCTCAGATCGCCGCCCGACCTGTCCATGGCGGAGGCCCATGCCGAGGCCGAGGCCCTTATCCTCGGCGCGATCGACATGGTGCTCGCCCAGACCGGCGTCCACGCCGCCACGGACATCGGGATCGTCGTTGTCAACTGCGGCATGTTCAGCCCGTCGCCATCGCTGTCCGCGAGGATCGTTAACCACTACAACCTCCGCGGGGACGTGGTCACCTACAATCTCGGCGGCATGGGCTGCAGCGCCGGCCTCATCTCCGTCGACCTCGCCAAGCGGCTGCTGCAGCTGCACAGGAACACGTACGCGCTGGTGGTGACCATGGAGAACATCACCCTGAACGCCTACTCCGGCAACGACCGCTCGATGCTCGTGACCAACTGTATCTTCCGGATGGGCGGCGCCGCGATTCTGCTGAGCAACCACGGTGCGGACCGGCGGCGGGCCAAGTACCAGCTGGTACACACGGTGCGGACACACGCCGGCACCGACAACCCGGCGTACCGGAGCGTGTACCAGGACGAGGACGACACGGGGCTCGTCGGCGTCGTGCTCTCCAAGGACCTCAAGGCTGTGGCCGGGGACGCGCTCAAGACCAACATCACGGCCCTGGGTCCGCTGGTGCTGCCCATGTCGGAACAGGTCATGTTCCTGGCGTCGCTGGTGGGGCGCAAGGTGTTGGGCGGCGGCGTCCGGCGGCCCTACGTCCCGGACTTCAAGACGGCGTTCCAGCACTTCTGCATCCACGCCGGCGGGAGGGCTGTGCTCGACACCGTCGAGAGGAGCCTTGGCCTCAGCGCCTGGCACATGGAGCCGTCGCGGATGACGCTCTACCGGTGGGGGAACACCTCGAGCAGCTCGCTCTGGTACGAGCTGGCCTACACGGAGGCCAAGGGACGGGTGCGGCGCGGCCACCGTGTGTGGCAGATCGGCTTCGGCGCTGGGTTCAAATGCAACAGCGCCGTGTGGATCGCGCTGCGCGACATTGATCCGGCTATGGAGAAGGCCGTCGGGAACCCATGGGTCGACGAGATCAACAGCTTCCCCGATCAGCTGCCCAAGGTGGAGAGTGTCGTCGTTGCTACGTCGTCGTGAGGCAGGGTGCCACACAACTCCGCTGGTTGTTGCTCGGAGGACCAATAAAAGACTGGCAATAATTTATTTGTTACTAGTATATATAAACATATATACTTGTGTTGTGCAGTGATATGCAGTCACCGGAATGACTCATGCTCGTTTATTCAGTCAAAAAGCCAGCAGTGGCAGATCTAGGATTTGGATCATGAGGGTATAGACTACTAAAATGATATAGTTTATCCATACTGAAATGATATAATTCAATCACTAGCTAATAATAATAAAATAGTCGTAACGATATAAATGGAACAAGTTATATGTTTTCACTACACGGTCGCAACTAAATCTTATAAATTATTATAAAAGAAAATCTTCACAAGACATTCTGCGATTCTTGAAAGCTATTAATGACATCTTTACCACTTAAGTACACTTTAGGAAAAGTCATGACCTCGATAAATATGAAAAAAAAAATTTCGTTCTCTTTTTTTTTTCAAAGCCTGCTTGTTTGTCTCAACAAGTTGAGAGCTAGGGAGTTCACTAAAATTCCTTGTGTCATTGCACACATCAACAATAAATATACTAAGTTGCAAAGAAAGTTGGACCAAATTTTGTACTTGTGAAATCTTGAGTATAAAATTTTGCAAGTTTAGTAAACTTTTTGTTGTCATAAACAGCAACGGAAATCTCTATATTATTCAAAAAGCAACAATGAAACAAGAAGCTCTGTGTGAGACTTCCTTTTCTCTAATGAACTTGTAAAATTGGTGTAACGAGCTACACCGTGAGTGGGGCTCGGCTTTGTGTTAGATTGGCCACGGGAATATCCCCCACGTGGCCTGTACACCAAGGGCAAGATTACAACAAACTTATAGAATAAGGAATTTCCAAACTATACTTGTACGATCTAGCAACTAAGCTAGACCTAGAGATAGGCAACCTGATCACCAGAATGAACGAATCAAATATTTAACAACTTCTGTGCAACTCTCTCTCACACAAAATGAAAATCTATCTCAATATGTTTCATTCTGGTATGAAAAATTAGATTTGCAGAGAGATAGGTAGCTTCTAAGTTGTCACCACAACCGAGCACTAGGAGGATGTTGAATTCCAAGCTCAACTAGGAATTTCTGACCCACAACATTTCAGTCGTGGCATTGCTAGTACCTTATACTCAGCCTGCCCAATCTGCATCTAAGAAAACATTGACCAACATAGAATTTGAGACTCCAATCCTCAGCTCAAGACTAATAGTCCCATGCACATGCCTCTTTTTTTTCGAAAGATCCGTTACCGGCTTTCATTGATAAGAGGAGAGCAATTATATGTACAGGCAAGGGCAGTCCAAAGTGGCATGAAACACCACGAAAGACTAACCCACCCACGCAACGCGACACAGCAAGCACTACCATGAGCCATCGTTGCCGAGCATGGTTGCAAGCAACCAGCAGCTTTAACTTCCATGGAAGCTCACAGACGACCCAACTAAGATATGAGACCGAGGATCCTGAAGTAGGAGGCCAAACCAGGTCATCGTTGCCAAGCTCAAACGCATCGCGAAGAGCTGCTCCGACTTCTAGCTTTAACCTCACATCCTGCCCGCGGCAATTGTCGTGCATCCGAAGCAAACCCAACTGTTGAAGTAGAGGTCAACCAGGCGCTAAGATGCAGAGGGCATCTGCCATAGGGCACATCATGACCGAGTCGGAGTTCCACAGCGACGCCTTCAGGAAGGTTACGACGTAGGATGCGCCGCCGTCGCCCGTCCAGAAACGGACGAGGTTTTCACCCGTGGAAGATTGCTGGGACACGACACCCCAACAGGGAAAACAGCACCCACAGGTGTTGACGGTTGATAACGTCTACTTTTAACCGTCAACCTTCCTTGAAAATTACAACAATATCATAGAATAGGAGGTTATTACTAATCACTTCCACGAGTTTTGGTGAATTATCTGTTTTCTAGGGAATTATCCAGAAAGTGCATAATTGAGGATTAAAGTGCATAAAAGCCATGAAACTTAACCGCGATGGAAAATATCGCTAGAGGGATCAGGAAGGATCTAGAAGACACCAGAATGAAGGGGAGCCCAAGCCCTTTTGGGGTGGGGCCGGCCAGCCCCACCAGCCAGGCCGGCCGGCCTCCCAGGGTGGCCCCCACCTGTCAGCCTCTGCGTACCTCTCCACCGCCTTTGAGGATGCATCTTGGCCCTACATTAAGTTGGTTTGATCCTACGGTTGATGTTCATTCCACCAGGCTATATAAACGGAGCCAGACCCCCCTGGAGAGAGAGCCAGATCAATAAAGAGCTAAAGAGCCAGAAACCTTAATTTTTATCTAGTAGATCTAGGCTAGCAATCAAGAAAGGCTAGTTCAATCTAGAACTAGTTCTTGTTTAGAGATTATAGAGATAGAGTTGAAGAGTAGAGTTCTGGAGGAGTTCCGGCCTATCAATGCTTCTTCGTTGCTGTATTCTTCGAGATCAACCTCCCTCGCCCGGAGTTTGCATCTTGAGATCATTTGGTAGTCAACTTCTGGTTAAAGTAAGTGTTTTGTTTATATTATTCTTATAGTTTGCAACTCTTATTGAGTACTTTGAATCTAGATAGCTTCTTGATTGAAGTAGTATTCGTAGCGTAAACGTGGTGTTTAGGCTATGTTTACTTGTGAATGTCCCCTGATTTTCCGGATAGTGGTAGCTCGCGAAGGTGACTTATAGCTTCGTTGAATCCTATGTAGTCCACTTCCCGTTAATAGGTTTGGCAAGCAAAAGGTGCTTGGTAGGAGAGAACTCTGATTTCTACTCCTATCTTATTAAGTTATCGCTCATGATCATATGATATAAAACAACCACTTTCAAAGACCAAAATTAGATAATCCATATTGTTCTACTTGTTCTCGCTATTTTCTAGCCTGATTGTGCATTGGGTTAAGTTTATAGACTTAGTCATCATCACCTACTGTTCCTTTGGGTTCGATATTTAAAACCGGGTTTATCTTGGTGAAGTGCTACAACGGTATTGTATCTGTGTGTACTTTGGATAATCTTATTTCTTGTGTGCATTTAATTAATACCAACAAGCATTTAAAGGCGCCGTTGTTTGGGGAACGGTTTGCTGAGATTGACTTTAAGTTTAGCTTAATTCATGTATTATACTTTTTTCCTTTTTATTTAGCTTTTTAGTTTTTAGTTTTTATCTTTTTTATGGAACCCGTAGCACAACTCTTATATCAATACGGAGCACCATCGGGCTCACATTTGCAGCCAGTAGAATCATCTAAACCCATTACATCATCTGGCTATGAGCTACGTCCGGGGTTAATTCATTTAGTTCAGGAAAATATTTTTTCTGGTAGTTCTAGCGAAAACCCCTATTCCCATTTGAATGATTTTGAAGAAATTTATTCATGTCTACACATTAAAGGCATGGCAGATGAAACACTAAGGTGGAAGCTTTTTCTGTTTTCATTAATGGGCCGAGCTAAACACTGGTATAAGCATCATGTTGGGAACAGTCAAGGAGATTGGGAAGCGTTATGTTCTAACTTTTGTCTTAAATTTTTTCCTATCGAGAAAGTTGCTAAACTATGTTTTGAAATCATAGGTTTTAAACAATTAGATAATGAATCATTAGGTAAGGCTTGGGAACGTTTTGATGGTTTTGTAAATTCGGGTTCTAGTCTTGCTTTACCAGAACCTATGCTCTTACAATACTTCTTTTTGGGCCTTAATGAAAAGAATAAAAAATATCTTAATTTGGCCGCGGGAGGAGCATTCATGTATACTACTGCTACACATGCAAAAACTATTCTTATGAATATTTTGAATGATCTTCCTGAAGAGAAAGAAGAGTCAATAGCTGAGTCTGAATCATTGCTTGAATCTCAACCTTTAGCTATTTTGAAACCTGAACTTTCGAATGAAAAAAAAGAGAAAATCCCATTTCTGATTTTATGCTTGAATTAGAAGATGATCTTTTGATGATTATGGGAATACCTCTAATTACCAAGTAATTATGAAACCACAAGAATCTAGAGAATCTAAAAATATTAATTTTATTCACCCTTTTGAGGTAAAGTTCTTTAAAAAGTTTATGAAAGAGTTAGTCTTTGTCTTAAGTGAAGAATGGTTAGAAGAATCAAAACTTTTAAAAGATGTCATCTGTTTAAATTCTTCTTCTGTTACTTTTGAGTGTCAGATTGATAAACATCCTTTTACTACACATTATAATCCAATTGTGGGTGTTAATATCATGTCTCTTTCGTTTGCTAAAAGATTTTTGGAAGATACGCCATTAATTCCAACTATTAAAACTCTAAAAAGTCTTTCAGGTCATATTATTCCAAGTTTAGGAGTCTTGTGTTCTCTTCCTATTTTGGTTTATGGAGTTTAAGTTCCATTAAATTTCCATATCTTTGATGTTTGGGAGTTTGATGTGTTAATAGGTTTACCACTAGGAAAGCTTATTAGAGAAGGTCAAAAAGAGAAATTAGATATTAGTCTCGGGAAAGGTTTCAAGCTCTCTATGCCTATAACCCATACCTTGAAAACTAGAGTAGAGCTACTTCCTGAGCCAGATCCAATAGAGGAGGTTAATGCTGCTTTTATTGATAAAATTTTAGAACCATCTATGGATGGTGATGACGCCTAATTCTTCATTGAAGAAGAGGAAGAGGAACCATCTAATCCTGAACCTCTCGATGAATTACTAGAGCCTCCTAAACCCCCTACTGAGCTTAAACCCTTACCTTCCGGCTTAAAATATGTTTTTCTGAATAATGATTAGAATCTCCTGTGATCATAAGTGATAAACTCTCTCAAGAAGAATCTTTAAGCCTAATCACTGTTTTAGAGAAACATCATGCTGCTTTTGGATACTCACTCCAAGATCTTAAGGGAATCAGTCCTGTTCTTTGCACCCATCGTATACCAACCGATCCTGAAGTTACACCCACTAGAGAACCCCAACGTAGACTTAATAATGCGATGAAAGAGGTAGTAAAGAAGGAAGTTTTAAAACTGCTGCACGCTGAGATTATATATCCTGTGCCACATAGTGAGTGGGTAAGCCCTGTTCAAGTTATACCTAAGAAGGGTGGTATGACTGTTGTTAGAAATGATAGGAATGAGTTAATTCCTCAGAGAACTGTTACTGGATGGCGTATGTGCATAGATTATAGAAAACTTAATAAAGCAACAAGGAAAGATCACTTTCCACTACCTTTCATTGATGAGATGTTAGAGCGTTTAACGAATCACTTTCTTTTGCTTTTTAGACGGTTACTCTGGATACCACCAAATTCCTATTCACCCTGATGATCAAAGCAAAACTACTTTTACATGTCCCTATGGAACTTATGCTTATCGTAGAATATCTTTTGGGTTTTGTATTGCACCTGCTTCTTTCCAAAGATTTATGATGTCTATATTTTTTGATATGATTAAAGAAATCATGGAAGTATTTATGGATGATTTTTCTGTTTATGGAAAGACTTTTGATGATTGTCTTGAAAATTTAGATAAGGTTTTGCAAAGATGTGAGGAGAAACACTTAGTCCTTAATTGGGAAAAGTGTCATTTCATGGTAAGAGAAGGGATAGTGCTAGGGCACTTAGTGTCCGAAAGAGGTATAGAGGTAGATAGAGCTAAAATTGAAGTAATTGAACAACTACCTCCACTTGTGAATATAAAAGGAATCCAAAGTTTTCATGGTCATTGTGGTTTCTATCGTCGTTTCATAAAAGATTTTTCATATATTGCTAGACCCTTGACTAGTTTGTTAGCTAACGATGTTTCTTTTTGAGTTTGATGATGCATGTTTACAATCTTTTAATACTGTTAAAGAGGCACTTATTTCTGCACCAATCATTCAACCGCCTGATTGGTCTTTACCTTTTGAAATTATGTGTGATGCTAGTGATTATGCTGTGGGGGCAGTTTTGGGACAAACCAAAGATAAGAAACATCATGCTATTGCTTATGCTAGTAAAACTATGACAGGAGCTCAGTTTTAATTATGCAACAACTGAAAAAGAGCTTTTAGTCAAGTTATTTTTGCTATTGATAAATTTAGATCTTACTTAGTGGGAGCTAAAGTAATTGTTTATTCTGATCATGCTGCTCTTAAATATCTGCTCACTAAGAAAGATGCTAAACCCCGTTTAATAAGATGGATTTTGTTACTCCAAGAATTTGATTTAGAAATAAAAGATAGAAAATGAGTAGAAAACCCTGTTGCCGATCATTTGTCTAGAATGTAGTTTAAGAATTCGCAGGAATTGTCTATTAACGACTCACTGAGGGACGACATGCTATTCAAGGTAACAAGATCAGACCCATGGTACGTGAATATTGTCAACTTTATGGTTGCAGGTTATGTAGCACCAGAGAAAAACAAAAGGAAGCTCATTTATGAAAGTCGTCTCCACATATGGGATCCTCCGTATCTCTTCAGAGTATGTGCTGATGGCTTGCTCAGAAGATGTGTACCAGTAGAAGAGGGCATTCAGATTATTTAAAAGTGTCATTCATCACCATATGGAGGGCATTATGGGGCATTCCGTACACATGCGAAGATTTGGCAGAGTGGATTTTTTTAGCCAACAATGTATGAAGACACCAAAGATTATGTTCGAAGATGTGGCTCATGTCAGAGACACGGAAATATCAATTCATGAGATGCTATGCCACTCACTAACAATCTTCAGATTGAGCTCTTTGATGTCTGGGGTATTGATTATATGGGACCATTCGTCAAATCAAAGAACTGTGAATACATCCTAGTAGCAGTTGACTATGTGTCCAAGTGGGTAGAGGCTATACCATGCAAGAACGCCAATTCAAAATACTCAAGGAAGATGTTTGAAGAAGTCATATTCCCAAGGTTTGTAACACCAAGGATGGTGATCAGTGATGGAGGAACTCACTTTACTGATATAAAATTTTATAATTACTTGAAGAGTCATGGCATCCGTCACAACGTCGCCACTCCTTACCACCCTCAGACAAGTGGCCAAACAGAAACATCGAATAAACAGATTAAGAATATTCTACAGAAGATGGTGAATGAAATTGATACTATGTGGAAAGACCGGTTACCCGAAGCACTCTGGGCCTACCGAACAACCTACAAAACACCTCTAAACATGTCACCCTATCAACTAGTATACGGGAAGACTTGTCACCTACCTATGGAATTAGAGCACAAAGCTCATTGGGCCATTAAGAGATGGAATATGGATTTTGAAGCTACTGGGGATAAAAGAAAAATGCAATTATCAGAATTAGAGGAATGGAGAGAGAAGGCCTATCATAATTCAAAGCTTTATAAAGAGAGAACCAAAAGATGGCATGATAAGAGGATCAAGAAGAAGGAGTTTGCACCCGGAGATAAGGTATTACTTTTTAATTCTAGGGTTAAATTATTCGGGCTTGGAAAGCTGCGGAGTAAATGGGAAGGACCGTTTACGGTGGTTAACGCATCATCGCATGGAGCGGTAACTCTCCAATCACACGAAGGTACGTTATTCAAGGTAAATGGTCATCGCCTCAAAATCTTTCTAGAACCTACTAGACCCCAGAGGTAGTTGAGGAACTGGAGTTTATCCAATTACCTTGATTACACCTATATTTTAACCAAATCGATCCGAATCTTTAAACAACCGCCATCGGAAAGTAAATGGAGTGCATAACCACCACGAGAAAAGTCACCTCGAGGGGATGACATGTGGGGCCGGCCGGCCTGGGCAAGAATGCCGGACGGCCTCCCTCTATTTCCTCTCGTTTGTATTCAATTCTCTACCCCTTCTGGAATATTCCTCGATAGAATCCCATAGGTTTAAACCGCATCCAGTTTCGCGATCGTATGCACCCTGTAGGATAGATTCAACCCCCACTGCAAGCCTACTACCCATATAAATACGTACCTAGACCCCCCTCAACCTCATTCCATCTAAGCCTTCCCTCTCTCATTCAGAGAAAATCCATCTAGATCTAGTCCCAAGCTCTAGTTCCAATGGCCGGGAAGGAGATCGTCGTCTACGGAGCTGACCTCAATAGGATCCCGAAGGACGAGTCGCTGGCCATCATCCCTGCACAGCCGAAGCCTCTCGCCATCATCCCGCCGAAGGAGCTAGCTACAGTGCAGCCACGCCGGAGCTATGAGCAAGCCTATTACGCTCAAACTCAACACACGCTACCTGCACCTCCTGCAAGATTGCTTCTGGAAGGACCGTCCAAGGGGAAGCAGATTGCTCTTCCTAAGGGTACTCACCTTTCTACACCCAAGCCAGGAGAAAAACTCATCAGTGTCAAGACCAACAAGGTTGGAGAGATAGAATGCGCCAAGTATAGGACCCGTCTCATGCTTGGTGGAGTGCGTACTACTGAAGATCTAGTTCGGTACACCGACAAGAAGCCACCACCACCAAAGAGAGCTCCACCGCCTACTGCTGCATCAAGCTCTGTGTCCAAGCGTCCTAAGCCCACCTTGGCTACACTTGAGATGAGAATTGATGCTCTCTCTCAAGTTGTTTCAAGCCTTCAGTCGTCCAATACTATGAAAGTAGTTACTATGACCACCATGGCAACCCAGATTGAAGGAAGCATAAGAGAGATCCGTGCCCTCAAGAAGGACAACGAGAAGCTCAGGAACGTGATAGACGCGCTTAGGAAAGCGTAGTTACCCTATATACTTATGTAATAAGGCACAGTCAAGTCAGTTAGGTTAAATGAGTCAGTTTTCAAAGTTAGGTTAAAAGTTAGGTCAGTCGCCCTAATTGGGACAGTTATCATAGCTCGGTTGTTAAAGCATTGGTTAATCATAATAAAGTGCCTTATTCTTATTAATGTTTTAGTTGCTATTATCTACCCTATCTTTCTATTTTTGGGATGTGTTTGTCTCCACATGTTTTGCAGAGAAGGATTACAGGAAGAACCAGTGTGGGGGAGACACACCGAAATCATGAAAATCAATTTACGTGAGAAAAATTCATGATTCAAAACAAAATACACCCAGGACCACGCATGGTGAAGTGGGACCCGAGGGGGCACCACGGGGTGCCGCCCGGCCTCTCTCCATGGGCCGGCCGGCCCACCACCTTCCCCTCTTCCTTCTCGCTTCATCTACGGTCAGGTATGAGCCCAGTACTATTTAATTACATATGTTTAACTGATTGTTCCGATTCGAATTAAACATCACATGATAAACCAACTTTAAAGAGATGAAAAGGCTGTTAATTCATGACTTCTGAATAAATTCACATAATTCTTTTTCCTAAAAGTCATTATACTATTGAAAACTGATTTAGGGACCCTATGATTCTTAAGTTTTTGAAGAGTATGATATAGTGTGATAATGAGATTTCAATTCTTAATGTTCTATCTTAGGAGAAATCTTCTTTTCTAAAAAGTTAAAAGAGATTAGCCACACTTCTCCTTTATAGCAAAAGCAATGTCCTACCAAAGCCATACATAGGATAGATAAACTTTCTATATACTCTATTTATTTGCATTGAATTCGGTCAACCTCTATGACCCTAAGAGAGATATGTCATATCTTTGAATCAAGTGCCACATCCACATATACCCTACTCTAATCCGGAGTAGGCACAGTTGATTAGTATCTTTTATCAAAAATGTTTTGCTCTTACACTGAGAGTAAACACTAAAAAAAATATTCTTATAGGATAGCCACTAAATAAATGCTCCAAATTTTGTTGTTATCTCTCAATTATCAAAAGGAGGTATGAGCTATGCAAAAGAATAGAAAGAAAAAAAATAGTTGTCAAAAAGAATGGACAAGTGTCCACGAAAAAAAAGAAGAAAGAAGAAAAAAAGAGAAGAAGAAAAGAAATAAAGATAGCTCATACTCTTCATCTATCAAAAAGAGAGATGTGTCTCAAGGAGCAATAGTAGAATAAGGAGTACTATATTTCCACCTTTTAAGCTTGATTCAATTTTATCCCTTATCCCTCTTTGGATCCATTGTTTGACTTTACAACACATGACAAACAAGTATGATACAGTTATTACCTATCTAAAGATCCACATAAGCTTATAGATATAGGATACAGGCTTCAATGCTAAAAGCCTTGGTGAGGACCCAGAAATACCACATATATAGTGATTTGAGAGTGCTATTAAGGGAGAAGGATACGCTATGAATTGTTTCCAAAATTCTTAAAACTAATTTTCCCTGTTGACAGAGCTAAAGAAAAAATGATGATCTATTCTACAATCGTTCTACTTTTCAACTACTCAAAGGTTTATGGTAGACACATTGAATTCCGTAGTATATGATCAACTAGGGAATGTGTTATTATGGATATGTTCTTAAGTTATGTCTTAGTTAGTCTCTACTCTCTATGATAAATATTCTAAAACCAACCTTTTCTCGAGGACGAGTAAAAGCCTAAGTGTGGGGGAGTTTGTTGACGGTAGATAACGTCTACTTTTAACCGTCAACCTTCCTTGAAAATTACAACAATATCATAGAATAGGAGGTTATTACTAATCACTTCTATGAGTTTTGGTGAATCATCTGTTTTCTAGGGAATTATCCAGAAAGTGCATAATTGAGGATTAAAGTGCATAAAAGCCATGAAACTTAACCGCGACGGAAAATATCACTAGAGGGATCAGGAAGGATCTAGAAGACACCAGAATGAAGTGGAGCCCGAGCCCTTTTGGGGTGGGGCCGGCCGACCCCACCAGCCAGGCCGGCCGGCCTCCCAGGGTGGCCCCCACCTGTCAGCCTCTGCGTACCTCTCCACCGCCTTTGAGGATGCATCTTGGCCCTACATTAAGTCGGTTTGATCCTACGGTTGATGTTCATTCCACCAGGCTATATAAATGGAGCCAAACCCCCCTAGAGAGAGAGCCAGATCAATGAAAAGCTGAAGGGCCAGAAACCCTAATTTCTATCTAGTAGATCTAGGCTAGCAATCAAGAAAGGCTAGTTCAATCTAGAACTAGTTCTTGTTTAGAGATTAGAGAGATAGAGTTGGAGAGTAGAGTTCTGGAGGAGTTTCGGCCTGTCGATGCTTCTTCGTTGCTGTATTCTTCGAGATCAACCTCCCTCGCCCGGAATTTGCATCTTGAGATCATTTGGTAGTCAACTTCTGGTTAAAGTAAGTGTTTTGTTCATATTATTCTTCTAGTTTGCAACTTTTATTGAGTACTTTGATCTAGATAGCTTCTTGATTGAATTAGTATTCGTAGTGTAGACGTGGTGTTTAGGCTATGTTTACTTGTGAATGTCCCCTGATTTTTCGGATAGTGGTAGCTCACGAAGGTGACTTATAGCTTCGTTGAATCCTCTGTAGTCCACTTCCCGTTAATAGGTTTGGCAAGCAAAAGGTGCTTGGTAGGAGAGAACTCTGATTTCTACTCCTATCTTATTAAGTTATCGCTATGATCATATGATATAAAACAACCACTTTCAAAGACCAGAATTAGATAATCCATATTGTTCTCCTTGTTCTTGCTATTTTCTAGCTTGATTGTGCATTGGCTTAAGTTTATAGACTTAGTCATCGTCACCTACTGTTCCTTTGGGTTCGATATTTAAAACCGGGTTTATCTTGGTGAAGTGCTACAACGGTATTGTATCTGTGCGCTTGCGGATAATCTTATTTCTGGTGCGCATTTAATTAATACCAACAACAGGCGTCGCCGTCGCCAGGCTTACGCCCGATGTGTCCCCAGCACCGACGTCGGCATATATGCCAGACCCCAGCTGTCGCCACCGTCATCATCGCCAGTTAACCTGCAGAAGCCTCGCCGGAGGGGCAAAGACGCGCCAGCCACTCGTGGCAGCCGCAGCTGCGTTGGCCACCCCTGCCAACCAGACAACATACCGTAAACTGGCCTCACCCTATCGCGTGCATCCCCCTGCCGCATGACGAAGCTGTCGCCAACTGCCGCCGTCGGCTGAACACCTATCGTCGATGCTCCCGACCTCCACCGGATATCGTCAAACACGTGCTCCACCACGGGCGCTGCCCCCTGCCCTGGGGGCGCCGGATCTGGCCAACAGCTCCAGATCAGGTTCCCCCGCCGACGCCGACACCTCCACCATGGCACCATGGACGGAGGGTATGAGGACACGGAGGAAGAAGAACCCCCGCAGCCGCTCGGGGCGCCTGCGCGGGCACTGGCCGGCGTCACAGCAATTGCAGCAGGCTGCCCCGCCGAGCCCCACGCGGCTCGCGGGAGCGCACGCCGCGCCGACCGCTGCTGCGCCGCCACCAGCGCCCGTCGAGCGCGAGGAAGAGGAGAGGCCCGCCCCGGCGCCCCAGGCCGACGCAGCCGCACCACGCTCGTCTCCGGTCACCGAACGACGCGTCGAGCTGTAGCAGCTGCTGCAGACGCCCAACGCCCGAGCTACGCATGGATCCGACCCCTGCCCCACCAGATCCGGAAGCCGAGGCAAGCAGGCCTCCCGGAGAGAGCCGCCGGGCGCAGGCGCCGCCGGCTCCACGCCCAGCGCCCCCAGAACTCCATGGCGCGAAGCTGCCCGACCCGCACCCAGCGCCGTGAACAAGGGGGCCCCGCGCCGCCTTCATGGCAAGCCGCACGACCATGCCGGCGGCCTGCTCTAGCGGCGGCGTGACGGGAGGCCGGGAGGAAGAGGAGCGGCGGCGGGGGGCTTGTCGCCTCCCGTGTCGCTTCGCGTGGGAGCGACGCTGGGGTCATGGGTCTGTTCCCCCCATGCACATGCCTCAAAATATGCTTCACAGCACCCAATGAACCATAGTGTGTGCATGTAAAAATTGACACACTTTGTTGACAGCAAAAGAAATATTAGGTCTTGTCAAAATCAGATACTGCAAATCCCCAACCAAACTTCTATATCGAGTCGAGTCCTCTTGACTAAGCTTGTCACCCTCCACAATACTGAGCTTCTCATTGCTTGACAATGTTGTATGGACCGCCTTGCTCTTGTCCATGCCTGACCGAACAATGATATCAGCCACATACCTCTCTTAGGAAAGAATCAAACTGTCCTGACACCTCTTGACTTCAATACCCAAAAAATAGTGAAGATCACCAAAATCCTTCAAAGGAAACACACTTTTGCAGATCAACCAGCAATGCATTTACAGTATCTTGTGATGAGCTTGCAACAATTATATCGACATAAACCAACAAAACATGCTATGTTTTCTTTTGTAATAAAACAAGGAAGTGTTTGCTTTAGAAGGAATAAAACCACATAAACGGGCATACCAAGCCCGTGGAGCTTGTTTCAAACCATAGATAGCACACCTTTTCTTCCAATATACCATGGAGGAAAGCATTCCGTACACCCAACTATTTGTGACCAACCATTGGATGACACATCAATCGATAGAACAAGACGAATTGTTGCTACTTTGACTATAGGACTAAAGGTGTCGTCACAGTCTATACCATACACCGTTGCTTATAGCCTTTGCCACCAACCAGGCCTTATCTGCCAATTGATCCATCAGCTTTCCTCTTCACTTTATAAACCTATTTACAGCCTATAATCTTTACCCTTCGGTTTTGGTACTATATGCCACAGAAGAAGCACTTGAGCTTGCTACTTAGCAATCTTATTATATACATACTTAGTAGTTTTGCAGAAATTTTGAGGGTACAGCTGTACCTCTGCTCACCTATCGTGCATCCACCCCTGCGCAGTGGAGGAGGGGCGTGAGAGGGAGAAGGAACACACGGGGAGGGAGAGATGCGACGAGGAAGAAGGGACGCGGCATATCTTGGTCCCAATAATTAAGAAAGCAGTCCAGTTTATTATATTCCGTCCAATATATATCCGGTTTATTATCATTCACGCATGATCCGGGCTTGCTTGCACAGCTGCAGGCAGCAGCTAGCTAATCCATAATCCATACCCGTTTTTATTCATCGATCACGCTATGCATGCCAGCATGCGTCATGCATGGCGGCCTTGGCTTATTATTACAGACAGCAGTACTTGATGGATCGGAGTGAGGTGAAGTGATGATCAGCACGCAATCAGCATGCGACGAACTGGTAGTCGACGTTGAGGTGTCCCATCTGGTACCCCTGCCCGTTGGTGTCGATCTTCTTGAACACCGTGTCGTAGTCCAGGTCCAGCCCGCCGTTGCTGCACTGGTCCACGATCCTCGCCGTGATCGCCGCGCCCGTCGCACGGTTCGTCACCTGCAGACCATCATCAGCCAACAACAGAATCGTGTTGGTGAGCATAGAGAGCTCGAGCTGGATTTCAGCTTAATTTGTGTCCTGGTGGCGAAACGGAGAATCAAATCCTCTGATTTCAGCCGGAGGCAGAGCCCAGAAGCTAATAAGCAAGAAGGTGATGAATTGAAGAAACGAAGCTACCGTACCCGGATGCACTTGCCGCAGGCGGCCTGGCCCTTCTGCCCGGCCGGCCCACAGAAGGCCGTCCAGCCGTACTTCTGGCGCCACGCCAGCGGCTTGCCGGCGTCCCAGGTGGCGCAGTAGGCGCTCACGGCGGGGGCGCCCAGGTCCCAGTTGTTCTGCGCCGGGTTGTAGTAGTGGTACGTCGCCCGCACGTTCGACGCCTGCTGCGCCGACGCCATGCCCGCTGCCGCGCACAGCACGGCGACGGCCACCACCAGCCCCGCCCGTATTCCAGAGACCGCCGCCGCCGCCATGGTCGTCGCTTCTTGCGGTCTTGCCCTGCATGCATAGTGGGGAGGACCGGAGGATATATATGGATATCAATCGGCAATATCAGCATGTGGAAGGAAGCTTTTGGAATTTCATGCATGTTAGCACCATGTGTATATATAATAACCGTATGTGATCGAGCCGCTCGATCCTAATAGAGTCCTTTTTACCTAATGGCTAATCCCAAATAAACTAGCGACGACGATGCAGCAGAAGCAAGTGATGAATGGAGGTGTATTCCGTTATTCCTCGATGGAGATCACAAGCGAGCATTATATAGAGGTCTGGAGTCTGGGTGCGCCGGACAAGGTGAAATTTTCCTGATTCAAGGACACAAGAAAGATCATGCAAGTTGCGTACGGAAGGCAGGGTCTCAGCGCAAGTATGCGTACGTATGGTTTTCCCTGATCCTACGATAAATAAGTACGAGGACCACGTGATAGTAACTAAGAAACGTACAAGCTAGGGAACACACATCATCATCTTGCAGTCATCTATCTAGGAGCACGTACACACACAGTTCATCTATCTAGTAGCACGTACACTATTGACTAACTGCTGACACAAAGTATAGAACACATGTGACCAGTTCGCCCACTCATTAATTAACAACGCTCAGTGTGTTGGTGAAACCAGTTCCCACACCTATCGTCCGTCCAGCCCTGTTCGATCGGGTGTGCCTGTTGGAACGCTGACGACCTAGCTAGCTAAGCTCGCTATGCGCGCGGCGGCTCGGTGGTGGATCCACGTACAGCGCGCGCGCAGACCACCATGTGCCTGCTTGCGAGCGTCGGATGGCAACGGGAAAGCGACGCAGCGACGTATGGACACACCGGTTTATTGTTCTAAATTTCAACTAAAGATATATAAAATGATATTAATATTTATGGAACACTTAGTATCAACAGATAAATCGTTGAGTACATATTTTAGTAATAAATTTATTTGGAGACATATAAATACAGCTATTTTTTATATAAATCTAGTTAAAATTAAGAAAGTTTAATCATCATGTATATATTTCAGTAGTGTCACTTATTTTGGGATAAAGGAAGTACTAGCCCTCTAGATCTCTGATCCTTCGCTAGCTGCAACGACATAGGTCCGCGGCCATATATGGCCTGCCGTGGAATTCCAGCATCGTTATTAATATATATAAGTGCTTTGATGTCGACCGGAGAGCGAGTCTTCCACACAAGACCACTACATCCAGACTTCCCAGTATCGTACGTCATCCGTGCACTCCGCCACAAGATATATACACATCATCAGCTACCTTACCTCTGGTGGGTTTTTGTTTCAGATGGGACTGAAGCAGCCGCCGTGTGCGTGCGCATTAGCCACAGCCAGGCCGCCACCAGTTAGCACGCAAACCTTGACCGACTTTTGCAGTCCCTTGAAAATTTCATCCATGCATGTGACATGCATCTTGCCACACCACACACGTCTAATCTTTTTGTACGCTTATCCGCAATCGGCACTAACCTTCGATTTTTTTTTTTTGCATTTATTATTTAGGTTTGTTTACTTGATGAGCTAATGCACCCAAATAATTTGTAATTTTGCTTTCCATAGAATTTTTTTTTTGTATTTTACATTTATTATTTAGGTCTGTTTGCTTTTGCTAATGGCCTGAAAATATTTGTAATTTTGCTTTCATTAGAAAAAATGTTTTGGTACTTTTGTAGTGGTGGTGCAAGAAGGTTGACGTTGGAGTTGGATAATCTGAGTGAAATAAAGGTTTGTTTCCCTCGACCTTTTAGTATTTTTTGTGCGTGTTTTGTCATGTTCCATTAGACTAGTTTTAACGGAAAGTTTCACCTTTCTGTTTCCAACATCCTGAAACTTTAACATGAAACGAGACCATCTCTCAGTGCAGGTTTCGTAGTATGGTTTTATTGTTTATTTTACTATTTCATAGGTCCCACCTTCCTGTCCTCCTCGGCATCTTGTACGCATCTTGTACCAGCGTGGCATCCTGCATCCTCCATGGCATCTCGCCATGGCGACGCTCGCACGGCAAAGCCGCACCCACGTGATGGGAGCCCATGGCGGCGCTCGCCCGGCAAAGCCACGCCCACGGGCCTGAAGCCCTGCGGCGGCACTCATGCCTGGCAGAGCTGCGCCCACACATGCCTCGCGGCGAACGGAGCTTCCCCCCCGCGACGCCATCGGCGCGATGAAACGCGTTTCCCTCTCATCCTTTCGATCCCGTTTCACGGCATTGCACTAGTACACAAACCATTTGTGTTGACACTAGCGTTTTATTTCTACCGGCGGTTTTCCTTTAGAACCCGCCAAGAAATCGACCCCTTTTCTGGCGGCGGTTCTCTTAAGGAACCGCCAAGTAATACGATTTCTTGGCGGTTTTTCTTAAGGAACCGCCAGATTTGTTTCTACCGGGCGGATTTCTTAAGGAACCGCCAAGAAATCGATTTCTATTGGCGGTTTCTTAAGAAATCCGCCCGGTAGAAATAATTTGAAATTAATTTTTTTGAGTTTTTCAAACTTCCACGGATGGAGAAACTCCCAAAATAAAAGTTGTAGATCTCGAAAAGTTATGAAACTTTGCAGTTGACAACTTTTTCATTTGAAATCATCTTTTTATGGAAAACTACGAATCAAATTTTCAAATTTGAAATCCAAATTTTGCAAATGACCTCGGATCGAGAAACACTCTAAATAAAAGTTGTAGATCTCGAAAATTATAAAACTTTGTAGTTCACCACTTTTTCATTTGAAATCGTTTAGACCCTCAAATATTCAATTTACCGTCGGGTTTGTATAATATGTGGGGAACAAAAATGGTATCTAGACACAAGTGACGTGTGGGTGGAGTGGTAGAGGAGGATACGCTGTGAAGCCGAGGTCACAGGTTCGAACTCCCCGGTTCGAAAAATATTTTTTTTTTGCCTTTTTAAAAATATTTTTTTTACGTAAAAAATGCGGGACTTGTTTTTTGCCTTTTTTCTGATATTTTTTTCCTTTTTTGAACCGCTTATAGAAAATCTATTTCCACAGGCGGTTTTTAAGAGAACCGCCAGTGAAAATGGCTCATTTTCACCGGCCTCAACCAACCGGCGGTTGAAAAAAACGCCAGTACAAATACGTTGTCAACCGCCTGTAAAAACGTTTTGTGTACTAGTCTTGGAAACATCGCCCCGCTCGTGTCGCGGGGATGAAACGAACTCTTTCTCTCTCCTCTGGATTTCACGCAAAAAGTGCAAATTCACTGATGTGGCAGCGTATTTAATGTGCATGACATCTCCATAAAGATCCCTTTGAGACTGGTCTTACTCGTGTGATAATTAGGCATCAATCACGAGGAGTTTGATTTTTGCCACATTTGTGCGATTTGTCCTTGTGTGATTTGTCCTCTTGAATTGCTCGAGTGGTCAAATGGTTTAAGCACTCGAGTTCCAAATAGACACATATCCTTATTAATGGTGTAGTTAGATTTTTTTTTGACGCTTCTCATCTGGGTACAGCTGTAGTATCTGCTTATGTACAACTCACACCAACCCCTACACACGCACACCACACTCATACTATCCGTACACATGTAAACCTACAACTACACTCAGACTACTAGATCGCGTCCTTCGTAAGATCACCGAATCCATCCATAGACTCGTAGACGACGGACACATCGCATTCCCTCTGTGGCACCACACGTGAGAGGCAACTGAAATTTATTAGGGAACCTACTGTTCCGGTGAGAAACTAGGAACCCAACAACCGGGCTCTACCACCCGCACTACGTGCGGTTCTCTAGTTAGATTTTATTTAGTTGTTCGGGAGCAGGCCTGCTGCATCCGCAGCTGCAGGCTTTTGATCTTCCATCATCATACAACACCCACACATCGATCTACATACTCCGCCGGTTGCACACGCGGTTGGCCATCATCAACACATGTACGCCATCCAAGGCTGCTGTAGCCGATCGATCGAACACGGCGTCTGCGCTTGATCTGTAATTCTCTGTACCCTGATGTGTGATGTGTCTAAGTTACGTTACCCCTCTGCTAGTAACATGTCCGTCCATTTCGCCGGCGTTCATACATGACGCTAGCTAGCCCTGATCAGCAGCGTTATCCAAACCTGGCTAGCTCAACTCCATTCGTTCTATTATTAGTTATTTTGATTTTTTTTATTCATTGATTTTACTTTATATCTAGACAAATTATTATATCTAGACATATAGTATACTAAAAAAATTAAAACGATTTATAATTTAGAACGGAGGAAGTAACTCTTCTTGTCGATCGATCGTTCTGTTCCAACGACGCTGGCCTAGCTACTATATATGCATGCGCGCGAGCTGCCAAATTTGCCGCTGAACCTTAATTCGAGCTCGCTTGCATTGCCGCCGTGTGACTTTTGAGACCACCCACGACGTACGACACAGACAAGAGTAGTGACATGGAGTTGTATCACCAGGCGCCGACTCAAACTGACCCAGCCTCGCCATATCCCCTAGCTTTCGTAAGCTTTTCATACGTGCTTGGAAACATCCCATGCCTTCCGGACTCCTAGCTAGAGGACGGATTACTACTACTTCCGTTCCAAAACAAAGAATGTCTTTCAACGAATATATATATATATATATATATATATATATATATATATATATATATATATATATATATATATATAGTATATTCAGTAGTCGGCTACAAAATAACTTATTCTGTAGCCACTTTGAGTTCATTCTATACTAATTTATGAGAATTATAGTAACTCAATTACTAAATTGTTTCACGATAGTTGAGTTACTATAACACATAGTAAGGAGTTACTAGAATTCTTGTAAATTAGCATTAGTTGAGTTACTATAACACATAGTAAGGAGTTACTATAATTCTCGTATAATATATAACACTTAGTAAGAAGTTTCTATAATTCTCATAAATTAGTATTGTAATTATCGTATAAAGTATTATAATATAGTAGTTCTATATATATATATATATATATATATATATATATATATATATATATATATATATATATATATAAAAGAAAATATTAATATTTATATATAATTGGTGTCATTAGATAGATCGTTAAAAATATATTTTTAGAATAAATTTATTTTAGAGGTGCAAAAATTCTAATATTTTCTACCAACTTACTCGAACTTTTTTTTTTAAAAAAAAATGGACCAGCTCAACCGTCCTAGCGTTCGTAAGCACGTGCAGTGACTGATCTACGATAGGACAGATTACGCGTGCTACGCTGTCTGTGACTTGCATCCAGATCGAGATCCAGATGTGTGTGAGGCAGCTACTGTGGCTAGACCACAAATCTTGACCGCCTTCGCCATCTATTTGATGACGCCGTTTCGTGCTGCAAGAATGTGCATTAATTACTACTGGACTCGTGCATGTGCGTACGTGTTCTTTGCATGCGTACCTATTCATGGCTTGTAATGTGGAGGAATTTTACACGGCTCAGACCAGTTTGATTAAATAGCAGAGACACACAGGATGTACGAAATTTCCCCGCGCATTGAAAAAGGAGCCAGAATGTTTATGCATTTTAATCTCCTATAAAGATTGTAAGTCCGTCTACATTTCAATTCTTCAGGGTTTATGGGCTAAGTTTATGCATTTTAAACTCCAATAAGATTGTTAGTTCTATGCAATTTCAATTCTTCAAGGGTTTATGGCCTGTTTACTGTGCTGCCAAGCATTGCCACACACATATAATCTTATATTAGGTAAACTATGGCTATCATAGAATGTGTGAGTAAAACCAGCTTGCATGGTGCTAACAAGCTTGTGAAACAAAGCCGCATTGCTATACCCATCCAAAATTATATATAGGAGGTTCTAGGTTTAGTTTAGCCCTTTGGTTAGGCCCTTGTCCATGACATCAAGCTGGTCTCGATCCAAACCAACAAGGATGATGTGGGGTTGAAGCTTGGTGATGATATACTACTGTAGTAGTCATCTGCCGGCAGGAAGGAAGCATATTATCTATAATGGTCATCAAGTTCCAGATTTCTGCTAGCAAATAGTGGCAGAGTGGATTGGTAAACTTTTAGATTGATGCTTAGCTCTCAAATTGACCATTTTTTCTGTTTTCAAATTAAATTATATTGAAAGCATCTAGGCCCTTAATATGGTTTTAGGATTAAAGACGATACAATTATTATGACCAACATGTGTTTTGCAATGACATTACATAGTGAGGTCACAACTATTGATATTGATTGGGCACTTATGGTTCTTATTTTTTTAAGAAAACTTATGGTTCTTATATACGCCCCTAATAATGGATTTCAATTAGTTTACAAAGGATATGCGTCAAAGCTAATGATGAACTAGTTCAAAGTGTCCTTTGGCGTTGAGGGACACTTATAATAGTTTATATTTTAATTTTTTTCATTTGGCGGTACTATAAAGAGTGGTATGAACCTAAAGCGCGAACTTGTGAAAGTTAGCGCTTATTAGTAGCTCATAAAACACCCAAATTAGATGGATGGGCACCTAAATTCAAACTCAAGAGATTTAAATTAGGAAAGTTTGCTTATTTTATACATATTATGCACCTAAAGGGGGCTTCGGCTTGAGATGACCCATAGAATCCACCAAAGATTTGGGGAACAGTCGATTCACCTTTAGGGCAACATACACAAATTAAGGTGGATATAGATGCATCCAAAATGAGCTCAAGTGTTTTGCATTTCTTGAGACATGACCGACCGCATAACTGTAGTTTACTCACGTAGTGTAATTCAGTTTATTCCACTGGGTGTATATATGTTTTACGGGTATACATGCAACTTGACTTTATTCGAATGCTTGCATTAGACGCCCACTTATTGGCTCTATCATATATATCATGTACTCAGTTGTCGCCGCAGTTGACGAACTGATAGTTGACGGTGAGGTGTCCGTCCAGGTATCCCTGCCCGTTGGTGTCGAGCGGCTTGAACGCCGTGTCGTAGTCCAGGTCCAGCCCGCCGTTGCTGCACTGGTCCACGATCCTCACCGTGATCGACGCCCCCGTCGCCGTGTTCGTCACCAGGAGGCACTGTCCGCAGGCGGCCTGGCCGGTGGGGCCGGCGGGCCCGCAGAATGCCGTCCAGCCGTACTTCTGGCGCCACGCCAGCGGCTTGCCGGCGTCCCAGGTGGCGCAGTAGGCGCTGACGGCGGGGGCGCCGAGGTCCCAGTTGTTCTGCGCCGGGTTGTAGTAGTGGTACGTCGCCCGCACGTTCGACGCCTGCTGCGCCGCCGCCATGCCCGCCACCGCGCACAGCAGCGCCGCAGCCAGCGCCAGCTTGCCGAACGTCTTCAACCCCGCCATGGCAATGCAACCGAGATTGCTGATGGAATAGTAGGCTCAGACCAGATGTTGAGGATCGTCTGATCCTGCTTGTTACTTGCTTTGCTGCTGCTAATAAGTGCTAATAATGGAGGACGTAGCTACATCTGCAAGCGAGATATGGCCACTATATATACAGGTGCTGCCGAGAGAGAGCAGTGCATGCACTAGCTACCGATGACTATTCTCCTTTCCGAAATTTGCGCCAAAACTGTGCTTTATTTCAAATCGTGCTGCAAGTGCATGCAAATCCACGGTCTAGATGCATGCATGCGCGACGACCTTTCCTCGAAGTTGAATCTGACAACGGCATTAATTGCCTCGGAATTCCACAGGCAGTTGCCAACATTGACCGGGGTAGCAGATGTACAGCCCAACGGAGATAAGCGCAGGCGTGTGCATGGTTGCTTGGTTATTGGGTTGTTGTATGCGTCGCACGCAGGAGCTGGTATTTTCTGTGGATGCAGTTCGGCATACGTGGCTGTGGATAGAGTTTGCACGCAGCATGCATGTACTACTACATCTGTCTAGAATATAGTAGTTACGTTTAAGAGTTAATCACTTGCTACCTCCATCCCAAATTATAAGACGTTTGACCTTTTTAACCCAAATTTGACCATTCATTTTATTTAAAAAATTTATACAAATATTGTCAAATTTAAATTATTTTTAGAAAACTATTATTAATAAAGTAAGCCACGATAAAATAAGTGATATTTTACAAAAATTTTTTTGAATAAGACGAGTAGTCAAATTTGATGTCAAAAGTCAAACATCTTATAATTTGAGATGGAGAGAGTATTAATTAAGGAGAGTAGTAGTGCGTGTTAAGGCTAGCCTTAGTCAGGAGTTTCGTAACGCTGTTTCCAAAACTATCATGTCACATGAAATAAAATGAAACTCTACATTAAAAGTGAGAGTTTCATCATATAGTTTTATATGCATTTAATTTTATGACTCATAGAGAGATAGTATTGGTGCCAAGAGAGTTTCATTTAGATGACACTCATTTCTTCTCTTTTCTTCAATACACTGACATGTCATAAAAAGTGGCTATGTGACAACCTATTTAATACACTCGTTTCTTCTCTCTTTTTAAATACACTGACATGTCATAAGAAATGCTTTTGTAACAACATATTTAATGCAGATAAAACTCACTTTGAACTCCTCTTAAGACTAGCCTAATATGGATCCTATATGCTCTTCATTGTTCATGCGTGGAAAGTTGGTATAGTAACTATTTGACTTTCAGTTATCAGTGCTTTTGTAATATTAATCTGGATATTTTTATATACATGATGTTTTGAAATAACAGTCAGTAGTTCATTCGGGACCGCCACATTTCTGCTATGTCGCGTCGTCGTTCGTAAACTCGATGGTTCACACGTAAGTCATATTGACGTGTTCGTTAGCTCGTTTGTTCATAAGTTTCCCGCTAATAACCTGAATATTTGTTACCACCCCCGTTCCCTCTCAAATCATAATGAAGCGCAGGATGACGTTCACAGTTATCATGTTCTTAAGTTTCACTCTTTTTTGTTTGTTTGGTTTGTTTTGTAAAATGGTTTGGATTAATTCTCCAGACTAATTTGTCACAAGGAATAAAGTAATGACCTCATACTGTACTACATCAACTAGGCCGACATGTGAAATTCCAGCCCACTCATATACCATAGTGGCCGGCCCATGCCCAAGTATGTGAGGTCTGAGACGACGAAGGCCCAACACAACTTTTATGTAGACTTCTGAGCTCTTAACAATTGTTAATCTTGATCCTGTAATCTATTGAACATAAAATTAGTTCGTTTCAGCTTATCAGTCGGTTTATAAATCCTACCGAATAGAGCCAGGTTGCCGATGTCTTCATTATATGGTACGACATGTTGGTAGATAATCTCCATTCTAAATCATCATTTGGAGCGCATTCGAAAAGAATGTTTTCTATATCTTTCTGCTCCTCAACAATATTGATTGTATGCACTTCAGAAAGCTAATTTCATTCTCCATATTTAGCTAGCAAGAAATTCGAAGTTGAGGATGGCAATATTTGGAGATCTAACTAGAGAAGTTTTTAAAGGTTTTATTATCAAAATATTTATCATATATTCATTTTATGTCATAGATATTGATGCTCTTTTTTATAAAATTGGTCAAACTTAACAAAGTTTGACTAACACGGATTCTAGAAGTTGAAGCTTTTAGGAACAGAGGGAGTACTGTATAATTCTAAAAGAAAAGAAAATAAACCATGTTCATGAATGAGCTGATGAATATTAAACATTTGTGAATAAATATTGGTTCATGACAGGTCATTGTATAACTAAGACATTTTCTGTAGAAACATACTTATATCAGAATCTTGCAAAGTATTCCTATTCACATATATATAGTCCTCCAGCTGATGACTTTCCCGTCCAATTCTTTGCCTAACTCAAGTCTGGCCATCCCAACAATCCCATCTCAGTCTCAGCTCCATAGCTCAATATGGGATATGATGCACTCAGATCGTGCCTCCTCTTCATCCATTTGATGCCTTCGCTCTGCATCTATCCACACTAGCCTAACCGCTGGCATACTGTGCTCGCTCTCCCCTTCTCGTCATCCACTCCACTTCGCTTTTGCAACCACAACTGCTGCTGTTACAAGATTAAGATATGACTGCCAAGGGACTCCTCCGTCTTCCCAGCCCATCATATCTTGCCCCTGTCTCCCCTGATCTTTGAACTGTTCTCACTTCAGTTCGGCCGAACTAGCCAAACAACCCGCCCGCGGCACCGTCCCTTCATCTGTGGTTCCTCTTGGCCTCCACTTGTCATCAGGCTGACACTGCAACTCTGCAAGCTGACTTGAAACTATCTCTCCTTCTGCATCTGTATTTATATACACTATTGTCAGTGTGATTGCAAAGTGTATCAAGGTGGGAGAAGAAACTGGCGTATACAAGATGTGAGAGACATGCTTGAAGATGGTAGCAATGGGAGCCAGAGATGAGAGAGTTCGACTGCAAGTGCCTCGATGACCGGTGGTGCTTCACGATTTTTGGTGGCTTCAGGGAGCATTGCTGATGCTGCTTTCTGAAAGCTGAAGTTACTGTTTCTGTGTGTTCAGAATAATCTGAGACTTGCTTTGTGCGTGCCCTGCAGCTGCTCCTTGTTCATGTTATTTAGTTGGTTTCGAATCAATGCGGCATAGCACTTTGCACTGCCCAGTGTTGAACTAGTGCTTGCTCGGTGGAATCTGTACAAGTAAAATTGTTATCCTTTCTTGCTACTCGTAGAGTTTCTACATTATTTTTTCTGCCTACCACATGCTACTCCGTTGGTTCCTGTGAAAACTATATCATAAGAGCAAAATCGCAAGTTGAATTTGTGTGATGTTTGTTGTATTTCATTTGCTTACATGATGTGGTTGACAAACGGGAATCTCAAAATGAGGCCTTGCTGATTAAGAATCTTCACAGGTTCTTCAAAAAGCTGATATATATATTCCTTGGGTTCATCTTGCTTGGTAGAAGTATTATAGCAACGGTAGGCTTCCAAGCCACACGAAAAAGGGATCCTTCTGGTGCAAAGATGTACTAAAATTGTTGGACAAATTCAAAGATGTGGCTTCAATGGCTGTTCAGGATGGCTCCTCTTGCCTCCTATGGGATGATTGCTGGAATGGACGGCCTTTAAAACTTGAATTCTCTGAGGTCTACTCTTTTGCCAAGAAGCCCAGTATCTCTCTCAAGAGTGCTGCCTCGGGTGGTCCTATCTCCAGCTTGTTCAATCTTCCTCTCTCCATAGAAGTTTTTGAGTAATTCCATCAAATGGAGACCATTTTTCAGAATGTTGAGTTGATCGCCGCGACAAGGATGTTTGGCTTTACATATGGGGAAACTTCATCTATAAATCTAGGAAGGCTTACAAACACCTTAATTATTATTGGCTCTTGCAATGCTCACCCAAACTACAGATGACTTTGGAAATCTTTCTGTCAATATAAGCATAAAGTGTTCTTCTACCTCCTGTCTAAAGATAGGATCAGCACTCACAACATCTTGAGAACAAAGCGCTTTCATTTGCCTTCATATAATTGTGTTCTATGTGCTGAGGAGACCCTTGAGCATCTTTTCCTCGATTGTGATCTGGCCATTGCTTGTTGGGATCTTATTGGGGTGGTGATCAATGACATGAATGACCCTTCCTAGATCTTTGAAGATATCAGAAGGCAGCTGGGAGTCCCCCTCTTCATGGAAGTCATTGTCATCATGTGCTAGAGTAGTATTTGGACACTGAGAAATGATGTGATCTTCAAGGTATCCCAGCCAACAGTCTAAGAGGCCTTGAAGATTTCAAGTTCAATTTTAGGCAGCTCCTATGGAGGGCCAAGAAGAAATATTTCCATGCTATTGTCTTATGGCTAGAGCAATTTATGTAATTTGCCCTAATTTCTTTGTTTCCTTCTTTGTTTCATTAACTCCCCCTAGGTAGCGAATTGAGCGTAGATTAGCTGGTTGGATTCCTTGTGGTGGAACCTGTCTATCCGGGTTCAAGTCCCAGACTTGACACGGGTGCTCATATTTTCTTGGATTTATTTCAGGATTTAACGATACTATTCTTTCAGTGGTAGGCGACGTGCCCCTCGATAGTGAGGCGCCTGTGGTGACTTCGTCAATCTTGAGATTATTTGCCAGTCCAACTCAGTTCTTCGAAGGTGGTCCAACTCCTTCAAAGGTGCTCATAGAAGTAGGGTGTGCATGCGGGCGTTCATAGGGGTGAGTGTACGCTTGTATATATGAGCGCCTGCGTCTATAACTGGGTCTCAAAAAAAAAAAAAAAAACCCTAAGAATCTCCCTCCTGTTTTGTTGTGCCTGTTGGACTCCCGTAACCGTCCTGGTTACTTATTTTAATAAAATTTCAGTAGTAGGGGGCTCCTAAGCCCCTTCTACTTCTAAATAAAGAAACGGGGGATTATGAGTTTATAACGGCATCTCACCTCAACTTGCTTCGTATATCTCAGTATATTTGGAAAAAGAAAGGTCATAAATGTATTTCAATAAAAATAAAGGTGAATATATTTTAAAAAAAACTCTACCCGACCTATACACAACAGCACCGTATTTTGCCATGGGACTTCCACGGAAAGTCAACTCGCTTTGAAACGCTAAGTCATCTAACCAACTCAGCTGCTGGAGGCTTGAATAGTTTAACGATTTGACACTGCAGTTGAGCTTCTCAAAATCCATACTACTTTGCTACTGACTCTTCATGATCTCCGATGGCTTTGGCCAGTGCTTAGATAAGGCTGTAACATTGTTCAATAAATATATGACAATATACAAGTACAGCGACATGACTTTTAAGTCGAAAAACCAAGTAAAATCATCAAACACATACTTCATCCAAAAATAGAGGACGCTATGGCCAGGGCAAACTTTCTGACTAAGTTTATAGAAAATACATGCAATATTTATATCTCTAAATAAATTTATTATAAAAGTATATTCAACGATCTATCTAATGATACTAATTATGATTTATTAATGTTAATGGCCTTTTATATATAATTGTTCAAAATTAAAAAACAATGACTCTGAGGAAGCGAGAATGATTTGTATTTTAGGACGGAGGGAATAGTAATTATAGCCAATTATTTTTAGTATTTTTGCTGATTCATTTGCATTTTTAAGTTTTATTTAGAAAAACTAAGTACAAGATGACATGACTTTTAAGTCAAAGAACCAAGTAAAATCATCAAAGACATAGTAATTAGCCAATTGTTTTTAGTATTTGCTGATTTATATGTATTTTTATATTTGCATTTTTTAAGTTTTTTTTGAAACACCAAGTAGAAGATGACATGAGTTTTAAGTAAAAAAACAATTATACTCACAAAAACAATAGTAATTATCTAATTGTTTTTAGTATTTTGCTGATTTATTTGTATTTTTATATTTTCATTTTAAGTTTTACTTGGAAAAAAACAAGCACAAAGTTTTTATTTTACTACAGAAAAGTGATCATAAGACACCGGAATCATATCACGTTTGTCTATTAGCCTTGTTCGGTGAGTCTGGAACAGGCCTAGAAGTAATCCGGTTGATTAATGTTATAAAAATTAGTGAAGCATTCCGGCTAGGAATCATTACAGATTGTTCTGTACCCCTTTAAAGCCTCTGGAGCTGCACCTAAAAATTGTCTATGTAGTTCTTGATCCTCTCACCTCTAATTTTTTGAGAACGAAAAAATGGACGTAACCATTGGTAATTAATTGTTTTAAAATAGATATGTCAGGAAGGAATAAATTTCGAATAATTTCTTGCAGGCCAAAAGGCATCTAAAGGTTGCTATTTGCTAAGCCTCATCAGCTCTTGGTCTTATCGAATCATACGTACCAGAGGCTAAAGAAGAATATTCGATCACTGCATGCGTTATATATGCTTAACTGAAGTTTATTGTTTTGTTATAACATTTGATCAAGTCAAATTATTTATAGACGGGATCTATCGTATGAGCTTTGGAATTAAATTGCGACACATTTTCTGTCTCCATCTTGGGCATCCTAATCTCCAGTCTGATATATAAACAGTAAACACACATAATCATCAGTCTCACACTAGTTAAGCAAAGAGCTTCCATATTAACCGACTGCAAGCCAAGCACGCAGGCAAGCATCACCAATGGAACACAAACTGACCGCCAGCATGTTCTCGCGTGCACCGGCCGTCGGCACCCTGCTCCTGGCCTTCGTGGCCACGATTGTTCTGCCGCCGTCGATGCCGTCGGCGATGGCGCAGAGCGCGAACGGGGTGAAGGCGACGTACATCGCCTACAACGCGCCGTCGGTGAACTGGGAGCTGGGCGCCGTGTCCGCGTCCTGCGCGCGGTTGGACGAGGACAAGCCGCCGGAGTGGCGGTCGCGGTACTGGTGGACGGCGTTCTGCGGGCGGGCGGGGCCTCGCGGGGACGACGCGTGCGGGCTGTGCCTGCAGGTGACGAACGCGGCCACGGGCGCGTCGGCGACGGTGAGGATCGTGGACGACTGCGGCAAAACTAACGGCGGCGCGTCGCTTGGGATGGACACGCCCGTGTTCTACCAGATCGACACCGATGGCCGCGGCATGGCCGACGGGCAGCTCGAGGTGAACTACCAGTTCGTGGACTGCCAAGACTAGAGATAACTAGTGATCACAGTTCACAGGAAGAGTGGCTGTATTTTCTTTTCTATACTCCGATTGCTAATAAGGCACCAAGCCTTTTGCCATAATATAATAGCGTAACTGAAAGAGCAAATAGAATATGCAATCAAAGGCATGTGCCCTCCTCGTGTTGTGAATCGTTGGATTTTTTTTCACTAGTACACAAATGCTTTGTACAGGCGGTTTTAGAGGCCTTGCCACTGGCGTTTTGGCCTCCCGCCTGTGCAAGAGGCCAGTGAAAATTGCATTTTCACTGGCGGTTGCTTGAAAACCGCCTGTGGAGCTCCAGGCAAGGGTTGTGCTGGAACGAGCTGCATCTGTGGGCCTTGTGTGCTCATCTGCTGAACAGACACTGCACTAGCTAACTTCTGCACCAGCTTTGGATCAGGATTTGTTAGAAAATCTGACATCATGTTTCTGAACTGTTCCTTAGCCTTTTCCTCAAAAAAATGCTGCATGTCTTCCTTATATTGATCGCGTTTCTTATACATGCCCACCCACTCCTCACCAAATCCTTCTTTCCATCCCATCTTCGAGGGGATGCCTCGTACATGGCCAGGATGCTCAGGATTGTCCAGTCCAATACTCAGGATGTCTCTCTCCCTTCGTGGCTTGAGTTTTCCTTGTTTGACCTCCACTGCTAGCTCCAACATCTTATCAGCTGGGGCTGTGATGTCTAAGGGACAGTTGACACCGATAGCAGTTTGTGTTGTTCCTCTACCTCTGAGCCAATTTGCCGACCTCTCGCCAACTTCCTCTGATAGCACAGGAACCCCTTGTTTCTTTAGCTCCTCCTCCTCTGCCCGCCATTTCGAAATTTGTTTCTTGTAACCACCGGTGCCAAGGTGATGGTGGTATTTGTTCTTCCTTGCTAGTGCTGAAGCAGCTTCACTCTTGGCTTTGACAGCTGGGTCATTCTTCTCTCGCCTTGAATATCTCCCACTTTGCGCTTGTGTGATCTTATACTTGCTCGTTGGGTCGTACCCATGCTTGAGAAACTTGGTATTCATCTCAGGTCGCCAGTTACGGAATGATGTTGCAATCTGCTTGAAAAAATACCACTTCGCAAGTTTCTCATCTGTCCCCGTAGGAAAAACAAACCTTTCTATAAATTTGTCCCACAGCTCTTTCCTTTTAGTTGTATCCACATCCTTCCACCTAGTGATTGTGATGTCCAATTTATCCCTGACCAGAAAACCAATCGCATTCCGTATCTTGGCAGCCATCTCATTAGACACTAGAGGCTCTCCTTTTGGGCCAATGCTAGGAACTATGTATGTCTTCTCTGGCCACTTGTTTGTTCCTCGGTCACCATGTTTCCGGTCACTTTGTTTTCTTTTTCTTGATTTGGAGGTGGCTGTCTCAGTCGTTTCTGGTGCTTCGTCTTGAGGCACGTCTTCTTCCGCGAGAAGTTCCAGTATTTGAGACATAACCTCCTGGTCGAAGGAATTCAAGAATGTAAGGATTATTATGAGTATAATACTACGAAGTGAAGTATTGGTTTTCATGTACTAAGTATACCTCATCATACGGATCATAATCTGGGTCAACACTTTTCGCGCGTTGTCTATCTATGCTAGGGCATGGATCACTTCGATTGCCGTCATCTTCCTCTTCTTCCAACATGTCACCATGGAAATGTTCTTCTTGTCCTTCTTCCGCTGGGGGTGTATAAGTCTTAGTGGGTGACTCTACACGCTGCTCTTCTTCTTCCAGAGGATTTACAGTTCTATGCATGGCAACAACTATGTTAGTTACTTTGATAGGGTTCTACGTAAAAAAAGTGCAAGGCTTCATAATGCCATGAAACTCACCGTGCCTCCGGGTGTGTGTGAGTCTTAGTAGGTGACTTTGCATGCTGCTCTTCTGCCTGATGGTCTTTAGATGTTGGAGACGTCATCTTCTCGATAACTTTAAATATAATAAGTCATTAACATATAGTCATTACCACTGATGCATTAACACTAAGTCATTAACATGCTAAGTCATTACCAATGCGTAATTAACACTAAGTCATTAACACTAAGTCATTAACATGCTAAGTCATTACCAATGTGTAATTAACACTAAATCATAAACATAACTAAGTCATTAACATGCTAAGTCATTACCAATGTGTAATTAACACTAAATCATAAACACTAAAACACTAAGTCATTAACAATAAGTAAATAACACTAAATCATTAACATTAAGTCATTAACACTAAGTCATTAACATTAACATTAAGTCAATAACACTAAGTCATTAACACTAAGTAAATAACACTAAGTCATTAACACTAAGTAAATAACACTAAAAAGTCATTAACACTAAGTCATTAACACTAAGTCATTAACACTAAGTAAATAACACTAAGTAATTATCACTAAGTCATTAACACTAAGTCTTCTACACTGTATCCATAACTAGCATAATATGTAGCATAGTGATTAATTAGAAAAGAGAAGCGAATATGTACTTATGCGGCGTGGAGGAGACACTGAATTGAGGGCGGCGGAGAACGATGAGAAGACGGTGGCACGATGATTCGCTGACGGGTATCGCTTGGCGGTGATCAGAAATCAATAGAAAACAAGCTCTAATTAAAGAATGCTAAGTACATAAATACTACAAGAATGCTCTAATTAAAACAAGCTCTAATTAAACAAGCTATAATTATAAAGTCATTAACAGTGGCTTACATAATCAAACAAATTAATATAACAATTTTCTAATTAATACAATTATTAATTGATACAATTAATAATTAATATTATTACAAAGTTTCCTAAGCATTTACATGCTATTAGCTATTAGCTATTTGAATATTTATAAGCTATTAGCTCACATGTCAAAGATAATTACATATTTAATATTACATATTTACTAGTTTTACTTAATAGTATTACTTAATACAATTAATGCAATTACTATTTACTAATTTTACTAATTTTTACAATTGTTAACATTTGCTTTTAAACATGTTATTACATTTGCTATTTACAAAAAGAATAAACATTTGCTATTTAAACATTTGCTAGTAAATAAACATTTGATATTTAAACATGTACAAAAAATAAAAAAAAAACATGGCCGGCGCAGCCTAAAATGACGGCCTCAGCTCGTGCAGCGACGGCGGCCTGCCAGCCCAGGCGCGCGCAAGGCCCAAAGACGAAGCCGAGGCCCACGGCCGGCTGCCCTAAACCGGCTGGGTTGCCCTAAATCAGCGAGGCACCGCGGGGCGGCGGCGCGCCGAAAACCCGGGCGGGGCGCCGCGGGTGGCCTTACATGCTCCGTGGCGGCACTCGGTGGCGATTCGAGCAGGCGGAGCTCCTCGGTGGCGGTTGGCGGCGGCGGGCGGAGATGGAGAGGAGGAGGAGAGACGGCGGCGCACGTCCGGTGGCACGGGTGGGCGGAGATGGAGGAGGAGGAGAGACACGGCGGCGGGCGGAGACGGAGAGGAGGAGGAGGAGACACGACGGCGGCGGCAATTTTGGCAGCCTTTGCGTCGGGCTCGAAAATTTCACGCCCACCAAGACTTAGAAAATTTTGGACCCGCGCGCTAGGTATATAGAGGCAGCATCTCCACAGGCGGTTGATATTACGAACCGCCTGTAGAAATGGTTTCTGACAGCAGTTGGTAATACCAACCGCCCGGTAGAGATCGTTTTCCATAGGCGGTTGGTATTACCAACCGCCAAGAAAATGCCCTTCTACAAAGCGGTTGATAATACCAACCGCCAGAGAAATGGTCTTCTACAGGTTATTCTTTCAGGTAATTTCTTTTAGGTTATTCTTGTAGGTTATTTGTTATAGGTTATTTGTTTTAGGCAATTTGTTTTAGTGTATTTTTTTGGTAGGCTATTTCTTTAGACTATTTCTTGTAGAATATTTTTTTAGGCTATTTCTTTTAGGCTTTTTTTTTAGTTTATTTCTTTTAGGTTATTTCTTTTTAGGCTATTTCTTTTAGGTTTTTTTTAGTTTATTTCTTTTATATTATTTCTTGTAGTTTCTTTTAGGTTAATTTTTTTTAGGTTATTCTTTATAGGTTAATTCTTTTTACTATATTTCTTTTAGGTATATTTCTTTTATGTTATTTCTTGTAGGTTTGTTTTTGTACGTTATTTCTTTTACTATATTTCTTTTAGATTTTCTTTTAGTATATTACATTTATATTATTTCTTGTAGTTTCTTTTTAGGTTAAGTGTTTTAGGTTATTCTTTAAAGGTTAATTCTTTTTAGTATATATTTTTTAGGTAATTTCTTGTAGGTTTGTTTTTGTAGGTTATTTCTTTGAATACATACAAGTAGAAAGAAAAGGACTTAAATAATTAGCAAACGAATACCAAGTCAAGTAAATTCATGAGTACAAATTATAATAGATAAATTATTACATATGATAATAACTAATATTTAACTTAACTAGATACAAACTAGCTATCTTCTCTATCATGGCGCACCCATGGCAATGAATTTTTTGGGATGGTACGCTCAACATTCTTTATCTTCAAAGGATGATCTTCAAAAAAGAGACATGTGCCCGAAATGGTTGAAGTCATCTAGGTCAATTACACCATCAACTCCTAAAACTTGTTGCTTTCCAGAAGAACTACATGCTTGGTCTTGTCGCTACTTTTCTTCTCTTCCTTAGAAAGGATCTGTTCGGCATAGAAGACCTCAGCGGCAAAGACGGATAGCAAGGATCCAGGGATCATCCTTGTAGCCTAGTTTACTTATATCAAGAACTCTCAGGCCATAGTTGTCCACTGTGACATGTTTGTCATCAACCTATTGGCATCGAAACACGGGCGTCTTAAATGAATCATAGTCTAGTTCTCATATCTCCTCAATGAAGCCATAATATGTAACGTTTTCATTTGAATCATCTATGGCCTCGCAACGAACACCACTGTTGTGCGCCATGCTCTTTTTGTCCCTAGAAGTGGTACAAAATGTGAAGCCACTAATGTCATAGGTCTGCCATGATGTGACCTGCCGAGATGGTCTGGCTGCCAACCTCTTGATTGTTTGTTGCTCAATTGTTTTTCCATTTGGAATGTTCTGCTCCATTAGCCATGAAGTGAATTGACGCTTGCGTTCCTTTGATAGCCAATCCTCTGTTTGCCCAGGGTAATGATCGCGTAGCTCTTCTATGTGTTGTGTGATCAGAGGCTCCATTATCGAGAGCTGATGCATGATGCTATGATGCGCCTCGAGGACTACATTATAGTCTAATGGGATGAATGATTTCCGGCCCATCCTCCCACACCCATATAGTCCGCCCTCATGTCGGGACGGAGGCAAACCTATTGCAATCTGGTCTTTTAGGAAATTATTGCGAATGGACCTCCGGAATCAATGGCCTCTTCGGTAGTGTATCCCTCTATCATGGAGGCCTCGGGACGACCACGAGTGGATACGCACCCATTCAGTATTGACATGAAACGTTCATACGTCCACATCTCATGCAAGTACATGGGACCCAAAACCTGTATTTATGGCACCAAATGCACGACAAGGTGTACCATTATATCAAAGAAAGATGGTGGGAAACACATCTCAAGCCGTGACACTTGTCTCAACCGTGAATTCCCTCGAAGAGACTCCAACCGCTCTCGGTCAATTGCCTTCGTGATATCTTGTTAAAAAAGTAGCATAACCGTGTGATTGCCATCTTTAAGAACATCGGGTTTATTGCCCCGATGGCAATAGGGAGAAAGGTTGTCAACATCATATGGCAATCATGTGAGTTGTAGTTGGTGAGTGTAAGATCCTTCATTGACACAATGCTCTTAATGTTATAGCAAAATCCAGCTTGAACTTTTTAATTTCTTCAACCAAACACACATCACATGTTTCTCATCCGTAGTCGGGTTGTAGCTTGTTTGCCGGGAGGTGGTACTTTCCATTATCTAGCAACACTGGATGAAGTTCTGGTTTTATCTTTAAATTGACCAGGTCCTGACGTGAACTCAATCCTTTCTTTGTCTTACCCTTTATATCTAGCAAGGTACCAATTATGCTTTCAAACACATTCTTCTGAATGTGCATACCATCGACCGCGTGTCGTATGTCAAACTCTTTCCAATATGGCAAATACTTGAAGAAAATTGACATCTTCTTAAATGTAGCTCCAGGAGTTGGCTTCACATTCTTTCTTGCTTTTCCATCTTTTGTCTTCTTGCCAAATACAAACTTGATGTTCTTAACTATCTCGTACACTCTTTGACCTTTACTATTACCTGATGGAGCAGTGGACCTTGTTTCATCGTGATTGTCAAAGTATCTATCCATCTTTCGCAAGCGGTACCTGTGTCCTCTCGATAAGAAACGCCTGTGTCTCATGTATACTATCTTGTTGGAGGCACTGAGGGACACGTAAAAAGTTTCATCCAAGCATACTACACAACCGACCTTATCCTTGAACTGTCCTGACAATACAAAGAGAGCTAGGTAATCGTTGATCGTAACAAAAATAATTGCTCTTAGTGTGAATGACTCTTTCCGGTATTCATCCAACATGGCAACACCTGTATCCCACAATATTCTCATTTCCTCCATTAATGGCTCCAAGAATACATCGATATCAACACCAAAGGTTGTGTAGGTCCGTAAATAAGAATGGTCGACAAAAGGTATTTGCGCTTCGCAACAAGTGTGGAGGGAGGTTATAGATAGTGAGGAGCACCGGCCATGTGCTATGCGTGCTGCTCCTTTCGGCGAAGGGATTCATTCCGTCAGTACATAGTGCGAACCGAACATTTCTTGTCTCCTTAGCAAACTCTGGGTGGTCAGCATTGAATTTTTGCCATTGCTTCCCATCGGCAGGATGTCGAAGCTTTCCGTCTACTTTGTGCTTCTCAGAAGCATGCCAGGTCATAAGCTCTGCATCCTCAGGGTTTGCAAACAAACACCGCAGACGATCAACTACCGGAAGATACCACATCACCAAAGCTGGAACCTTTCTCTGGGCATAATAGTCTTCTTCTTCATTTTCTTTGTTGCAGAGTTTTGAACTCTGTTGAGTCTTCTTTCTCTTCTTCCCTTTAGAAATAGAAGTTGCATTCTTCTCTTGTAGATAGTCTTTTTTCGTCTTGTACCGACTTGCACTACAATTTGGACATTTGTCCAAGTCTTTGTAATCACCTCGATATAAGATACGATGGGTTTCTCGCACGCGTGGATTTTCTCGGACACCCATAGTAAAGCGGACTGATTAGCTTCTTTGCATAGTAAGTGTTAGCAGGGACTTTGTTCTCCTTTGGAAGCATATCTCTAAGAGTACTCAATAATGCATCGAAACTGGCATCGGACCATCCGTACCTAGCCTTCAACATCAACAACTTAAGCACGGACCGTAATGTTGTGAACTCTTTGGTGCAACCCTTACTCTCATCGTACAAGGGCTCTGCTTCTTGCCGCCTCTCTAAGGCCTTTATCCCTTTCATGAAAAAAACATTGATGGATCCGTATGACGATGCAATAGTGCAGCCATCAATTCTGCGTCTTCATCCTCCACCCGAAGTTACTCGTTGGCATCGGTTCCTCCAACATTTGCATCATCATGAACATCGGGCACAACATGTTCGCTCTCTTTGGGGAGACAATGGTGTTACGTCTCGTGTCCAAACCGGCATACATCGTCAACAAGCATATCTGGGCCATTGCCACCTAGATTCACAGGGTCTTCAGCTATATATGTTGCAGAGCTACCCTCTCCATGCTTTGTCCAAATCAAGTAATCATTCATAAATCCTCGGCAGACCAGATGAGCCATGATTGCACATGTGTCTTTAAAAACAACAAGATTTCTGCAATCGGCGCAAGGACAATATATGTGCTGCTTCGTCCGTGTTCTTAAAAGCATGATTTTTGACAAAGATCGATAAACCTACGGACCTCAAGTACGTAGGATGGATCTACTCGTCTAAGTTATACATCCGTAATGCTCGTCCATCGTTACCTGTTATAGAGTTTAATAGATTTAAATAATGTAATCACTTAAAAGAAGACATTAATATTTTGTGATATTTATTAACAAACCTTAAGATGATCAAAGAAACTCCTTCAATAGATTATAGATGAAAAGAACTCCTCGCTTATATGTTTCTCAAATAATACACGTCCGGGCTAAATCACATGTAGTTAAAAGAACTAGTTAAATAAATATGCCTCTCAATAATAACTAAAGCAAGACTAATTAATAAAACTCTAATTAAAGAATCACCAATACTTAATTAAACAAAACATAACTAAATAATTAAAGCATCAATTTATTAGATGAAACCTTAAAAACTAAAAGAAGACTAATTAATGAAACCCTAATTAAAGCCTCACCACTACTTAATTTAACTAAACATAACTACATAATTAAACAAACACTTATTTCAAGCATCAATATGACAAATAAACTAGTAATTCAATAAGAGTAAACATAACTAAATGAACTAAACAAAATAATTTTAAAAATCAATTTATTAGATGGAACCATACAAACTAAAGAAAGACTACATAATGAAACCCTAATCAAAGCCTCACCACTACTTGATTTAAAAAAACAAAACTATAAATTATATTAAACAAAATATAACTACATAATTAAACAAACACTAATTTCAAGCATCAATATAACACATTAACTAATAATTAAATAAGAAACTAAAATTTAATGAAACCATAATTAAAGAATCACCACTAAAAACATCACTAATAGCTAATTAAAATAAACATAACTAAATATTTAAATAAAGGAAAACCCTAGATAAATAGTGACTAGATTTATTGAGAAAAAAACAAAAACCTAGCTACTCTTCTCTCTCTCACATGAGGTGAAACCCTAGATCTCAAAAAGTGGGTGGGATTGAGCAAGAATGGTGGAAATGAGGCAAGAAACACATAAACTAATCTTTTTTTAGTCACCTCCTCTAAAGAAATCAAGAGCAAAACCTCCCCCCTTGTATTTAGTGAAATCTGGACCTCCAAAGCTCCTCCCATGGAAGAACTGCGAGCTACAGTTTTACGTTGGAGCACCGGTGGGGAGGAAGAAGGGGTATATATAGGAGAAGATCACCACAAAGCGGTTTACATAAGGAAACCGCCTGTGGAAATTGTGTCCATTTCCATTTCCATTGGTTTACATAAGAAAACCGCCAGTGAAAATGTACATTAGCGCTGACGGTTCCTTATGTCAACCGCTAGTGAAAACTACACCATTTACACTGGTGGTTCACTTAAGGAACCGCCAGTGCTAGCTCTTTTCCACTGGCGGTTCTAAAGCTGGGGCCCGCTTGTCGGTTTTCAGTGGCGTCTCTAAGCTAAAACCGCCAGTGCAAATAAAACCCTACCGTCAAGACAAATGCTTTGTGTACTAGTGTTTGATAGCGAAAAAAGGGTATCCGGCTTCATTCTCTAAAGAGAAAAATCAAACCAAATTATTACAAGTCAAGCACAGCAACGATTGAAACCAAATTTAGACCAAAAAAATCCGACTCATGACTTTACTCTTGAAAGAAATGGCCATCCAAAAGGACGTGAAGAAACGCATAGCCGTATTCTGTAACTTGTAGTATGCCTCTAACATTAACTCCTTTGTTTCCTGACAGTGCTAGCTGTGAGATGGTTCTTGAAATGAAGCCAATGTGTTTCCCGAATAGGACCTGCAAAAGAGTGTTTTGTCGACATTTATCAAACACAATTTCGTTCCTTGGTAGCCATTGCACTTATCAATAAAAAAAAATCTAAAAGTTTACGATACCAATTATTAAATAAGTTTTGGAAATACCAGGCTAGATTAAGACCTCATAACATATGAACTGTCCTCTGCAGGAATTTGGAATAAGAGCATTCAGAGAAGAGTTGTTGGATGGTTTTTCGCTCACTAAAAAAATCAAGTTGTATCTCGATTCCAATTTATCTTTGATAAATTATCTTTTGTGAGAATTAACCCCCTTCTTAAACAACCAAAGGAAGATATATTTTTATCTTCAATGGAATATTTAGTCCCTATTTGTGAAACTTTAATCCTAGTATTGACAGGAAACTTATATATTAAATTAACCGAGGAGACACAATTGTTATGCAGGCACCAAACAAACACATCCAAGCCATGTTGCAGATGAACGTTAGCCACTCTATCAACCAAACTATACCACTCTACTAGTTTGTTCTCCATACAATGCTCTCTTGAAAGAGATATTGAGTGGTGTTGAGATTAGGTGTTGAGATTAGGACCTCTGCATGCTGCCTTTGCCTGTTTTCTGTGTGCTATATTAAACAAAGTTGGATATTGGCATTTTAGAGGTTGATTACCCAAACAAGTATCTTCCGGAAGAGAACCTAATTTGGTTGCATCCTGTAATTTAAAAACACTCATGCATGCTTAAAAATGTTTCTTTAACACCCCTGAGACATCCAAAAATGAGAATCCCCTCCATCTTCTTACAAACTTGCGAGAGAGCTTTATCCTCAATATATTTATTTTTAGTTGTCCCTGTTCATTATAGCTTAAGAAGCCATTTGCGCAGAAGTCATTTATTTTGGATATCCAGATTCTGAATCCCTAGGTCCCTGTACTTTGGGTTGGCATAAAATAGGCCAACTAACTAACGTGTATTTCTTTTTGTGTTAACCCTTTTGCCAAAAGAATCTAGATTTGTAGTACTCTATTTTCTTCAAGACACTCCTAGGTACTTCAAAGAAAGATGATTTTTTTTCATTTTTAATCTTATTTATTCAATATTTCAAAATAACCACTCCTAGAAATTTTTTGGATCTGCCCCATTTGATCGTGCAGTGCGGCTAACGTGACCAATGCAAAACACGTTGTCACACCACATGCATTGGCAAGATCCGCCGTGTTAAATACCACTCTTTCGACGGGGAAAACTTGTCGTACCACTCCGGTTGGCGTGATTATATTGTGTTATCGTGGCACTAGGAGTGGCGTGACAAGAGACTTGTCACACGTCGAATGACGACGATGACAAATTACGGAGCTGACGGGTCTAAAGAGGGACCCAAGTAGGACACGGACGCCGCTAGTGGCCCCATGGCCCGCCCTAGGGAGGGGCGGCTTGGGGGCGCCCCGCAGGGAGGGGGGGGGCGGCGGCTGCCCTAGCCGCCACCACCCCGTCTGCTTGGCGTGGGGAGGAGCCCGGGGGGCTGCTTTGCGGCCGCCCCGCCGTCGTTGCCGCCGCCGTCGCTAGTTACCTTATTATTATTATTATTATTATTATTATTATTTAAAGAATTAAGATTAGAAAAACTGAAAAATCCATGTTCATTAAGGATTTTTCCGTTAGAGTCCAATCGGGACTATAAATAATAGGAGAATGTAGTTAGTCCGGATCAAGAAAGTAATTGGGGTAATTCCTTTTATTTCCAATCTCCCGCGCTTCTCCTTCCTCCCTCCCTCTCCCACGCCGCCCCCCCCCTGCGCCGCCGCCCCTGCAGCCGCCACACGCCGCCCCCTGCCGCCGCCACACGCCGCCGCCGGGCCACCGCCCCCAAGGGCGCCACCCTCTCCCCCCTCTTTCCTCCTCTCCTTCCGACCCACTAGCCCAATCTACCCTCCCCGCTGCGTGTGTTACAAGACTCAACCTTAAGAAAATCATAACTATTCGATACAACATCAGATGAAGATGATTTTATATAAAAATTATAGAGCTCGATGAGATCTACAACTTCAGCATCATAATAAATGTGTACAAGAACTTGTTGTACTAGAAAATTAATATCTTATTTGTGTGGTGTCAAAGAAACATACTTTTGATATCAAAGTTGTAGCTCATAATGAGATTTAGAACTCGATAGGATCTACAACTTTAGCATCATAATAAATGCGTATAAGAGCTTATCATATTAGAAAATTAATATCTTATTTCTGTGGTGTCAAATAAACATACTTTTGATATCAAAATTCGTAGCTTACAATGAGATCTAGAACTTTATAGTTTTGAGTTTTTACATTTGAGGTCGTTAATATAAGATGCTCAAGAAAATAATATGAATTTCAACAACATATTAATCATGTACTTGGGCTTGTTGTCTCATGAAAACTATATTTTTCTTGTATGGTGTCAAATGAAGATACATTTATATCAAAGTTGTAGTTATCAATGAAAGCAAGAAACTTTTTAGTTTTGAGGCCTTTCATTTGAGATTGTTAAGATGCCTAAGAAAATATACCGAATTTAAGAGGCATATTAATAGTGTATCAAAGCTTATATTTTTAGAAAAAATAATATATTTTTATTTGATGTTGCATAAAAATACTTTTAAATGAAAAATGTAGATCTTGTCCAGAGCTACACCTTCCAAAAAAAAATTATTCAACATCAGAATGATATGATTTTTTCTACAACACTATTGTACAGAAACTGGCCGCCGGCTTCCATAGGCACAGATCTTTTGGAAACTGTAATCATTCTGTCTTCCGCACTCCAGGTTTGACCATCTATATATGCATTTCGGTAGTCTTGATAAGATGAATGTAATGCTGAAGTTCATTTTATAATTTAGCAAAACAGGTCTAGCATGCTTGTCTAGATTTCTTGGTGCTGGAGATTTTTTTTGAGAAAGGCACTCAAAAGAATGTCTTATATCTGATATATATCAACGAAAACAATAGCGTGCACGAAAGCATAGCTTTACACAAAATGATCTCTAAAAAATAAGAATATATTGAAGATTGAAATGAACATCTTCTTCCATTGTTTGCCGATTGCGAGTCGAAGATTGAAGAACGTATTGGAAGGACAGCAAAGGAAAGGGACACCCACAAACACCCACGCCGTACAAGGCTTGGAAAACCGCAAAATTCACTCTCGCCGTTGATAACAAGATCTAATACCCACTAAATAGATCCAATATTTACCTAAAAGTACAAGAAATATAAGGGTAAATTCTTATCGTAGATAAAATATCCACATGTCTAGAGCCTTGGCAATATAGGCGAAATTGGCAACATGCACACCGATCAATAGGCATAGCGACAGTAGGAGCAAGAGTCTTCCTCCGCCCCGAGAACATCGACATATGGATCCTCCACGCCTCCCTCCACGGCCACGTCGGAAACGAGGGGACCGGCTTCAGCAGGGTAGTGGAGGATGGCACGGTGGTGAGGGTGGTGGACCTCCGGGTGAGCTTGAGTGCCAACAACCGTCACCGTCAAGATCTACGGTGGCAACATCAGATCCTTGACAATGCCCTTCGGGCGACCTCACAGGGCTGGTGGAGATGGTTAATATCACGGTGGGGCCTTTTTTTTTGATAAGTCGACGGGGGGGAGAGGATCCCCCACCTGGAAATATATTATGGTTTGGCTCTCAAAGCCAGATAGTTTGCAAACATTTTGTTTCGTTACAATACTCGATTACATTTGCATTGCTGAAGCTAAGATTGAGCACCAAACAGCCGCGACATCCTTGTCTTTCTTTGGCAATCGTGACTTCCATAATTCTCCCTCGGATTTGCACTGAGCCAATGCTGCCATGAGTGTTGTTCGATTTTCTCTGAAGACAGTATTGTTCCGCCTCTTCCAGATGTGCCAGCAGCAGAGCAGAAGGAAAGTACCGAAGTGCTTCTTTGGGATGTGCCCAGGAGCCTCAATTTCCTGCAGCTTCTTCACCGGCCAGTCGCCTTGTGTGTCAATCCTGATCGCTCTCCAAAATTCAACCGCAGCATTGCAGCCAAAGATTATGTGGGCTGCAGTTTCTTCTCCACTGTGACACACTTCGCAAGTGGCACTGTCCACAATCCCCTTCTTTAGCAGGTTTGTCCGACATTGTATCCGGCCCTGCGAGAGAAGCCACGCAAAGAAACGCACCCTTGGAGGGGCTCGATTGTTCCAGACGAAGGCCGCCCAGGGGTCTTGCTGGGGCGAGTTTGCTGCCTTGAGCGTCTTGTAGAGCATGGATGTGTCCAGGTCTCCATTCCGCTTGCATAACAGGCTCTGACGCCGATCGTTGCCATGATTCAGTTGGGTTGATTGCAGAAGCTGAGAGATTGCAGTGAGTTGTTCAGTGGCATGCTGTGACCGTAGGCTCCGGATTAGTTCACCTTCACAGGCTTGCTTAACAGAGATATCTTGATTTCGGCAATGACTCAGCAGCTCTGGAAAACTTTCAGCCAGTGGGTCGTCTCCTGCCCGTACATCGAACCAGAAGGAGGTGTTAGCACCATTGCCCAGCACCACCGTGGTGACTGCCCGGTAGAGTGGCAACAGAGATCGCAGCATGTCCCAGTGCTGTCCATGCAGCTCTCCTTTCAGTGAAGCAACATTGGCATGTCTATGGACCCAGCAAGCCCACGAGGATGGCTGATTAGAGTGTAATTTGTGAACCAGTTTAAGAAGGAGGCATGTGTTTTGTAGCTGCAGGTCTCTCAGCCCAAGCCCCCCAGCTTCCTTGGTGTCGCACACCCGTTCCCAGGCCACCAGACAGCTGGCACCATTTGTGTTGCCCTTCCCAGACCATAGGAACGCTCGTCTTCGTCGATCAATTTGCACCACCACACCAGGCTGCACTTGAATTGCACACATGGCATAGACCAGCTGGCTGTCCAAGACTGAATTGACCAAGGTTGCTCTTCCCATGTGGTTGAGGATGCTCGCTTGCCATCCAGCTAGATACTTGTCAGTCTTAGCAATGTGCGGCGCAAAGGCGTCAAGGCACAGCTTATTGTTGGACAGCGGTAAACCCAGGTATGTTTGAGGGAAGCCTTCCCTACTGCAGCCCAGGATCGAGATGCAGTCTTGAACTGTTCTGTCCTCCATGAAAATTGGCACTGCAGTGCTTTTGGAATAGTTGATGTTCAGACCCATTGCTGCTGCAAAGTCGTCGAGCACCATCTTTAGGGCCAGCACATCAGTTGGTTCTCCTCGCAGAAGCAACAAAGTATCATCTGCATATTGCAGAACTGGGCATCCAATGTCATCCATGATGGGGTGCCGGATGGTAGTCTTGCTCCTGATTAGCACTTGCAGGACGTCTGCCACTAGTAGGAACAGGTATGGTGAGATTGGATCGCCCTGCCCTAGCCCCCTTCTGCAGCTTATCCATGGCCCCGGACATCCATTCACTAGCACCGCTGACTTTGACGTTTGCAGTATTGTGGCCATCCATCTCCTCCACTGGTTGTTGAAGCCTCTTGCCTGCATGATCTGATCCAGAGCTATCCAACTTACAGTATCAAAAGCTTTAGCGAAATCGAGCTTCACCACAAGTGTTGGCCTTTTCCTTTTATGACAATGCTGCACCAGCTCAACTGCATAAACGAAATTCTCGGAGATAGATCTCCCCTGGATGAACCCTGTCTGATCGAGGTCTACCATGGCACTGATCTGAGATTGCAACCTGGTTGTTAATATTTTTGTGATGGTCTTGATGCTGCAATTCTGTAGGCAGATCGGGCGGAAAGCGTGGACTTCAGAGGCTCCTGGCTTCTTGGGGAGTAGGACCATGTATGATCTGTTAATGCGCTCAAGCTGTGCTGTCTCACTGTGGAAAGCATGAAGCAGGGCCATGATATCATCCTTGACGGTCTGCCATGCTGCCTTGTAGAAACTCGGTCCAAAGCCGTCAGGCCCGGGTGCACTGCATCGGTTCATCCCTTTGATAGCTGCCATTGCCTCATGTTCAGTAAAGGTACCAGTCAGCTCGTCATTTGCTTTCGGCAGGTGCATGTAAAGCTCATCACAATCAAAGTTCCACACCGAGGCGCCAGGGACCCCAATAATGGATTGGAAGTAATCAGTCAGTGCTTGTACTTTGATCTGGTGGTTAGTAACCTGCACCCCATCAATGTCAATACTCTTAATGTTGTTTCTCCTCAGTCTAGCAGTAGCGTTCGCGTGGAAGAAGGCGGTGTTGCTGTCATTCTCCTTGATAGCTTTGTACTTCGCTCGCTGCTTCCAATATGCCGCCCGCCGCTTCATGGGCAGAGCTCAGTACAGAGTAGCACTGAGATCGAAAGGCGATCTCATCCTGGGACAGGAGACGCTGTTCTTCAAACATGTCAAACAGAAGTATCAAAAATTTGCAATTTTGGATGATGGCTGGCGGCGCCCTGTTACGCCTAGACCAAACCTTAGCCTCGGCTCGTACAACTTTGAGGCGACCCGCGAGGTTACCAGCAGCATCGTTACGTTCAGGAGCTTGAGTCCAGGCCGGGAGAACAGTAGGCAGAAAATTCTCATTGGTTAACCATGCATTTTCGAAGCGGAAAATGTTGGCTTTCGGGATTTCAGTGGAAAGGGTGGCAAGTAGTGGGGTGAAGCGCGAGAGCACGCACTCGCTGAGGCAGTGGGCGGCCGTCCGCGACCAGGCCGTGCTGTCCTGCATCGCGACCAGGCACAAGGACGCGACGAGCTTCAAGGCGGCGCTGCAGGTGAGCACGGCCATCTCGTCAGCGACGATCGTTGGGAGGAGGACGAGAAGCAGGGTCGTCACCCACTACTGCTGGTCGGTGACCGTCAGCTTGCACGCGCCCATGCCTGCCGCACGAGCGCTCGATGCAGATCGAGATAGATTCAAACATTTCTTTTTTCGCAGCTGCTGGCATTCTGTAGTAGTGTGTATCGCATCTATAGGCATTTCACTGCATTATTGATTGTTTTATTCCTTTACATGATCCTAAAAAATACCCAGTAGTGATAACCTAGGACTAAATTATTTATAGCCCAGATTTATATATCTAGATGACTGATGACTTCAAATAAAAAAATAATATATTGAGAGCTAGTATAATTTTCATTGAAGTTTGAAGAGAATACTTTTAAAATAAAAAAGATGAAACATATACTTCACAACATTTTTATAAAAGAATTTTATTTTTATTTTTTCTTATATATTTTAATAAAAAATGATGGATAAAGTTAGCACACGGACAATAAGCCGGCCCAAACTGGAGAGAAACGATCGAGATGGCGCATTATTAGGGACGTAATAATAAGCGGCCCAGGAGCAGCCGCCGCTTCCTTCAACCGAGAGCCGTAGCACATGGGCTGGACCAACCAATTGCCCGCGCGTAGACAGAATGGTGAGGCCAAAGGTGTTGTTCAGGACCAGCCGCTTCATTCGTCCTAGCCCACCGTAGGTGTGCAAGCTCTCCCGCTCCTCCAGAGGCTTGACGGATTAAGGGCAGCCGGGGCTGACAAGGATAACAGGTAGAGGCGGCTTTCGGGACACTGCGCTCGGCGCGTGTGCGAAATAAATCAAATTTTCGAAATTGGAATCTCTGGAAAATCATTTTAATTTTCCACGAGACAAGGACACTCTGGTCCACCGGTGGGCACTAGTGATCATCAATCGCCGCGCAGCTGCACTTGGGCGGGTTCTGTTTGTTTATTACCACTCAGATTATATAATCCACCAAAATAATCTATTCTATTCTAGCAAACAAACAACATTGGATTATAATATAATCTGATTATTTTAATCTATGGCCTTATTAGATTTTTATAATATAATCCATAAGCACCTCAAGAGGTGCTTATTTGAAATTATTTGTTTTCTTGGACAAGGTTAGTTAATGGCGTATGATCACCACGTTCCAGCGCTGTCACCATTAAATAATATATACTCTATGTGGAAATCCAAGAAGTCGTCGAATTACACCCATGCAGTAGCTGATCAGTCCGTTATTATTCTGCAATAATAGTCGACACTATTACTGGGAAGATCAAGTAGCCATAGAGTGCAGCAGCATTATATTGATACGCGGGGAACATGAAACAAGAAGAAATGAAAAATTATGAGGAACAGATGAAGCAGCACTCGGACCCGACAAAACCAGTGGTAATTTTATTTTCTACGATAAATGGTAAGCTCCATTACTCACTAAACATTATAGCGATATTTTTATTTTTTATGACCATAAGTATATTTTCATGTATTTTTCTCCTCGATCGTCTTGCAGGCGACATCGTCGGTGGCGGCGCTTTCACGTACGTGAATGGTCATAGTCCAGCAGTACTAGGTGACGGGGAAGATCAAGTAGTGCAGCAGCATTATATTGATACGCGGGGAACATGAAACAAGAAGAAATGAAAAATTATGAGGAACAGATGAAGCAGCACTCCGGACCCGACAAAACCAGTGGCACGAATTAATTATGTTGTCTACGATAAACGAGGAGCAGCTCCATTACTCACTAGACATGTAATACCTGCCGGCCGGCCGGCCGGATACTGGAAACATGGATCAAGAAGAAGCAATGGTAATGGGGTAGCCTATCTCCTCGATCGTCTTGCAGGCGACATCGTCGGTGGCGGCGCTGGGCACGTACGTGCGGATGGTCACCGGCCAGCAGTAGTAGGTGACGGCTTTGGGAGGTGTCTTCAGCGGCACCAACGTCGTCGTGGTGGACACGACCGTCGCCTTCACCTCAAGCATCGCCTCGAAGCTTATCCTTCCCCCATACTTCTTCGCGATGTAGGACAGCGCCTTTGGCTCCGTTATGTTGCACAGCTCCCTCACCGTGTGCGCCGTCTCCCGGTCCACGCGGAAGCTGTCCAGGGAGAACGTGGTGATCACCTTTGTCGACGTGAAGTCGTACGGCGCGCCGGGCACGTCGAGGATGCTGACCTTGACATTGTCGCAGGCGATGTCGGCACGGCCGCTGGGGTTGAGGGCGCTCAGGCTCACCACGAGCCCCACTCTGGCCACCGCATCGTACGTCACCTGCGCTCTCGATCCTACCGACACCGAGATGTCTCCGTAACCTGCTGAGTATACGTCTGTAATTTCAGCGCTGGAGTTCGCACTGGAGACCTGCCACAGGTCGGATGCCTCGACGTAGCCTCGGAGGATGGAGATCTGGACGTCCTCCGTGCGGAGGGCGACCCTGATCACCATCGCAACAACGATGACAGCCAACACTGCAACCACGGCGGCCACCACGTAGCGCACCGTGGCGAGGAATAGGGGGAATCCTCTGAGTTTCCGACCATCGTCGCTGCCCATTATATTTCTGTTGTTGGACGCTAGCTAATTGTTGACGCTCTCTGTTCCTTCGGGTGAGCTATCTAGTAGCTTATATAGCTTAATAATCATATACATGTACCACCCCACCCCCTCACACCACCCCCCCGACCCCCAACAAAATAGCACGCTTATATATTTATATATATATATATATATATATATATATATATATATATCAGCTGTTGCCATGGTCGCGGTGTTGATATTTATAACTTGAAAAAACCGATCCGGCTCTATTGTATATATTTGTTAATTCGGGTGCTTTATTACGGATTATTTGGCTTATCTATGCCCTTTTCTCCACCACAGTCATAAATAAAGCACTACTGTATTCGTGATCTGAGTTTGTGTTCTGCTTCAACGTTATTATTATCAGTGTTTTAAATCGCGGGCTAAGGACTTTAGTTGTAGGCCTCTCAAACAGCTAATAGCGGAAATGGAGCTATGACGGCTAAATTGTACACGAAGGCAAATTGCTACATCATGCGTAAAACAGCTATAGCGGCTGCTATAGCCAGAGCCTTGTTTATCATGCTTTGTGGCATCACAGTATCCTCACCATCAACATCGACCCCTCGTTTTGGCCAATCAAACTGCTAGCCTGACTACGTTGTCCGTTTTTTCTTTCAAAATTTTCTTCTTTGAGCTGCTGTTTATTCTTTTTTCACAATATTAGTAGATTAGCCATTCTTTTATATTGGTCTTATATTATTTTCTTCCTTCTTGCATGTATTGTGTTGACCTACACTTCATTTTTTTGCATAAAAAAAGTATAATTTCCAATTTTAAACTCTTAATAGCATGCAAGGTACAATGAATTTATGCACAATCATATTATGCTGTGTTTTTTTCTGCACTCAATTTTATACTGTTTATAGGGGGCCAAGGTAGCCAATAAAGAAATAGATATATTGGGTATTTTGGTTAACTTTTTAATTGTGCTTGGGTAAAAAAATAAGTAAATAAAATTAAAGGGTATTTGTGTAATGGTAGTAGCGGATATTTATTTTATTTTCTCTGATTAACGTAATAATTTTTAGGCGGCTTATAACTGAACGTTCATGCTTCTTTTGTTGCCCAATTAATTACAAAGTTATTAATAGATGTACTAGCTCCAAATGGATCCTTATATTATATTTGAATAGCAGTTTCCTTTAATAGGTTTTTTACGGTGCTTGGAGAGGTACTAGGAGGTATCACTGATTTCAATATCAAAGGTACTTGATTTTTGGTACTTAGGTACTAAATTTTTGGTACTAGGTACTTAGTTTTTGGTACTTACTCAAGGTGTAAATTGGTACCCAAGTACTTGACACTACTACAATATTTCTAACCGAGGCGGGCAAAAAGGGTTTTCCATGACGGTTTTTGCAACCGCAAAGGTCACACCGGTGACCTTTTCCGCGATTTGCTGTTTGCCTTGGATCAACCGAATTAAACAACAAAAAGGGAAAAATTGGACCCTAGATCCACGGCTGCCGGGGGCCCGCCACCGGAGACCATGGATCAACCGGGAGAACGAGCCACCCTAGATGATCCTTCCCGACGGGGATCCGGGGACGGATCCTTCGACGGGGTGGGGGGACGGCGCCGCTCGCTGGATCGGGATCTACTTGCTGTGCGGATGAAGCGCTACCGGGAGGGGGAGGGGAGGGAGCGCCACCGGGAGGGGGGGGAGAGGCGCTCCGCTGCGCGCTTTGCCCATGACCGCTCCGCCGCACCGGCCGCCGGGGAGGGGGAGCGGAGGGAGCGCCGCCGGGAAGTGAGGGCAGAGGCACTCCCTTATATGCCCATAATGCCACACGGCCGAGAGAGGGAGGGAGGGAGGGGGCGTGTCGGGAGGGGCGGGGAAGGGGCGCCACTTGGAGGGAGAGAAAGGGCGGTGGGGCTAGGAGAGTGGGGGAGGCGCGGTGGGGTTAGGAGAGTGGGGGGGGGAGTTGGGCTTGGGTTTCCACCGTATATATACACTCCTAGTCAGATAACGGGCTCATATGGGCTTTGCCAACAGTTAGTGGGCTCGGCCATATTAACCGAGGCAGGTCGTTTTAAGAGGCCTGCCTCTGAAAATGGCTTGATTTTTGGAGGCGGACCCCTTATAAGGTCTGCCTCGGTTAATATATTTTAGAAGACGGTTATTTTTTAACCACCTTGGTTAATCTATTTTGTGAGGTGGTTGGTTGTGACCGCCTTGATTATTTAAAATGACCGCCTCGGTTAATAGAGGCCATTAACTGAGGCATTTCAAAAAACTGCCCGCCTCCGAAGCCCAAAATCAAATGCCTCGCAAACGATTTTCTATAGTGGTGTGATTTTAGGTACCATTTGAACGATTGTAAAAAAAGCTCTTGCTTAAGAACTGCTAGCTAGCTAGCTAGCTACGTAAATCTAAAATAATTTGGTTCTCAAATCTCCTAATCCAAAGTGTCACTTGTAGGGATGGGCATGGATGAACTCATGCATGCACCCTACCTATCTAGACTTATTTAACTAATTGTCCAGTGTGAGTATGTAGCTATGCAATTAAGATGAGCTAGACTAAGTTCGGTTCGAAGATAAGGAAGTGTCCCGTGATGTTCGTCGGTTCCCTACAAACATTGTGGATCTGGTCTGCTGCTTTTCTGATGACAGCGATGGGTGCCCTTTACCCTTTGCTTTGTTTTCCTGATTTCTTTTCCGCTTGGATTCTCTATAACCAATGTGTTCGGAACTTCTTCGAATTCTCTGTAATCATCCAGCCCTACCTTCTTTGCAGGGGCCAGAATTATAATAAAAAATCACCTTTCTCAAACAGCTACAAAGAGAGGATGACGAGTAGGCATGCTGGTTTGTAATATAATAGTCCTTAATCTGCTTTATCCAACGGTTCATCATGCAAGCCATCAGCTGCTTTATTCGATCCTCGCGTGACAACACATGCAGTCGGCCATCCTGTCTCTTGGACGTACCAGCCTGCATAAACTGTCTGATAGTATCGAACATATATGCCTTGATATATGCTGACTTCAAAATGAATCGATTCCCCAGATTGGTGGCTCCACCACCGAAGAAAAATGGACGTAGACAATGCACGTGAGCGACGACTTTTTTCAGTGTCTCGTGGCTCTCTTTATTGCCGACTAATTTCTTACTTAGGGCACGTTCCCAACTAAAATTTAACTAGCTAAAATTTAAAAGCTAAACTTTAAGTTCTCCCAGCTAAACTTTAGCTGGAGTGTATGGATGCTCCAGCTAATAAACTCAGTTAAACTTTAGCTGGTTTTAGCTAGATTAAAGTAGTTGAACTTAGCTACATTTTAGCTAGTATTTTATGAGTGCCTAGCAGCTAAATTTAGTCAGCTAAAGTTTAGTTGGTACACCAAACAGGCCAGCATTTGGTTTCTAGCAGGTGAGACGGGATTCCGCTATTGACGGATCATTTTGTTAGTGTGGTTGGGACAGGACTATGAGGTCCGCGACTAGATTGGACGAGGACCATGTCATTCTTGTCTTCGTGGTTAGTGATTATTATCACATACATGTCATTAATTAATATTATATTATTTACAGGCGTAGAACCTTATATTTACTATAATTGGATTGGACGTTTCTTTTGGAGCCCATGTTAACTCGGTAAGATGTGGTAAGAAAAAAGAGAAATCAAAGAAATTCTCCAAAGAAGCCATTAGATTAAAAAGTTAGACCAAAGTACCCCAATAAGTTGTTCTAAATTATCCATCACTATGATTACATAAAAGTTAGACCAAAGTACCCCCAGTAAGTTTTTTTAAATTACTCACGGCTACCATTATCTAAAAAATTAGCCATACTACCCCAGTAAACGATTCTAAATTTCCTACAAATGAATATCATAATTAAAAATATCTCAAAATATTATATTAACACGTATCCAAAGCATTCGCAACCATGTATAATACTCAGGGTAATAAATGTACAATACATGTATCTGATCAGAAAAAAATCTACGTGGAATGTGTCGAAACCAGTAGGAGAATTATAATAGACAACGAGAACTGTATATAAAAAAATAAAGATGGAAATTTTCTTCTAAAATTGCGAGCCCATACGGATACTCGGATTGATAGACTAGTTAAGGGGATAATTATTATTAGTAATAAGTGCCACCACTTTGGATGATCATATGATTAGATAGTGAATAATATAATTAAAATGCATATTTTTATTAAAATAATCAAACAAAGAGATAAAATTAAGAGAGTGTTTTACAATATTTGGAAAGTTACCACATTTGTTATCTAGGTATCCTGATTATAACTTGAGAGATAACATAAAATGTTACCTAGATACCAAAATTCCAAAGATTGTAAAAATAACTGATCATCATTTTTCAATATGTTTTTGAATCATGACAAAGAGCACTGCTCTTTCATTTAAGAGGAGAGAAATAATCAGTTCCACAGTGTAAAATGAATCTTGAACAAATACCTCTAGTACGATCATGAACCGGTACTTTTGTACTAAGAATCTCAGGTTCCCAGAGGCAAACGTGCGCATCGTGTTTAATTGGTGTTCAAAATGTTATTTTAACTAGTATCTGACACACAATTTTATGGTATATGACCAACAATTTCATATATAGTACCAGCCCACAACTTAATACATTTCAGTATGTACCTTTCATTCTTAACCACATTAGATTTCAACAAACGAAACGGCTACCATGATTCTCAAGCATTCTAAAATCTCTACAATAAGTTCTCTTGTATTGTATGTATATAGTTTTTTTTTTGAAAAACAAGTATATAGTTATGTTGTTTAGAATTCTGGATAGTGTCTCTCCGGAGGCAGATAGAAATGTTAGATATGTTAGGTGGGGATTTCCCTTGATTGTAGCGTGTCATGCCCCCTGCCATCCATATCCCTCCTGTGTATTCTATAAACCATGATTGGTCAATATGGTATGTGCATGGGTTATATATGTAACCAGCACACCCATTGTGGGAATACGTCATGTGATTCATTCCGCTATCATGGTATCCGTTTGGTTCTTCCCGGACCTTCTGCTCCATAAACCCTAGGTGTGCCGCCGCTGGTCGTCACCGTGCCACCGCCGCCTCAACCGCGCTGCCAGCCCTCTGCCGCGCGCGCGTCCACCCACCACGCCGCCAGCAACCCGACGCGTGTGTCCCCTCACCCGCGCCACCGGCTTTCTAGCCATACACATCACCTGCATCGCTGGCTTTCTAGCTGCACGCGACCCCCGGGCTGCCGGCCCTTTGCCATGCATGATCCATCGTGCCGCTGGCACCTCGCCGCTCTCCCGATTCCCACGCTGCAAGCTCCACCGCGCGAGATCCATGGCGTCTCACCCCTGAGGTGCAGAAGCGCCTCGACGACGAACGGAAGCAGCAGGAGGAGAAGCATGACGCCAATCGCATCCGGCTTGAGGAAGAAGCCCACGTGCAGCTTCCTTTTGGTACCTGTCAACAATTTTGATTTAATACATTATGCACTTTGGTCCTCTCCAGTTCCTAGCGTGTCTTATACACTGCCACCTGCCTCCTTTTACCCTACCAAAACCTTACAGTTTTCCACACCTTACCTTGCCCTCTTTGTTACTCTGCACCATAAATTCGCTCCTCGCTCCACTCGGTGCGTTTTCTTGGGCTATCAGGTTGACCATAAGGGATATATGTGTCTTGATCTCGCCACAAACAGCATCATCATCTCTCATCATGTTACTTTTGATGAGTCTTGTTTTCCCTTTGAGGAGCATGGCGCTCAACCTCCTTCATTCGACTTTGAGATCCTATCTGATTTGGAGTATATGCCTCTGCCTGTTGGTACACGTTTTCCAGCAGGCACCCCTGATGCTCCCATCAACGCCACATCAGTTCTGCTGAGTCCTGCTGCCCCTGATGGCACCAAGGAAAAAAAATATCGGCCGATAATATCCGAAATTTCCTATATATCCCGTTTAAAGGCTAGGTCCGAAATTTTTCCTCTATCACCCGAAATTTTTATAATTTTAAAATTTTGCCATCTAAATACACGCCAATGCCCACCCAATACTCTAACCATACCACATTTATCATTTTCTCTTTCTTTTCTTCGAGGTTCAAGTTGCCACCACACTCGCACGCTCCAGCCGTGTCATTGTCCTTCTTATTGAATGGGCAATTGGTAATATGTTTTATTTAGTTTTCTGTGTTAAATGGTTTAGAAATGATCTATGTGCTTTTTTAAACAAAATGAGTCAATTTTTGTTTAATTTTTTTTGAAATTTTATTTCTACCGATATATCCGATATTTCCTTTTATCGGTAACCACCGAGATTTTTTAAATACCGATAGAAAAAACCTTGGATGGCACCTTGGCTCAGGTCTTTGCCAGCGGAGCTCAGGGACTCAGGGTGGTCCCTCGGCAATCCTAGGGGCCGATGCGTCACCAGGCTCGTGTGTGGCTTTGAGCTCACGAACGCCCATTGGACCTGTGGTCCGCGCCAGTGGCCCACTGTTGGGCTTTCTGGCACTGTCAACCAGTCGGGCGGCTCAAGCCTGAGGCTTGCCATTCGTTCCTCTAGCCAACTGCCGGGCTTCCCGGTGGCATCACCCGATCAGGCAGCTCGAGCCTTGGGCTTGCTGTTCGGTTCCTTCGATTTCGTGGCTGGAGCTTCTATCTCGCCGCGTGACCCCCCGCTGGTCTTGGACAGCTTGGCTTCTCCATCCGGGCTCAGCTTCACGCCATGTGCCCTACCAGGTATTCTGGCTCGAGTGCGCATCTTGCCGGCGAATGCCATCCTAGTTGCTCCCGTCGTCAATGAGCACCGGATGGTCATGCGCGCCAAGATAGGTGTTGACATCTCTTAACGTCGTTACTAAAAATAGAGATAAATTCCTACCTCTAGAAACAGCGTCTAGAATACTCACGAGAGTATTCTAACATTATTTAACACTAGGTTGTCATTCCCAGCATAATGTAAGAAATACTGGTATATTATTATGCAAACTTGATCCAAGAGATGTACTAATAGGTATCCGCAAGTTGACAGATAATTCACCATTGTAGCATTTTATTGGGAGCAGGTCCAGTATGGTTATTTATATTTTACCACTGGGAAGGTATAGAGGCATGTGCATAGAAATGTAATGACCTTTACTTATGATGGATGAGTATAACCATATCTACACTACTCATAGCAGAGGTAAGTCACAAGATAAATAATAATATAAGGATAAATCATCAGTATAAACAGATAGAGACTCCTAGCTATATTATTAGTGTTACTATTAGAAAATCAAGAGATATTCTTAAGTTATTTATAACTACATGTCAATGCATACTATGATTAGTGTAATTATACTTAGTAATTATCACTAAGATTAGCATCATGTCTACTCATAAGGGACATTACTAGGAAAGTTTGAAAACATAGCATGCCCTTCCTTCGCAAGTCCTACTAGTCCTATACTCGGGGGGTGGACTACATAGGACTCAACAAGTCTGTCACACCCATGTTCTACCACCAAACCTGGAATATAGGGTGCATTCGCAGATAAATAATGTATAAGAACCATGCTTACACAATATTGACCACTCACCCAATGTATATTTAGATGAGCTCTATATGGTCCTATGAATAAGTATGACGATAATCTAGCTACACTAAGAATATAATCAAAGTAGATAATGAATACAATAACTATGAGTAAAGACATGATGAATAACATCAATTCAATTGTAGCAAACATATAATATATATGAGGGAGAACAAACACGAGAAGAGGTAAGAATTATACCGATCTAAGCTCTTGATGAGATCAGAAATCCAAGCAAGTGCTTGTCTCCCTCTTGTTCTAACTAGCTACCTAGGCCCTAGCTAAGGAGCTCTGATTAGGGTTTTTGGCTGATGATATGACTCTGAATGAGATGAATGAATTCTCTTAATGAGGGGTCCCCTCCCTGAGGGGTTGACCTTGCTTTTATAGCCTCGGGCGATAAACCGTGACCTGTGGATCAAACCGACTTAAGGAGACGGTGGAGATTAATCCTCAAAAGTGATGGAACCCGTGGGGTGATGTGGACCACGAGAGGGCACCAGGGTGGGCCAATCGGCCCAGTAGTGGGGCCGGTTGGTCCCCTCTCGGGCCTGATCATGGTTCGCTTCGGTGCGGTGTCTTCTGGTGTCTTCATTATTGCAGTGGCATCCAATATCGTGTTAGTATGCTCCTAGATAGGTCCAGACTTGCGTCTTTTCTAGTTTACACCTATAAAAATAATAATTCATCAAAACTCATGGAATTCTGTCAGTGCAAACCCTATATCTATATTGGTGATCACAAATGTGTCCTTTTTGATAGCTAGTTGATGGGTAATTTTGGTACTTAACGACCGTCAACAACTCCCCCAGTCTTAACCTTTGCTAGTCCATTACTAGAGCTAAACTTAGAAATGGCTATTGAATGATATATATAAGCTTAAGCATTGTAGCCATCTTGAAGTAGTTTCTTAGAAGTGTACCTATGATCAGACAAAAATTTTCCTCCAAGTTTAAGCAATAAACGAGCTAACTTTCAAACTGACTCATATTACTTTTGACTATGGGGCTCGTCAGCTTTTTCTTGGACCTTGAGTAATCAAAAGACAGAAAGATCAAGCCAAACACTATGTTTCAAACTCTTGGTTCAGCTATCACTCTAGAGTTTTTCAAATAAATTTAGAGCTTTCTTTGTATGATACTCTCGAATCTCTTAGTATATATAGTATTTGTAGATTCTCTCATAGCAATAATAATGTTATAACTTTCTTTTCTATCTACAACTAAGACTTATGTGGAGCTCATAGGCGTGGAGACAACTTGAAAGAGCAAACTTGCAATGCATATATTGTAAAGTCAAATAATAGATCCATAGAGAAACAAGTCTCGCAATCGAATCAAGATGTGCAAGTGTGTGGATATATGGTGGATATCTAGTGGAAGTGGTGAAACCTAATTCTACTCTGCTCCTTGGAAACATATCTCTCTTTTGGAATTTGGAAATTGGCCGGAGAGTATAAGCTATCTTATTCTTTCTCAATTTTTTTCATCATCAAGGAGGCGGGCATCTAAGTACCCATTGTTTTTCAGACACTTGTCCATTTTTTAACTCCCTTTCTTTTTTCTCTTTTTTAGAATAACTTTTGCATAGCTCACAATACTCCTTTATGGCACAAAGGAGATCTTGAGAGATAGCAACAAGAATTTAGAGTATTTATTTGGTGGCTATCCTAACAAAAATATTTTTTGTGTTTACTCCCAGTGTAGGAGAAAAATTTTTTTGGATAAATAAAAATGGGATGGTATTGATGGTAGTTAATGTCTATTTTTAACAATCAATCATTCTTGTAAAATACATGAATATCAATAGAATAGGAGGTTATTGCTGGCAATTTCTATAAGTTTTGATGAATTATTAATTTTTCAGGGAGTTACTCAGAAAGCATACAAATGAGGATTCAATTGCATAAAACCAACGAAACTTAACCACGATCGAAAACTAAGCTAGAATGCTCAGGAAAGTTCCAAAAGATACCGGAAGGAAGCGGAGACCGAGCCACTTCCAGGTGGGGCCGACCGGCCCCACCTGTCATGCTGGCCAGCCCCCATAGTGGGTCCCACCTATCATCTTCTGTGAGCCTCTTCCACAACCTTTGAGGATGTATCTTGACCCTACATTAAGTCGGTTTGATCCAGCGACTGTCATTTATCCCACTAGGCTATAAATATGGCCCTGTACCCCCTGGAGGAGGCCAGATCAAGAGCTGAAGAGCCAAAAACCCTAATTCATATCTATTAGAGATCTAGGCTAGTAATCAAGAGAGATTAGTTCAATCTAAAACTAGTTATTGTTTAGAGATTAGAGAGATAGAGTTAGAGAGTAGAGTTCTGGAGGAGTTCTGACCTATCGGTGCTTCTTCATCGCTGTATTCTTCAGGATCAAACCCCCTCGCCCGGAGTTTGCATCTTGAGAATTCTTGGTAGTCAACTTCTGATTCAAGTAAGTATTTTATTCATATTGTTCTTCTAGTTTGCAACTCTTATTGAGTACTTTGATCTTAGTAGCTCTAGATTAAAGTTATATTTTGTAGCGTGAGCGTGGTGCTTGGGCTAGGTTTACATGTGAATATCCCCTGATTTTTTGGATAGTGGTAGCTCGTGAAGGTGACTTATAACTTCGTTGAATCCTCTGTAGTCCTCTTTCCATAATAGTTTGGCAAGTAAAAGATGCTTGGTGGGAGAGAACTCTGATTTCTACTCCTATCTTACTAAGTTATAGCTTCTGATCATATGATATAAAATAAACGCTTACAGAGATCAAAATTAGATAGTTCCTGATATTCTCCTTATTCTTGCTATTTTCTAACTTGATTGTGCATTGGTATAAGTTTATAGACTTAGTCATCGTCACCTACTGTTCTTTTGGGTTCGATATTTAAAATCGGGTTAATCTTGGTGAAGTGCTACAATAGTGTATCTATGCGCTTGCGGATAATCTTATATTCTAGTGTGTATTTAATTTATATCAACAAGCATTTCTGGTGCCGTTGCCAGGGAACGGTTTGCTGAGTTGACTTTAAGTTTAGCTTAATTCCTGTATTATACTTTTATCTTTTTTTATCTTTATTTTTAGTTTTGTTTTTTACCTTTTTAGTATGGAACCAGCATCTCAACTTCTATATCAATATGGAGCACCATCAGGCTCATGTTTATAGCCAATAGAATCATCTAAACCAATTACATTATCTGGCTATGAGCTATGCCCAGAGTTAATTCATTTAGTTCAGGAACATGTTTTTTCTAACAGTTCTAGCAAAAACCCCTATTTCCATTTGAGTTATTTTAAAGAGACCTGTGCATGCCTATAGATTAAAGGTATGGCTGATGAAATATTAAGATGGAAGATTTTTTTATTTTTATTAATAGGAAGAGCTAAGAATTGATATAAACATCATATTGAGAGTAGTCAGGGAGATTGGAAAGTTTTATGTTCTAGCTTTTTGTCTTATGTTTTTTCCTATTGAAAAAATCGCTAAACTTTATTTTGAAATTATAGGCTTTCAATAGTTAGATAACGAATCAATATGTAAGGCTTGGAAACATTTTGACGGTTTTGTAAATTCAGGTCCTAGTCTTGCTTTGCCAGAACCTATTTTTTTACAACATTTCTTTTTAGGCCTTAATGGAAAAACTAAGGAATATTTTAATTTAGCCACGGGAGGAGCGTTTATGTATATTACTGCTATGCATGTAAAAACTATTCTTATAAATATTTTAAATGATCTTTCTAAAGAAAAAAAGAGTTGATAGCTAAATCTGAACTTTTGTTTGAATCATCTCAATCTTTAGCTATTAAACCCTGAACTATTTAATAAGAAAGAGCTGATTTTATGTTTGATTTTGAGGATGATTTTTTAATGATTATGAAAACACCTCGAGTTATCGCTAATAATGAAACCTCAAGAGTATAGAAAATTTAAAAAATAAAACTTATTCATCCTGCTGAGCTAAAGTTCTTTAAAAACCTAACGAAAGAGTTAGTTTTTGTTTTAAGTGAAGAATAGTTAGAAGAATCAGAACTTTTAAATAATATTATTTATTTAAATTTTTCTTCTATTACTTTTAAATATCAGATTGATAAACATCCTTTTGCTATTTTTTATAATCCAGTTGTGGGTGTTAATATTATGTCTTTTTCGTTTGCTAAAAGATTTTTGAAAGATATGCCACTAATTCCAACTATAAAAATTCTAAAAAGTCTTTTCGGTGACATTATTCCAAGTTTAGGAGTATTATGTGCCCTTTCTATTTTGGTTAATGGACTTTAAGTTTCGTTAAATTTCTATATCTTTGATGTTTGGGAGTTTGATGTGTTAATCGGGTTATCAATAGAAAGCTTATTAGAGAATGTTAAAAAGGAGAATTAGATGCACTACTACAGAAAACTTAACCGAGGCGGTTATTTTTGGTTAACCGAGGCGGTTTTTATAACCGCCTCGAAGATAAGGTCACGGTTAATCGTGACCTTAACCGAGGCGGTTAGAAAACCGCCTCGGTTAAAAGATTAACCGAGGCGGTTTTCTTATAAAAACCGCCTCGGTTAATATACATTAAACGAGGCGGTTTCCTTATAAAAAAACCGCCTCGGTTAATGTATTAACCAAGGCGGTTATTATAATATAACCGCCTCTGCTGTTATTATTTTTCAAATTAAAAAAAATATTTTCAGGTAATTTATATTAATCATTTAATATTTTTAAATATAAGCGATATCAAATATAGCAAATACAGATCATATGGAACACATAGAATAAGCGTTTAAAGGTTGAACATATATTAAGAGATCGATGTCAAACATCATTTAAAGTTCCACCATGAAGTTTAAATTACATGCACACAAAGTCACGATCAAAACACACACATAAGCGACATGAGAAGTTTATCACAAGCTAAACTAGTCGAAGATGTCCGGCAACACATAATCCCTCATATCTAGCATTGTTCTCCATTTGCGTAGCTTCTCATACTTGTCCTCGGTTGCTAGCTCGCTCTCTTCGTAGAAGAACTTGCCATCGACATGACAACATTGATCGTTATAAACTTGCAAACGTCGGATATTGTTTGACCGATGATCGCCTTGTCGATCTTGTTCCTCTTCCACCATCCTTTTGATTTCTTCAAATTGCCGGTAGCTGTCACTTTGTACTTCCCGCACGCCCTAAGATACTCACAAGCATAGTATCCACATAGAAGCGATCCTTCGGGTTGTTTAGAGCACTGCATGAACGTTATACGTAATACGAAATAGTTAGGTCATATGGTGAGCATAATGGACGATGTTATAGCACATTAGAGATTCCTGATATATAGTTACCGGGAATTGTCGCCTAACTTTGAGTATGTGTTTGTACTTCAACTTCTTTTTTTTCTCGGACCTCCGATCCAAGCAATTGGGGTCTTCAAGGTACTTCACAAGCAGCCTTTGTATGCAAACCACTCGTGTCAACATCAAAATTGATACGATTTATATGTGTAAATAAATGAATGTGATGTCACACTTACTATCGGACACGAATTCAAAATCATTGTACGCTTTTTTTTGTCTGTTTTTCCTCAAGGAGTCGAATACAACAGCCTTTCCATCCTGTGGGAAGATCATAAATACAATCCAATTGCCCCATGACGCCCAAGCCGCACCATCGAAACAATTTAAATCTCAACTCTTCAAATGTAAGAAATCGTGAACCCAATGGATGGTATGTGTATTGGAACCTGTGTTTTCACGTACCGAACCGATGGGCGGCAAGGATACACCCATGTTCCTCGACCTTCTTCATGGCTTGAAGGATGTATTGTCCCTTTCTGTACCTAATCTCACTCCGTAGGCATGCCCTGGTTTCTATCCGCTGCATGGGGGTCAAGTTCACCAACTAATGGATCTCAGATCCGGTATATCGTAGCCAATGATGGCCCTCTAGGTAATATGCATAGGAGAGAGGTAGATAACATTATCACCAAGCTCCCGATTTATATATGATTGCATCCTGCGCAGCACAAGTCTTGGTCACGACATTGTTGTATTGATTGAAGAAGGCATAGGGACAACGATGCAATGCTATAACAACTTACAATGCAAAAAGGTGACTTGGGCGACGTCGAGGTCCTTGCGCCGCAGCATCCTATGCATGTCGTGGAAGGTCACGAGAGAAAAAGCAATCCTCTTCCAAGTGGAAGTACTCCTTGGGGACCCTCACAACGAATTCTTTCATTCCTAACTTGGCAAAGATGCATGTACCATAGATGGAACCGTCGAACCTCCCACGTCTCCTCCTGGACTAGGCGGCCCAAGGGCAACATGAACTTGCCATGCTCGTAGTTGTCCCGGGCAGTCCGGAGTTAGTGGTCGATCGACGGTGGCGTTGGTGGCCTGCAATCACGACGAGTGCAAATGTTGTTAGCACCATCATCGAGAGACACACATACTCTATAATTGAGATAAGCCAAAAAGTGTGTTAGCAATAGTACCTATCGAATGCAGTTGAAAAAGGGAGACTGTTTGCGATTTTATACGCCCTCCAATTTGCGAGGGGGTATATTCGGAGGCCTGTCGTCCTCCTCATCTATTGGGCACTCTTCGGGTTGGCTTGAGGTGGCGAGTCGTGCCCCGATGCACCTCTATTGTCCTCCTCATCTGTTGGCTTCATCGGCGCCGAAGGGCACTCTTTGGGATGACTTGGAGGCGGCGTGTTACGCCCGATGCAACCCCCTGCATCTCCTTGTGGGTTGCCTTTGTTGGGAGATGGGCTCCGTCGAGGACCCGATGCAGGGGGACGCCATCGTTGTTGCCACCGTCGTCGCCGCCGTCGTCATCACTTGGGCTGCCACCGGGGGAGACGATGACGGCGGTGAGCACGATGTCTCCATTTTCAGCCGCGATATCGGCTTTGTTCCAAAGCACGATATCGCCGAGTGCTTGGCCGGCGTTGTTGCACCACTTTCGGTGGGAAACTCGATTTCATCTTGATTGAATTCATCTTTAGTGTACACCAAGAGCACTACAACGTACTCGGGCGGGATCGGCTTGCCGTCGTAGATTTCTACGTCTTTGGGCGGCTTAACCTCTCCTTCTCCCCACTTCTTTCTTCGTCTTCCCCGTCCGGCCAAAGGGCACCGAGAGCTTGCACAGTGTTGGTTTCTTGATCTCATCGACCGGGTACCTTTGGTGCTTTGTGAGGTACCCGGCTGCTTCTGCGGTAGCCGGGGCCTTGACCATATATAGCATCCGTGACCGCAGGTCCACCATCTTGGGGTCGTTGCTCGTGAAAGCTTCCTGTATCGACCCCATGATCATTTCCTTCACGGCCGCATCATGGCCTTGCTGGATGAGCCGTTCCTTATATGCCTGCCTCGTGCGGTACGAGGCAGCGTCGGATTGCCAGGACTCCACGGTCTTCCAGCTCTGCCTCGAGGAGATGCCCCGTACACGGCCGTGGTGCTCCGGCCTTCCAAGCCCCTCGGTCAGGACGTCATGATCCCTCCGAGGTTCGAACAACCCTTCTTCCTTAGCCTTTTGTACCGCGATCACCGCCTTCTCCGCCTCCTCGGTCTCTGGCTCGTTGTACTTGGTTCTTCCCTCCTTTAGCCTCTTCTTCGCCGACGGGCTTTGAAGTAGTCACGTGCCCTGGTGTCGAGGCCTGCTAACGGATCCTCTATACCGGCAGTAGCTGCCTCACTTTCTTCCTGCCGCCACTTGGGCCTCTTAGCGGCGTACCCTGTCATACCCAAATGGTGAGGGAGCGTATTTCTCTTTGCGAGGTCAGAGTACTTCTTGCTCTTGTCCTTTGAGCCATCATCAGACACCTTCTCCACAAATTCATCCCAGACGTGACGCTTGATGAAGTTGTAGTCTTCAAAGGGTGTCTTCTCCATCTTCACGTACTCGTTGTGAAGTGTGGAGCGCAAGTTGCGAAGCGCTTTTCCTGCAACCGCTAATGCATGCTTCCTGCATAGATCTTCGTTGTACTGGTCTGGTGGATACTCGAACCGCTTCTTCACGTCTTTCCACACTTTATCCTTGAGTTCTTTCGGGACTTTTCTCCAATCAAAGTAGGTGATTGGCACGTGCTCCCTAGCTACACAGCACTGGTTGCTGAATGTGCCTATCACACTTTCCGGTAGCAAGGGCTCTCCATGCCGCCCTATCTGGTGTATGACATGCACCTTGCTAAACACTTGGTGCCTACCGTGTTGGCCCCTCTTCAAATCTGATTTCTTGCCACTCTTGCCAGTACTCTTGCCATTGCCTAGTGCGCTTGAAGAGCTTGGGGTAGGAACCGATGCATGCCCCTCTCCACCCTCCCCCCTCTCCCTCATCGTGGAACTCCAAGCGCAGGCACACCGCGGTATCTGTCGAGCATAACAAGCATTATTAGCTATATGCTTACGCGAGGGCCTCCATGTTATGGTAGTTATATACGTACTTCAAGCCTTTGAGTTTCAGTATCATCCTCTAGATGGTATCGTGCTTCCATGCGAGAACTTCGTGTTGAAGCCCTATACATGTCCTTCAGATCATCTTCTACATTATAATTCGGGTCATCATCTTCCTCCGTTTTGCGCTTCTTTTCTGGCAATGGTGTTGGCACCTCCTCCTCGTACTCGGTAGAGCTGCCTGATGACGATGACGTGTGATCATCACTCTCATAAGGACTAGGCCGGGCGCCATTGTCCTTCGTCGTCGGGCTTGTTAGCCATTGGAAGCTATGAAGAAGATATTGTCGAGGTCAAAGATGCGGATAACAATTTTATTCAACTTCATATGCAAAGGTAACATGACAATAATATAAATGAAACATCTCTCTTTTATTCAACTTCGTAAGAGGGCTATTATTATGCAAATTGGTGAGAACAACTTTCCACGGACACCGTCCCGGTCTAAGATCCAAATAAGTACTGCGCTTGTGACATAGATGGGGAGGTAAGTTATAGATCGTGAGGATGACCGGCCAGGCCGCTGGGGAGCTACTTAGGTCACCGAACGGATTCATCCCATCGGTACTTAGCGCGAACCCCGACGTTCTGGCCTCGTCACCAAACTCCGGAACTTGTCGTTGAAACGCTTCCATTGCTTGCCATCGGAGGGATGTCGAAGCTTGCCATCACTCTTCGTGCGTTCGGCTGATGCATGCCAAGACATGAGCTTGGCATCATCCGGGATCCCGAATATCGCACGCAAGCGATCGATCACGGGCAAGTACCACACGGATAGGGCGGGACTTTTTCTACTCATATAACCCTCTTCTTCCTGGTCCTTTGGAGGCGGGGCCTGCTTCTTTATCGTCTTCATCTTCTTCTTTGGCACTCTTGATGTGGGTCCATCGTCAGCGGCGTCCGTTCGACAACCAAAGATTCCTCTTGTAACGGCTCGCACCGCAGCGAGGACAACTCTGCAAGTTCTCATACTGGCCCCGATATAAAATACAGTGGTTTGGACAGGCATGGAACTTTTTAAGTTTCATCGCCACTGGCCTGATCAGCTTCTTTGCCCGATAAGTATTGGTGGGCACCTTGTTACCCTCCGGGAATGTGTCAGCGAGGATACGTAACAGGTCGTTGAAGCTAGTGTCGGACCACCCATGGCGAGCCTTGAGCATCAGCATCTGAAGATTGAAACGTAACGCCGTCCAATGCTTCGGACAACCATTGTACAGGGGATCTATTGCCGCCTGCTTCATCTCCCTGAAGTTCTCTAGCCACTTAGGATTTCCAAACAAGATGTCATCCTGGTCTTGGCAGTTAGCGATTCTATCGAAGAGGTCCACATCTTCGGGGTCCAACACCTCCATTTGGATTACCACCATCGTCATCTGCGGTGTCCTCCTCTCTGCCTGTAGTAGATCTTCAATCGTGATGTAATCACGATGCACATTATTGTCACCGCCGCCTGATGCTTTGGCTGCCGATACTTCATGTTGTTCTCCATTTCCTCCGTCAATCACCGTCTCTGTCGTTGTCGTCGATGACTTGTTTTCTCTAGATGAGCAAGTGGTGGCGGCACTCGGATCTGATTCACCGTGATACTTCCAAACCTTATAATCTTTAACGAAAACAAACCGCACTAAGTGAGATTGCACCACGCTCTCGCCATGTGCCAAAGAAATTCTTACAAAATTATTGCACGGACAAATTATGAAATCTTGACCCACACTCGACGATGCTTTGTCGCCGCAGGAATGAACTTTCTCTTCACATGATCCAAGAAAGATGGATCTAGCCTCGATCCCTTGTACATCCAATCCCTTGCCATCCGCAACCTTGCACATGTACCATAAACATATATAAGGATGGGAGCTAAAAAAATATATGTATCGAAATCTAGATCTAAAGAAAAGAGAAAAGAGAGAGAAAGAGAGGAAAAGAGGAGAGGAAAAGAGAGAATGAACAAAGGGAGAAAAAGAGAGGAAAAGGTGGGGTTTTAAAGAGTAAGAATCAACCAATTGTGGTGCCACCTTTTACAAATCCAAGATTTCTTCCTCCTTAGGAGATGGTTCTTTCTCCTCCACTTAGATCTAGATCTAGATGTAGGGGAAAGAGAGGAGAGGAAAGAGGGGAAGAGAGAAGAAAAGGAGGGTTGGAGGGTAAGAATTGAGCTCTTGCGTTGCCCCTTTGCCTATTCCAAGAGCAAAACTTTTCCCCTAGAAAATATACAATTTTTGCGGTTTTGGAGCTCAAAACCCGCAAAAATGGAGGAGAAGCCGCGGAGAAGAAGAAGGAAGGCGCTGGTTATATAGAGCAGAGTTAACCAAGGCGGTTTTTGTTATAAAACCGCCTCGGTTAACGGTATATTAAGAGAGGCGGTTTTGTTACAACAACCGCCTCGGTTAATACATTAACCGAGGCGGTTTTTATACACAACCGCCTCGGTTAATGGCTATTAACCGAGGCGGTTATCTTTATAAAACCGCCTCGGTTAATCCATTAACCGAGGCGGTTAAGTTAGAATAACCGCCTCGGTTAATGTCCATTAACCGAGGCGGTTTTTATAAAAAAACCGCCTCGGTTAATATATTAACCCAGGCGGTTATTGGGGCTGGGCATTGACTCGGTTGGGAATCATTAACCGAGGCGGTTTTTTCCTAAAACCGCCTCTGAGCTCATTTTTCAAGTGCCTTGCAAAATCTTTTGTGCAGTAGTGATGTTAGACTCGGGAAAAGTTTTAAGCTCTTGTTGGTATTAATTAACTCATCACTTGTTTTAGTAGTCGTCTATCAATTACCTACACCTATAGCAGTGTACTAGGTTGTCATCCCCAGCTATGATGCCAAAGAATATTTGTTGGTACTATCTAGTATTATTACAAGAACAACTCCAAATAGATCTATATCATTTTATGTGACTAGAAAGAATATAAAGATATATGCATGAAAAGAATCCACAAGCGCCTGAGATAATTATACCATTGTAGCATTTTACCTAGAGTATTATCAGGGTTGTTGATTTATATTTATACCACTAGAAAGGTCTAGCGTAATATATTGATAACTTATACTATTAATGTAAAAATAAACCATAACCTCAAATCTACTCATAACAGGGCTAAGTCATGGGATAAATATATGATAGGCATTGATCAAGCATCATAATAAGATAATAGATTCACTCAGAGCACTCTAACAACCACAATAACGCAATCAGATCCGAATATTAGAGGAATAATTCCTAGTGTTATTTTATAACTACACATCAACGAACACTTCAATTAGTGCCAACACATCTAGCAATCAATGTTAGGCTGCTATGATATCAAACATAAGGAGCACCAATTAAAAAAGGAAATTAAGACTGTATAACTTACGAGAGTCTTGTCATGCTTTTAAAATCAAGATCACTTACACACTTCACCCACATATGCATTACTCTTACACTAGGAGTAAGCGCAACCACTTTCCACTTTCATCCAGATCCACCTTCAAAAAGTTTTTCTCCTACACTAGGAGCAAAGCACCCAAAAAATAAACCCTATAGGACAACCCCTATTTAAATGCTCTGAGTTCTTATCATTATCTCTCCAATTGTTATTTTATATTCAAAGGATGCGTGTGGCTATGCAAAAAGAAAAAGTATTGAAAAAAAGAAGAAAAGGAGAGGGAGTTAAAAATGGACAAGTGTCCAAGCAATTAAAATAATGGGTACTTAGATGCCTGCCTCCCTGTAAAAAAAGAGAAAAGAGAAAAGAAAAAAAGAAAGAAAGAATAAAGATAGCCCATATTTTCCTGCGAAAAGTTCTAAAGTTCAAAAGAGAGATTTATTTCTAAAGGGCAAAAGTAGAATTAGGATTAGCCATCATATTTTCACCTATCCACCATATTCCATACACATGCACATCTTGGTTTGATTGTATAACTTAACTCTCTTTGGATCTATTATTTGACTTTACAATATATGAATTGCAAGTGTGCTCATTCTTGTTTAATGTTACTCCTATGAGCTCCACTATAATCATTAGTTATAGGAGGACATGACAACATGAATGTCTCAAGTGAGATCCATAAATACCATATATTAAGAGACTTGAGGGTGTCATACAATTAAGCTCTGAGTTTTATTTTGAAAACTTGCAAAAAAACTCTAAAATTTTAGTTGAGTGAAGAATTTGAGACATAGTGTTTGACTTGATTATTCTATATTTCAACAGCTCAAGACCCATGCAAAATTATTCTATCTTTCAACTGCTCAAGACCCATGCGAAAGTTGAAAAGCCCTATAGCTACAGGTAAAATGAGAGAGTTTGAAAATCAGAGTGGTTTTGTCTAATCCAGAGAAAAATTTCTATTTGAAAGCATGTGTACTTTTTAGGCATGAAAGCATTGTAGCAACTCCTGATCCAACTCTAGGCTTTGCTAAGGGACTAGCAAAGGGTAAGCTTGGGGGAGTTGTTGACGGTGGATAACGTCAACATTTAATAGATCAATAGACACGAGAAATATGTGATTATCTAGAAGGCTAGAGTTTTATCTGACAATTTCCATGAGTTTTGGTGATTTATCAATTTTCAGGGACTATTCCAGAAAACCATGAAGAAGGGCCTAATTATCAAATGGATTAACGAAACCTGGCGGCAACGAAACCCCATGCATCAAACTCTAGAAGCATCCAGAAAACACCACGACGAAGCGGAGGTCCGGAGGCCAACTTGTTGGGCCGACCGGCCCTATGGGGTGGTGCCAGGCGGCACCCCCCTAAGCCTATCTCCTATGACCTTCTGGAAGCTTTCTCCACCATCTTTGAGGGTCCATCTCAGCTATTCCTTAAGTCGATTTGATCCAACGGCCATCGTGCATCCCACCGGGCTATAAATACAGGGCCTAGACCCCCCACCTGGAGCTATCAAGTCATTTGGAGATCAAGCATCCAGAGCCAGAAACCCTAGTTCCTTAGAGTTCCTCTATTCTATAGTAGTAGCCTAGTTAGATTAGATCTAGAGAGAATCAAGCTGAGTTAACCTAGCTTGGGTTTCCGATCGGTGTTGTCAGGAGTGTGGAGTTCGGTACTATTCTTGTAGTCTTTACTTTAGTATTGTATTATTTATTATTGTGTTTACTACATTATTCTTAAACATTAATCTTCATCTATTGACGTTCTTGATTGCAATGTTCATCGTCTACTTTGATTACATATATAGTATAGTTAGTCCACTGCTATTGAATTCATATATATGCTCATATAGCGCTCATCCAAAGGGACCCTGGGTGAGTGGTAGGCATTATGTAGGCATGGAACTTAGATATTACGCTTATCCACGAGCGCCCCTAATGCACCGTGTCGTGTGGTAGCTCACGGAGGTGACTTATAGCTTCATTAAATCCTCTGTAATCCACCCTTCGCACATAGGTTTGTAGAGCGCGGTTGCGATGGAAGGTGACGATTTAACAAAGGTTGACTAAACTCAATGCAAAGCCGGCAGCATGAATGAGCAAAAGTTTTTCTAGTCTAAATATATATATGGCTTTGGTAGGAATTCAAGCTGTGTCATACAAGAGCTCATCATGTAAGATTTTAAATTTTTTTTAAAAAGATAAATCTTCAGAACTTAGTATCGCTAGGAACAAGATAAATAGTAGCTCAGAATTCTCATATTATATCCATCAATCACCTAGACTTAGCTCAAGCATATGCCTCCACAAGTTGTAGATTCAGAGTAAATTCTTATATCAACGCAGTCATGTCCAAAACTCAGAAGAACTTAAGGTTGAAAACTAGGCACTTGAAAGAAATTACGGCAGAGCAACTATTCATCATCTTCAAGACAAAATTTTATTGTTCCTCAATTTTTTTATTTGACTCTTAACAAACTAGACAGAACTATAAACACACTCTATGATCACACCTTAATAAATAGCTAGAGTATCTTTTATTTTCTTTTAATTATTATTTACATTTTTATTTTACTAAAGAGTCAGAAAAAGACTCTGCAAACATGGACCTTCATGTGCCCATATATTTTTGATATTTTATGACTATAAGATAGACTCGATAATCGCGTAGGTATACTTACCTGATAACTAGGGGATGCTCTCCCCCAAGCTGGATGTTGTCGTAGTTGAGCGTTGAAGCTGAGTGGTCCTCATAGTGGAGCTCATGCTTATAAGAGCATGTGTTGCCAGGAATACTTCAATCTCATCACCCAAGAAGTTACTTCCTTGACATAGGGGTTAGCTGTGTGTCGGAAAGGTGTACTTCGAGTGGTGAAGATGAAGATACCTAGGTGAGCTGGCTCTCGAAGTCATCTTGCATAATTCTCTCACAAAACACCAAAACTCATGTAATGATGTTAGGATAAAAAGTTAATGATTAGCCATTTTAGAGAATTGGGTGTTGTGGAGGTTTCAAAGTATTTTTATGATAGCAAAGTGTTGCAGCAGGATGCTCAATTAATATTTTTAGATTTTATGGGATTATATGTAGAAAGTACAAATGCATGTATATTTTTATATTTCTAGGCCACCATAGTGAGAACTCCTACAGCTTTTACACCACAAAGGTTTCATATGGGGCTTCAAGTTTTTAAGATGCATGAATGCAGTCTAATATACACCTATTCATTTTTGTTATTTTCTATGCAATACTAATATAGAAAAGTAAGAATACTAAAGAGAGAATAAATCATGTGATGCAAGAAAGTAAATATGGATAACTACCGATATTACCTCACGGCCTCACGGCGAGGTTTCAACGTTTTGAGTCCTTCGAACTAGACTCCTCCTTGTAGTGGTTCATTGAGAAGTACTTCGGGTTGCTCTTAAGGATAAGGACTGAGGTGGTGCCTCTACTAGTGGCGCTTTCGATGGTGGTTCCACCTTCTTCCTTTCTTTTTGTTAGCATCTCGAAACTAATTTTATCATTATCACTGGTTGAGAACTTCCACTTGTAGAATTTGGGAAATCTCCCCACACTATTCTTAGATTGTGTTTTGTTCATAAAGGCATGGCAAAGATCAAGTGCATGGGCTCTGTTGGTGGGAAAACACCAACAGAACCAGAGATTTATTCATTCTTCTCTATCCTTGGGCACAATAAGATTGATGTTGTTTATATTGTTTATTTATAATTTGGGTGAGAAGATCAGAAGCATAAATAGAGCATTTAAGCTTATTAGATAAAGGAGTGGAATTGTTTAACCTATAGAAGGATTGTTTATCTTTATAAGTTTGTCAAGATTAACATGATGACTATCATCTTCTAAAAATAAGATTTATAATATTTTAGCTCATTAGGTTAAGACTGAGATCAAGAGGATGGTGCTATGATGTGTTCTTCAGGATCAAGAGGAAATGATAACCACTTACCTTTAAGATGTTACCTTTATTAATTGATAAATGATAGATGAATTTCACTGGTCTTCTCCGTCCTTGTATCTGAAGTTATTCATTAGCATCTTGTCTCATATGTTGTATTCCTTTTTAGCTCTTCCAATCTTCTATTTCTCTCAATTCTTCTCTGCAAGGGATTAGTAGATAACACATATCCGAAGAAATATACTATTTAAAGTACAGATAGTGTTTGCCTAGGAGTTAAAGATAAATCTATAGCTCGTATTTTTAAATGATTCACCATTACTTCAACTTTTGTTTCAATAAGGTTGAGGTGATGATATTAATTTGAAGAATACCTCTAACCTTGATTTGATTCTATAAATAGCCTTCTAATATGATTCATTTATTTTTATATATGAGAGGGTAGTCTGTATACACAACCAAATTCTTATACAAGCATGCTTTGATATTATAGTTATGTTTAAGTAATATTCTAAAGCATACTTATAATAGAACAAGAAAGTTTAAAAGACTAGAGATATTTATTCAAATAGAACCAAGGATATGTATGGTGAACCAAAGGGTCATTTTATTTATTTTATATTTTAGCAGGCTGAGCATGGCATAAGGTAAAGATAAATTAGCAACATGGTATAAGATATTGAATGTAATTTAATGTTGCACGAGGCTTGGATAAATGTACCATATGCCTTTATCATCCCTTCTTTGAAAGTGGTAATAAACTTACCTAAGGAGGGTTGTTCGATTCATCTATTGGTGATTGCTTGTGGTCCTTTGAGCAGGGCCTTCCTTTTATTAGCTTTGCCCTTTCACCATCTGATAGAAATATGAATAATTGCATGCTCTTCATCAATTTTTTCTTGGTCTTGATTGACTCATGGTTGATGGACTAGGGTCAATTGCAGATGCAAACTCAAGTTCCTCTCTAGTTGTCTTCATCTTCTAATGGCATGGTGATGAGTTGTTCTTCTTTCTTCATGAATGATACACCAGCCGTCTTGATGGTTGATGAGGGAACTTCTATGATGCTCATGTGAAAACTTCATCTCCAATGGTTTAGCTATGTTTCTTCTGTGATCATGGTCATCCACGGCCTTACTAGACATTCTTATTGCCGACATACAAAAGGTGTCTTCGAAGGTGATGAGAAAAACAGGACACTCATTGATTGATATGAAGTGAATTGCTCTCTGCTTCTCATCATTGTTGGTATTTCTTATGCACAATTAAAATATAAAGGATTCCGCAAGCGCACAGAAAACCATTGTAGCATTTTTCCGGAAGTATTCCAGGTATCGTTATTTATATTTTACCACTGGAAAACAATGGATAAAGATATTGATAGTTCACCATCATGTATCTACTAACTAATACACCAACTAGACTAAAGTAGGGGTAAATGATAGATGATAGGAATTATGCATATATGACACACACACAGGAGAATTATATAATAAAAGAGTAAATAGCTAAAGTGAGAGGACAACGGGAGAATTCAAGGTTTCTAAATACTTCTCTATTACTGGGGTTCTATAATAACTAATTTATGGAAGGTAAAGCAATCACACAATAACACTTCGGGACATCAGAACACTAGTCACAGAAACGGGTGTGAAAGGACTAGAAAGCTCCGACTACGGTTCTACAAACACCAACCCTAACATATGGTGGAATACGTCGGCCGTCAGGGCTGTCACCACCTGGGGCTACCACAACTATATGTTGGATTGGGTGTAACTTCAGGTAACCAATAGTCTAGACTCCATGTCTATACTACGAATTACTACTCTAGTCACACGTAACAATTAGAGCACCCGATACAAGCGGAGATCCTATGCTAAAGTATAACAACTATACTAGCCAATTAAATGTAATGCATAAAAGTAAATAGAGAAGATAAAATATATTAAAGCATAAGTCTTACAAGAATAGATACAAGGATATACCAGAACTCTGACGACTCCTCCGAAGACTCCTCCGGAACCCGGACGTAGGGCCGCTCTCCCTAACACTCAACTAGAACTAATCTACTACATTGGAAAGTCTAGCCCTAATTCTCTAGAGGTGAGAGGTCATCCATTCGAGGGACACCTCTGCATCTCCATAATAATGTGGTGCCCCCAGGGAGGGGGGTCTACCTCTCTATTTATAGCCCGGTGGGATGAACGTGCGCCGTTGGATCAAACCGACTTGGGCAACGGTGGAGATGCAAACCCTAAGGCGGTAGGAGGCCGTCCGTCGAAGCGGGCCTCAAATGGGCTCCGGAGAGCGCCGGCCGGCCCCAAGGTGGGGCTAGGCGGCCCCACCCTGTGGCAGGTGGGCCCCGCTTTTGGTGGGTCACCTTCTTGTGTCTTCTAGAGTCTTCTAGTGTTGGTTTCGGTATGGAATTGATATCTTTTGGACTACGGACTCCAAATAGGGCAAACCATATGTCCATTTCGATCGTCTCGATGAGCTCTTCACAATGATGCATTCTAAATTATCATTTGAGATACTTTTATTCTATGCAAAATTGGATATACCTGCAAAATGATCAAGAACAACACAACTCATGGAACTCGTTAGAATCAAACCCCACAACTATGCTTTATGGTTGATATCATGTTATATTGAGCAATAGTTGATGGTATAAAATAGGTATTAAGGACCATCAACAAGTTTCCCCAAGTTTACCCTTTGCTAGTCCCTTAGCAAAGCCTAACTACTAAACTTGGATCAAGAGTTGCTACAATGCTTTCACTCTTCAAAAGTACACATGCTTTCAAACTGAAATTCTCCTTTGAATTAGACAAAACAGCTCTAACTTTCAAACTTACCCATTTTACCATTACTATGGAGCTTTTCAACTTTCGCGTGGGTCTTGAGTAATTGAAAGATAGAACAATCAAGTCAAGCACTATGTCTCAAATTCTTCACTCAACCAATATTCTAGAGTTTTTGCAAGTTTTCAAAATAAAACTCAGAGCTTAATCGTATGACACCCTCAAGTCTCTTATTGTATATAGTATTTATGGATCTCAATGAGGTATTTATGTTGTCATACCCTCCTACAACTAATTATTATAGTGGAGCTCATAGGAGTGGCATTAAACAAGGATGAGCATACTTGCAATTCATATACTGTAAAGTCAAACAATGGATCCAAAGAGAGTCAAGTCATACAATCAAACCAAGATGTGCATGTGTATGGAATATGGTGGATAGGTGAATATATGGTGGCTAACCCTAATTCTACATTTGCTCTTTGAAAATAAATCTCTCTCTTTTGGACTTAGAACTTTCGCAGGAAAACATGGGCTATCTTTATTCTTCTTCTCTTTTTTCTCTCTTTTTTTTCTTTTTCTTCTTTTTTAGGGAGGCGAGTATCTAAGTACCCATTGTTTTAATCACTTGGACACTTGTCCATTTTTTAACTCCCTCTTTTTTTTCCAATACCTTTTCTTTTGCATAGCCACATGCATTCTTTGAATACAATAAATAATTTGGAGAGATGATAAGAACTTAGAGCATTTAAATAGGTGTTGTCCTATAGGGTATAGTATATTTTTGGTGTTTACTCCCAGTGTAGCAAAAAAATAATTTTGAGGTGGATCTGGATGAAAGTGAAAAATGATGGCGCTTACTCCAAGGGTAGGAGCAATGCATATGTTGGTGGAGTGTGTGAGTGTGATCTTTATTTTAAAAGCATGACAAGACTCATAAGGTATACAACAAAGGTTGACTGAACTCAATGCAAAGCAAGCAGTATAAATGAACAGAGGTTTTTCTATTCTAAATGTATATCATATATGGCTTTGGTAGGAATTCAAACCTTGTCATACAAGAGCTCATTATGTAAGATTTTTAGTTTTTAAAAGATAAATCTCCAGAACTTAGTATTGCTAGGAATAAGATAAATAGTAGTTCAGACTTTCTCATGTCATATCCCTCAATCACCTAGACTTAGCTTTAGCATATGCCTCCACAAGTTTTAAGTTCAAAATAAATTCATATATCAAAATAGTCATATCCAAAACTTAGGAGAATTTAAGGTTGAAAACTAGGCACTTGAAAGGAATTACGACAGAGTAACTATTCATCATCTCCAAGATAAAGGTTTATTGTTCTTTAGTTTTTATTTAACTCTTAACAAACTAAATAGAATTATAAACACACTTTATGATCACACCTTAATAAATAGCTAGAGTATATTTATTTAGTTTTAATGATTATTTATCTTTTTATTTCTTTTTAGACTAATGGACTCACAAAAGACTCTATAGACGTGGACCTTCATGTGCCCACATATTTTTGGTATTTTATGACTATAAGATAGACTCAATAATCGTATAGGTATACTTACCTGATAACTAGGGGATGCTCTCCCCCAAGCTGGATGTTGTTGTAGTTGAGCGTTGAAGCTGAGTGGTCCTTACAGAGGAGCTCATGTTTGTAAGAGCAAGTGTTGCCAGGAATACTTTAATCTTATTATCCAAGAAGTTACTTCCTTCACACAGGGGTCAGCTGTGTGTCGAAAAGATGTGCTTCGAGTGATGAAGATGAAGAATCCTGAGTGAGCTGGCTCTTGGAGTCATCCTGCAGAAAACTCTCATAAAACACTAAAACTCGTGGAGTGGTATTAGGATAAAGAGTTAATGATTAGCCATTTTTAGAGGATTGGGTGTTGTGGAGGTTTTAAAGTAGTTTTATGATTACAGTATTGTAGCAGGATGCTCAATTAATATTTTAGATTTTATGGGTTTATATGCATAAAGTGCAACTACATGATATATATTTTTATTTTGTAGGCCACCACAGTGAGAACTCCTACAGCATTTACACTACAAGGGTTTCACATGGGGCTTAAAGTTTTTTTAGATACATGAATACCACCTAATGCATACCAATTTATTTTTGTTATTTTCTATACAATACTAATGCAGAAAAGTAAATATGCTAAAAAGAGAATAAATCATGCAATGTAGTTAAGTAAATATGGATAACTACCGATGTTACCTTATGGTGAGGGTTCGATGTTTTGAGTCCTTCGAACTAGACTCCTCCTTGCAGTGGTTCATTAATTGAGTACTTCGGTTTGCTCCTAAGGATAAGAATTCTTGCAAGGTGTCATGGTGAAGGTTAGAAGGTGTTGGAGTGTTCTTTCATCCATTTTTCTATCTTAGTTCTTTCTATACACTTGTTCTCCTTACTTTTCATTTCGAACCATGATCAGACATTTATTTTTTCTTTCCTGCAAGAATGTTAGTGGACACATACCCGAAGGATTGCAACAAGTTTGGAATATAGGGTTATGGTCCATAATTTTATGTGGATTTCTTCTATGCTAATAAAAGGATAGGCTTTTAGGATTACTTTAGCATAGATTTCTTTTAACAAATTTTGTTGGTAGCTGCACTTTTATATGGTTCAAGGCAAAGGTAACTTACAACAAAGGATTAAATATATAAACTTTGATACTTACAGTTCTTCCATGGAGAATGAGCTGTGTCTTTGTTTTGATGCACAGTTATTGGACATCGTCACATTTTTTGATTCCTCTCTTGATGTGAGTTCATCTCTTGACTTACCCGAATTGAGTTTGAAAGTTTTCTATAGGGGTTAGTCCAATAAAATATCCAATGTCTACTACAATAATTTCTAGTTCAATAACCAAACCAAACTCCATGTCTAATTTGATTAAGATAGGCTATTTAACCTAAGCACCATGCTCAATTTAAAAGCCTATGGAAGTATGGCGAGTACTTTCAAACTAAAGCATACTATATAAAACAAAGGTAGAATAAGAGCATATAGAGATTTACTCAAAGAGATAAAAGCATGATCATGTATGATGAGAATTTTTTTTTCATTTTTCAAGTAAAGATGCAAGTGACATATATGTGTGCAAGGAACTAAACATGTTGTGGACTTGATATGGGATGGAGTAGATGCATGGATTATTCAAAGTAAACATGCAGTGAAATGCAATAGGATAACTACTCATCAAATTTTAAGTCTATGAGCAAGACTTTCTCACCTTTCTTGATCATACCTACCATGACTCATAATAGAATTTGTGAGTTGTGCAGCATCTTTTGTCACATATGATGAACTTTGAATTCATGTGATGATGCCTTTTTCTCCAATCTACACATGATTAGAATAATATATATGTTTATACATACCTGAGAGATGGCAGAGTTCTATTATTGATGGATCATGAATGTTTAGGCACCCTGGGTTCTTCAATATCTCCCATGCCTTGTTCTTATGGAATTTCACCAGAAGATTGGAACGGTTGATATCCTGCTTATTCCGCAACTCAACAAAACAGGGGTAATCATACTAAAGCTAGTGGTAGACTAGATTAGCAGATATCAAGATCATTATTAAAATCATTACGCCAATTGTTTCTCCGACAACGGCGCAAAAAATGCTTGTTGGTATTTCTTATGCACAATTAAAATATGAAGGATTCCGCAAGCGCACAGAAAGTCATTGTAGCATTTTATCGAGAGTATTTCAGGTATCATTATTTATATTTTACCACTGGAAAACAATGGAAAAAGATATTGATAGTTCACCATCATGTATCTACTAACTAATACACCAACTAGACTAAAGTAGGGGTAAATGATAGATGATAGGAATTATGCATATATGACACACACAGGAGAATTATATAATAAAAGAGTAAATACCTAAAGTGAGAGGACAACGGGAGAATTCAAGGTTTCTAAATACTTCTCTATTACTAGGGTTCTATAATAACTAATTTATGGAAAGTAAAGCAATCACACAATAACACTTCGAGACATCAGAACACTGGTCACGGAAACGGGTGTGAAAGGACTAGGAAGCTCCGACTACGGTCCTACAAACACCAACCCTAACATGGTGGAATACGTCGGCCGTCAGGGCTGTCACCACCTGGGGCTACCATAACTATATGTTGGATTGGGTGTAACCTCAGGTAACCAATAGTCTAGACGCCATGTCTATACTACGAATTACTACTCTAGTCACACGTAATAACTAGAGCACTCGATACGAGTGGAGATTATATGTTAAAGTATAATAACTATACTAGCCAATGAAATGTAATGCATAAAAGTAAATAGAGAAGATAAAATATATTAAAGCATAAGTCTTACAAGAATAGATACAAGGATATACCAGAACTCTGACGACTCCTCCGAAGACTCCTCCGGAACCCGGACGTAGGGCCGCTCTCCCTAACTCTCAACTAGAACTAATCTACTACATTGGAAAGTCTAGCCCTAATTCTCTAGAGGTGAGAGGTCATCCATTCGAGGGACACCTCTACATCTCCATAATAATGTGGTGCCCCTAGGGAGGGGGGTCTACCTCTCTATTTATAGCCCGGTGGGATGAACATGCGCCATTAGATCAAACCGACTTGGGCAATGGTGGAGATGCAAACCCTGAGGCGGTAGGAGGCCGTCCGTCGAAGCGGGCCTCAAATGGGCTCCGGAGAGCGCCGGCCAGCCCCAAGGTGGGGCTGGGTGGCCCCACCCTGTGGCAGGTGGGCCCCGCCTTTGGTGGGTCACCTTCTCGTGTCTTCTAGAGTCTTCTAGTGTTGGTTTCGGTATGGAATTGATATCTTTTAACTACGGACTCCAAATAGGGCAAACCATATGTCCGTTTCGATCGTCTCGACGAGCTCTTCATAATGATGCATTCTAAATTATCATTTGAGA
>JADLZL010003574.1:600000-981562 GCA_015844335.1 Chrysopogon serrulatus | reverse complement strand
ATCAACCGTGATGTTTGCAAGTGCTTGGCTAACCCCGACTTTCACCTTAAACAAGTTTTCTAAATCAAATGAGGTGCAAGAGAGAACCAAGTTTGAAATTGGCATTCAAATCCCAAACCCTAGCATGAAGGCTAAGTGTTGGATTTTGAATATCACTTTCAAATTTGGTGAGCTAACCATAATTAATTTTGAAAATAAAAGTTGCTAACCAATGGCATTATTTCAAAGTATGAACTTTGTACTTTGAAAGTGTACTATTGGTTGGGTTTGAAAAGTGCCACATCATCATAATTTATTTGCCCAAAGTTTCAATTTGAAAACTTTCAAAAAGGGAGATTTTTCAATGTGTTTTTGCCCCTTTACAATTTCACCCCCCCAAAATGTTCAAAATTTGGGAAAGCTTCCAAAATACAGTTTGTGCATCCCTTTGAGCTCTACAACTTTGGTATACAAAGTTTTTCAAGTTTTTGAATAAAATTTGGAGTAATTTCAAAAGTAATTTGAATTTCAAATTGTCCCCTTTAAGTTTTAAACTACAATTCAAAAATTATTGGGTTTCATGAAAAACTTCCTAAATGAAAGTTGTAGATATTGAGAAATGGAACAACTTTTATTTTTGGAGATTTTTATCTTTTATTCAAAATTTGAAAGTAATTTTAAAATCCCTAAAGTTAGGTTTTGCTTTAAATTCAAATTTGAACTTCAAATTCAAAAACTATTTGGAATCTGACCAAGCTTCCTTAATAAAGTTTGTAGAGCACAAAATTATGAACAATCGGTATTTTGGGATATTTTGGTGTACAAGTACAATTTTTGGGATTAATTTTGAAATTGGAGAAATGTGTGGCTCGCTACGTTGTTGCACGGGGGGGGTGCCCATGCCGGACGGCTCTGGCCGGCGGCCGCCGTGGCCGCTCGGCCCTTCCCGGTTTCTCGCGCCGCCAACCAGCTCACCGGCACCGTGACGCCGTCCTCCACCACGCTAGCCTCGCTCGCCCTATAAAAGCCACATGCCGCCCGGCGGGCGCCGCCTTCTTCCTTCTTGCTCACCGTCGGCCGGGCATTCCTTCGCAAAATTCGACGCTCCACAACGCCGCTGTCTAATTGCCCTTGCACACCGCCTCCGCGTTCCATTGCGACGCCCAAGCCACTTCGCGCGGCATCGCCGAACTAGCTCGTCGCCGCCTTCTCGATCCGGCCAACCGCCGTGAGCCTCCGCCCCGCCCGAGCTCGCTTTGAGCATCCCAAAGTCAATTTTCGCTTTAAGGCTTCGCCGGGCTCACCGGTCATGGTCGGCCTCTTGGTTTCTCGCAGGCCAAAGCCTAGACGCTGGACGCCGTCTCGCCATCGGGTTCGCGCAAAGCCGCAACCACCGACTCGCGCCAACCGCCCTCCGACCATCCCGACTTCGCCCCGCGGGTTGCTTTTGAAGTCGCGTGAGCCTCGAGTGCGCCTAGGGTGATGGTTACGCCTCGCGGGTGCCGTGAGTTTAGTAGAACGGCGCACGCGGCCGGCTGTTCCGCCATGCCATCGCCGCCGCACTCGCCGCTGTGTCTAGTCAATAGCGCCCAGGTCGTGATTCGTGATAGCATCGTGTTCGCGGCGGCTGTGGATCGTGCCTGGTATTCGTGGTTCCGGAGGAGCTCCGGTGAGCTCTGCTCCGCAGCCCGTGGCGGGCGAGCCGCCTGAGCGCTTTGCGAGGCCCGGTGAGGGAGAGCGAGTGGATCGTAGGTCGCTGTAAAAGGGCTGGAGAAGAGGAGTGCGCAGGTGCGCTTATTTGCGCCAGAGGGCGCCGTTATAGCGACGCCGGCGCCATCGCCGGCACACCGCCAGGCGCAGGTGAGGAAGAAGAGGGGGAGGCCGACAGCTAGGCCACCTGCAACCGAGAGAGAGAGGGGGGAGAGTCACGGGATGCAAGGCGCTGACAAGGGATGGGGTCGAAAGAGAAACATCCGGGACGCATAAAGGCGGTCCAAGAAGAAATGAAATGCTTTTTCTTTTTCTAAATTAATTTCCAAAAGCTGAATTTCATCTTTTTGTGTTAATTTATTTTGGGCAGATAAAATGTGAGAAAAATATGTGTGTGCTCCTTGTAATATGCTCTGTCAATGAAAAATGCTAACTTATGATTTTCAGTAAGTTTTAGTTATAATTAAAATTGCTCCTTTAATTAATAAATGCAACTTCCATGATTTTTAATAATTAAAATATATCTCCAATAATTATGAAATTTATTTTGTGTGCTAATTAGATGGTAATGAGCTTAATTATGAAGTTTGGTTAAGTTTTGATTAAGTTTTGTATTAAGCTTAATTAATCCCTTTGTAATTAATGTTTAATTAGTTAATTCTTTTGATTAATTAGGGTTTAATTAATCTCCAATTAGTAAGTTAATTAGTGGCTTTCAACGACTGTAAAAATGGTCAATAAATTAGTAATCACCTCTAATCACCATTAGGGTTGCTTGATTTTGGGATTGAGTGATGACCCTAGGTCATTAACCCTAAATGACCTTCTAAGATTTCATGATTGCTTATCACTGCCCGTCGTCGCCGATCCTAGTTATACCTCATTAGAGTAAGGTTACCGTGAAGGAAAGTTGTACTCAAGATAGGTTAACGTTGATGCATCGTTATCGCATGCTCATTCATTTACCGCATTGTAATCATGCATCTCAATCGTAGCTATCGAATCTCGAGGAGGGAGTTGAGCCATCTCCGCCTCCCCCGAAGAGGTTGGATCCGATCCCGGTGATTGGGTAGATTGCACCTCACTGTCACTTCGCCGAGCCCCAAGGCAAGCCCCGGATGCATCCAAACCCCGCCTTGTATTTCGAAAAGTCTTTATGATTTCATGTGATGATACCGCATTAGGTGTAGGAGTTGTGTGTTACCCTACTTGATGCATTTACCATACCTTGATATATTATCCTCGATACCGCTTTTGATTTCAAAATGCTTAGTATGCGCTTAGTCTTGCTTCTAGTGTAGGGTTTTGATAAACCGCTTATAAAGGTGTGATCACAATGATCCCCGATGGGAATTTATGAAAACCCGATGTTGCTTGTCGCCTACCTCTCACCTTGGCCGGGTTAGGGGTACGCCCAAGAACATGATGATGAGTAAATCGAGACGCCGGTGGAGTGACTTGCATCGTGAAGGGCTACCGCCCGATGTAGTGTCGCCCACTTGTGTCGGTTAAGCACCGCTCGCTGCTTGGCCCTTGGATCATGAGGTTATTGGATAGTACTAGTCGCATGCTAATGGCGGTAAACTCCACTTGGACTATCTTTTACTAGAACGGACAAGTAGCGTGTGCCCATTCTACGATGCGCACCGCCCGGTGACCGAGCGGCCGTAGTGAGGTGGTGTACTCGTACCTCCGCTCGGTAGGGAGAAATCCGGGCGTGAGTTGATGTATGTAAGATGTTGGTCCTGCATACATCGTGGCGGCTAGGAAGCCCCAAATTGGGTATATAAAGCGGTTCGAATCGTCGTGTGCTCCACGATATGGGAGCCGTGATCCTCGCACCAAAGATCGTAGTAATAATGGAAGTTGATGATGGAAAGTTTTGAATCCGATACTTGGTTGACAAGTGATTGATGTAGTAAAGTAAGGACCGGCTTAGTCTCTTTTGCAAAGGTGTCATTTGATCTTGCTAAAGCCTCACCTTGATTCCTATTAGCCAAAGATTCCCGAGTCTTCTCCCCACTTTTTGGTCGGGTAAGTCTTATGGAGTACTTTTTGTACTCGTGGTTTGTTTAACCCCATTGTTGTGTGAACCGCATGGGCAAGCGTGCTACGGCCCTTTGCCGCATGACGGTTGTTGAAGAAGTTTCGAGGAGGAGTAGATTGAGTGGCCTTTGGGCGGGCAACTTTTGTTGCGTGGCTTGTAATCAAGTTAAGTAATGATACTTCCGGGGTTGTAATAATACTGTTTGTATAAGTTTTACAAAATGTTTGTAAACTAAGTTATTGTAAGTCTTCCGCTACTCGTATTTTGTATGAAAGCTGTTGTAATATCGTGATGTATCCGTAAGTATCGATCCCGAGTGATTGTGGTTTATCGGGGATCCACCCGACGGAACATTCTAGGTTATATGGTGTATAAGCATGGTTGACTGAGGTCTTAGGGACAAGGTCAGTGCTTGTGGGCCATATAATTTAGAAGGTTCTGCCACAGAGGGTATCAGAGCGGTACTTACAAAGATACTTACAGTATTACATTTCAAAAATTTCAAAATGTTTTGGATCCAAAAGTTAAATGGGTTTTTAGTCCAAATTGCTTCTGCTCCGTCTTAATTCTTTCTTATAGTCTTGATAGGTGCTATTTAAAAGAGGGTCTTAAGCGGAGTATCATGTGTTTTTCTTTTGCCCTATATTACTAAAAAGTATGCTTATTTTAGTTTAAAAAGTTTTTGCTCGATCCGTAGGTTCGATCATGCATCATATCTAATTCACATGTTTAAAATTTTATTCTCGAAACAAAGTGGTTGGGCTAAGTAAAAATCAAACCCGTTTTGCCGACTCTAAGGTTCCCTATCTTATAGACTCTATCTTTACTTACTACAGATGGCACGCACTAAGCGCATCGCCTGTAAGATGACCGGACCAAAGGGAGTACCGCGTCACCGATGGCGCCGTGTAGCCACGATGTCGAGGCAGACCTAGCGAGCCGCAGCTTTGGGAAGAAGATAAACAAAAGGCGTAAGATAGCCGAGTTGGTCAGCCGAGCTAGCTATCATTACCAAAGATCATTGCAAGTCAACAATTGAAAACATCAAGCTGAAATCTGAGATAGAGAATCTGCAGAGGAGCAAGAGCGTATGATATCAAGTCCATCCACGAGTATCGCCGAAAAATTGCGCAACTTGAGCAAGAACTAGAAGCCACAAGGAACCAAAGAAATGATGGGTACGATGCTATTGAGGAATTGCAGTGCTCGTGGGAGGATCTTGAAGCATATACAAATGCTTTTTTACACGAGGAGATTCATCATCGCATAATCTCCATGATCCGTGTACCAAAGAGCGTAGGCGCCGATGACTTGGGATCGGGTGGAGTCACCGAGGGTGTATCCGACCCCAACCGAGGAGTCCGACGCAGATGAGTCCGCCAAGGACAATGAGTCCGACCCCAGATGAGGGATCCGACATCCGAGCCCCCGAGAGAGAGAGAGAGATGTAATATATGTTAAATAGTCAATTCCGGGTGTCCGCCTATGGGCGGACTTGTAAAATAAATAAGTGAACCTTTGTATGACCGGGCTTGTACCGTTGCTTTCAATTTTAATAAATCCCGCTTGTGAATAAATCCGATCCGGTTTATAAATGTATGTCCGGTTCTTCACAAGAGAGGGGTGAGATCCCTCGTGCACCACAAGCACCACCGCCTTTGGTGAAGCCGTGGCGCCTTTAGTCCACGCCACCATCGAGAATGCCCGTATGCTACGGAGATAAGTCAGCCAGAATCGAATGCACCACGTGAAAACCATGGTCGCCGTAATCACGACGAAATCACATATGCGGACTTCACCGATACTCGTCCGCCGGTGTTCACCGTAATGAGGAGCCCCTAGAAGCTAATGATTGGCTTCGCATTATAGATCCAAGTTTGATCTACCGAAGGCAGTCCCGCACTTGATGAAACCCAAGTTTGCCGCCCGGCCAGCTTGAGAGGCCCCGTGATCCGCATGGTGGGCGAATTTCCTTGCACGGCAAGCCCCACCGACCAATCATCACCGACCGTGTTCAAAGATGCATTCCGTCAAGATTTTATACCCGACGGAGTAATGCAAGCTAAGTTAGAAGAGTTTTTAGCCCCGAAACAAGGTGGACAATCGGTGGTGCAAAGACGTGAACTCCTTTAGCCACCTCTCACAAAGATGCACCGTAACATGTGGATACCGATATAAAGAAGAAGAAGTGCTTCCTCGGGGGTTTAAAGGGAGATATCAAAACCCACCTTACCTCAAACCCCAATGCCACTTTCTACGAGGCGTGGATATAGCCATTGCCTATGAGAAATCCCCCGCCGGAGCAAAAAGAGTGAGGAGCGACGTGCTTTCTCTCGACAACCGGGCGGAATCCGTAAACGCCGTAAAAGTTATCTATCATCCCACCCAAAGATTATCGCCCACCATTTCGCTATCCACAACAAACCGCAAAAAAATCCTCAACCCTATCGCTACCCACCACAAAGAAGAACAAGCCCGAGGCAACAGGTGTACCCTCGCCTGGCCGCCGCAACCTATCCTCAAAGAACACCCGTGGTGTTCAAACCCAACCCACCAGCCCACAAAAAATATTTCTACCGGTTTCGCCCGTGCTTCAATTGTGATCAAGTCGGGCATCTCAGATCGAAACCTGTCCCTACCCCAAAAGTAATGCTTCCCAATTTCAGCAAGGGTCCGGGCAAATAACAGCCCCGAGTCAAGGCAGGGGGTGTTCCACAACGTGTCCCGAAGGTTAATACCGGAAGAAGATCGGGCGCGCCTATCAAGTCCGGTCGGGGAACGTTCTTGAAGGAGAACCCGTGTTGATGGGTATGTTCCCTCGCTGCCACCACCCCGCACTTACATTATTTGATTCTCGTGCATCTCATACATTTATCAACCGCACCTTTGTTACCAAGCATAAAATTCCCATAAGAGAAATTAAAGATGAGTTTATGGTGCAATCACCGGAGGGGGCGTGTGTGTACACGGAAGTAGTCTCTCGATTCCTATATCTCTTGGTGGGTATTTATATCCCACGGATCTGATAGTATTGAAGGATCAAAATATAGATGTGATCCTCTGAATGAACTGGTTACGCCAAGATGGCGCCGTGATAGATACCCCGAATAGAAATGTTAAGTCGTTGCTACCCGATAACCAGCCCCCCCACTCCTTATCCAATTTCCGATTCCCAAGAAAGCGGTTACAACCGCTAATGCAACCTCGGTGCCAAACTTCAAGATATACCCTGTAGTCCGTGTGAGTTTCCGGATGTGTTCCCCGATGATTTGCCCGGGCTACCACCGAAAGAGATGTTGAATTTGTGATTGAGTTGAAGCCTGCACGCACCGCATCCCGAAGAGCTTATAGGATGCCCCCAAAAGAGTTAGCTGAATTGAAAACTCAATTGAAAGAACCGTTGGATAAAGGTTTTATCCGACCTAGTTCATCACCGTGGGGTTGTCCTGCAATCTTTGTGAAAAAGAAAGATCAAACTCGAGAATGTGTGTGGACTATCGTCCATTAAACGAGGTGACCATCAAAAAATAAATATCCTCTTCCTCGTATCGATCTTCTTTTGATCAACTTGCGGGAGCCAAGGTGTTCTCCAAGATTGATCTTAGATCCGCTACCACCAAATACGATACGGCCTAAGATATTCAAAACCGCCTTTACCACCGTGATACGGCCTATACGAATATCTAGTCATGTCATTTGGGCTTACTAATGCTCCAAACCATTTCATGTATCCGATGAACTCGGTGTTTATGCCCGAGCTCGATCGCTTTTGTCGTAGTGTTCATCGACGACATTCTTATATATTCCAAAAAATAAAGAAGAGCATGCGAGCATCTCCGTATTGTTCCCTGCCTCGCTCCGAAAGCATCGCCTTTATGCTAAATTTAGTAAGTGTGAGTTTTGGCTTAGTGAAGTCAAATTCCTTGGTCATGTCTTATCGGCCGAGGGTGTTGCGCTTGATCCCAAAGAAAAATCCAAGATATTCTTAATTGAAACCACCCACCACCGCTCATCAAGTTCGTAGCTTCCTTGGAATGGCGGGATATTACCGCCGCCGTTCCTCGATTTCTCCAAATTAGCCAAACCAATCACGTAACTCCTCAAGAATCAAACCAAATTCAGATGGTCATATGAGTGTGAGCAAGCTTTCCATAAGTTAAAAGATCTTCTAACCACGCCCCAATCCTTGCTCGGCCGGATATTGAAAAGCCATTCGATGTGTATTGTGATGCGCCCGCATCGGCATCGGATGTGTGTTAATGCAAGAGGGCAAAGTTATTGCTTATGCTTCGAGGCGCTTGAAGCGACATGAAGAGCATTATCCAACTCATGATCTTGAGTTAGCCGCAGCTTGTGCATGCTCAAAATATGGAGGCATTATTTGTTTGGGCAACAAATGTCATATTTATAGTGATCATAAAAGTTTGAAATATATCTTCACACAGCCTGAATTGAATATGAGACAAATAAGGTGGCTTGAATTAATCAAAGATTATGATCTTGAAGTCCATTATCATCCTCGCAAAGCCAATGTGGTTGCGGATGCTCTCGGTCGAAAGAGTCGGTGCAACTGCTTTTGTTTGTCACCCAAAAAACTGAGCCTATGTCAAGAGTTAGAGAGATTAAATATTGATATAATTTCTCGGGTACTCAATGATATCACCGTACACTCATCTATTCAAGAAAAGATTGTTGCCGCCAACGAAAAAGCAAAGGCCTCAAGCACATTAGAGAGAAAGTCGGATCGTATGCGAGCATCTTGCTTTCGCCTTGATGACAACAATGTATTATGGTTCAAAAATCGCCTAGTTGTTCCGAAGGTCCCCGAACTCCGACGCTTGATTCTTGACGAAGCTCACTTAACCAGATTCTCGATTCACCCGTAGCAATAAGATGTATCACGACCTCGAGGCGTAGATTCTAGTGGACTAAAATGAAAATCGAGGTAGCTCGATATGTTGCGAAATGTGACACTTGTCGAGAGTCAAAGCCATTCATCCAAGACCGCTGATGTTACAGCCTTTACCAATTCCGCCTGAAGTGGGAAGATATTAGCATGGACTTTATCGTTGGTTTACCTAGAACCGCCGCCAGAGGGTATGATTCTATATGGGTTATTGTGGATCGATTAACTAAGTCGGCCCATTTTATCCCAAAGTGAAGAATGTTTACCGAGCACCTCAATATGCTCAATTATATATAGACCGAATTATGTGTTTGCACGGGGTACCCAAGTCTATTGTTACGTATAGAGGTACACACGCTTGTTGCTCGCCTTCCGCGAAATTCCATGAGACCTTGGGTACTAATTTATTATACAAGATCGCTTACCATCCGCAAAAACCGGAGGGCGACCGAAAGAGTAAATCAAATCCTTGAAGATATGTTAAGATCTTGTGTATTGACATATTCCTCGCCTTGGGATGAATGTTTGCCATTAGCGTAATTTGCTTATAATAACAGTTATCAAGAGAGTCTCAAAATGGCACCATTTGAAGCTTTATATGGCCGCCGATGTCGTACTCCACTTAATTGGTCCGAACCAGGAGAAAGACAGTTCTATGGAGTTGATTTAGTTAAAGAAACCGAAGATAAGATCGCACAAATTCAAGCAAATCTGAGAAAAGCTCAATCTCGACGTAAAAGCTATGCGGATCGTCATCGGCGACCCTTGGTATTTAAGGTTGAGACTTTGTATACCTGAAGGTATCCCCCATGAAGGGTGTGGATCGTTTTGGGGTCAAAGGAAAGTTGGCGCCTCGATATATTGGTCCATTTCAAATTATTGAACAAAGTGGCAAGGTTGCATATCTACCGGATCTACCCTACGAACAGCTTGTCTCTCGGTGCACAATGTGTTCCATGTATCTCAATTGAAAAAGTGTTTGCGAGTGCCCGACAAGGTTGTTGACATTGAAGGTGTCACACTTTGAGCCCTGATTTGACATGTACCGAGTATCCAAATCAGATTCTTGATCGAAAAGATCGGGTTACACGCAGACATATAAAGAAGTTTTATAAAGTTCAAGTGGGATCAACACTCGAGGATGAAGCAACTTGGGAGTCTCGAGGAATTTTTGAATGAGCATTTCCCGGAGTTTCTTCCTTCCTCCTCCTAAGTCATGATTCGTTTCTAAGGATTGTGACTTTCCAAAAACATGAGACTTGTAATATGAACCTTCTACCTTCCTTATGAAACCATGTAAGGTGTGTCTATTTGATACATTTCCCTTTCCATTACTTAGCCCTAAGCTTTGAATCTCGGGACGAGATTCCTTTTAAGGGGAATATAATGTAACACCCCTGTGTTACGTTAAGCAAAACCTGCCATGTCATCATCATCATTGCATGAGCATTCATGATTAGAAAACCCTAATTCAAACAATTAAAATAAGTTTACGATTTTAGGGTGTTGTTTGAGCTCCTTTGTATTACATGTGCTTATGTTTATAATCTGAATCCTCGCTCACATGTTTGATTTCTTAAATAAAACCAATCAATTAAAATCAACCGTGATGTTTGCAAGTGCTTGGCTAACCCCGACTTTCACCTTAAACAAGTTTTCTAAATCAAATGAGGTGCAAGAGAGAACCAAGTTTGAAATTGGCATTCAAATCCCAAACCCTAGCATGAAGGCTAAGTGTTGGATTTTGAATATCACTTTCAAATTTGGTGAGCTAACCATAATTAATTTTGAAAATAAAAGTTGCTAACCAATGGCATTATTTCAAAGTATGAACTTTGTACTTTGAAAGTGTACTATTGGTTGGGTTTGAAAAGTGCCACATCATCATAATTTATTTGCCCAAAGTTTCAATTTGAAAAACTTTCAAAAAGGGAGATTTTTCAATGTGTTTTTGCCCCCTTTACAATTTCACCCCAAAATGTTCAAAATTTGGGAAAGCTTCCAAAATACAGTTTGTGCATCCCTTTGAGCTCTACAACTTTGGTATACAAAGTTTTTCAAGTTTTTGAATAAAATTTGGAGTAATTTCAAAAGTAATTTGAATTTCAAATTGTCCCCTTTTAAGTTTTAAACTACAATTCAAAAATTATTGGGTTTCATGAAAAACTTCCTAAATGAAAGTTGTAGATATTGAGAAATGGAACAACTTTTATTTTTGGAGATTTTTATCTTTTATTCAAAATTTGAAAGTAATTTTAAAATCCCTAAAGTTAGGGTTTTGCTTTAAATTCAAATTTGAACTTCAAATTCAAAAACTATTTGGAATCTGACCAAGCTTCCTCCTTAATAAAGTTTGTAGAGCACAAAATTATGAACAATCGGTATTTTGGGATATTTTGGTGTACAGTACAATTTTTGGGATTAATTTTGAAATTGGAGAAATGTGCCGGCTCGCTACGATGTTGCACGGGGGGGCCCATGCCGGACGGCCGGTCGGCGGCCGCCGTGGCCGTTCTCGGCCCTTCCCGGGTTTCTCGCGCCGCCAACCAGCTCACCGGCACCGTGACGTCGTCCTCCACCTGGCTAGCCTCCGTTCGCTCTATAAAAGCCACATGCCGGCCGTCGGCGCCGCCCTTCTTCCTTCTTGCTCACCGTCGGTCGCCGGCATTCCTTCGCAAAATTCGCACGCTCCGCAACGCCGCTGCTCCAATTGCCCTTGCACACCGCTCCGCTGTTCCATTGCGTATCGCCCAAGCCACTTCTCGCGCTTTGGCATCGTCGGAGTAGCTCGGGTCGCCGCGTCTTCTCGCGCTCCGGTCAACCGCCGCCGCCGTGAGCCTCCGCCCCTCGCCAGAGCTCGTTTGAGCATCCCAAAGTCAATTTTCTGCTTTGCTAGCTTCGCCTGGGCTCACTGGTCATGGTCGGCCTCTTGGTTTCTGCAGTCAAAGCCTAGACGCGTCGGGACGTCGTCTCGCCATCGGGTTCGCGCCGTCGCAACCACTGACTCTGCCGTCAACCGTCCTCCGACCATCCCCGACTTCGTCCTGCGGTTGCTTTGAAGTCGCGGTGAGCCTCTGAGTGCGCCTAGGGTGATGGTTACGTCTGTGGTGCCGTAGTTTAGTAGAACGGCGTCGTGCCGACAAGTTCCGCCATGCCATCGCCGCCGCACTCGTCGTTGTGTCTAGTCAATAGCGCTCTGTGTCGTATTCGTATAGCATCGTGTTCGCGTTGGGTTGTGGATCGTGTCGGGGTATTCGGTGTCTCCGGAGGAGCTCCGGTGAGCTCGTTCCGTGAGCTCCGTCTTGGCCGCGAACCGCCGGAGCGGCCGGTCGGTTGAGCTCCGGTGGAGGAGAGCGAGTGGATCGTAGGTCGTTGTGTGCGGCCGGAGAAGAGGAGTGCGTTGGTGCGCTTATTTGCGCCAGAGAGGGCGCCGTTAGCAAGGACGCGTCGGCGAGCATCGCCGGCGTCCACCGCTCGGGCGGGGGAAGAGAAGGAGGAAGAAGAGAGGGAGGCCGACAGGCGGGCCAGCCTGTCAAAGAGAGAGAGAGGGGAGAGCGCGCGGGAGCGACGCTTGCGCGGCGTGGGCCGAGCAGGCCATCTGGGCCGCACAGTGCGGTCCAGTAAGAAATGAAATGCTTTTCTTTTTCTAAATTAATTTTCAAAAGCTGAATTTCATCTTTTTGTGTTAATTTATTTTGGGCAGATAAAATGTGAGAAAAATATGTGTGTGCTCCTTGTAATATGCTCTGTCAATGAAAAATGCTAACTTATGATTTTCAGTAAGTTTTAGTTATAATTAAAATTGCTCCTTTAATTAATAAATGCAACTTCCATGATTTTTAATAATTAAAATATATCTCCAATAATTATGAAATTTATTTTGTGTGCTAATTAGATGGTAATGAGCTTAATTATGAAGTTTGGTTAAGTTTTGATTAAGTTTTGTATTAAGCTTAATTAATCCCTTTGTAATTAATGTTTAATTAGTTAATTCTTTGATTAATTAGGGTTTAATTAATCTCCAATTAGTAAGTTAATTAGTGGCTTTCAACGACTGTAAAAATGGTCAATAAATTAGTAATCACCTCTAATCACCATTAGGGTTGCTTGATTTTGGGATTGAGTGATGACCCTAGGTCATTAACCCTAAATGACCTTCGGCATTTCATGATTGCTTATCACTGCCCGTCGTCATCGATCCTAGTTATACCTCATTAGAGTAAGGTTACCGTGAAGGAAAGTTGTACTCAAGATAGGTTAACGTTTGATGCATCGTTATCGCACGCTTCATTCATTTACTTGCATTGTAATCATGCATCTCAATCGTGTAGCTATCGAATCTGAGGAGGGAGTTGAGCCATCTCCAGTTCCCGAAGAGGTTGGATCTGATCCTGGTGATTGGGTAGCTGCACCTCACTTCGTCGAGCCCCAAGGCAAGCCCCGGATGCATCCAAACCCTGCCTTGTATTTCGAAAAGTCTTTATGATTTCATGTGATGATACTGCATTAGGTGTAGGAGTTGTGTGTTACCCTACTTGATGCATTTACCATACCTTGATATATTATCCTGGATACCTGTTTTGATTTCAAAATGCTTAGTATGCGCTTAGTCTTGCTTCTAGTGTAGGGTTTTGATAAACTGTTTATAAAGGTGTGATCACAATGATCCCTGATGGGAATTTATGAAAACCTGATGTTGCTTGTCGCCTACCTCTCACCTTGGCCGGGTTAGGGGTACGCCCAAGAACATGATGATGAGTAAATCGAGACGCCGGTGGAGTGACTTGCATCGGAAGGGCTACTGCCCGATGTAGTGTCGTCCCACTTGTGTCGGTTAAGCACCGCTCGTTGCTTGGCCCTTGGATCATGAGGTTATTGGATAGTACTAGTCGCATGCTAATGGCGGTAAACTCCACTTGGACTATCTTTTACTAGAACGGACAAGTAGCGTGTGCCCATTCTACGATGCGCACCGCCGAAGTGACCGAGCGGCCGTAGTGAGGTGGTGTACTTGTACCTCCGCTCGGTAGGGAGAAATCCGGGCGTGAGTTGATGTATGTAAGATGTTGGTCCTGCATACATCGTGCGGCTAGAAGCCCCACTGGGTATATAAAAGCGGTTCGAATCGTCGTGGTGCTCCACGATATGGGAGCCGTGATCCTCGCACCAGCATCGTAGTAATAATGGAAGTTGATGATGGAAAGTTTTGAATCCGATACTTGGTCGACAAGTGATTGATGTAGTAAAGTAAGGACTGGCTTAGTCTCTTTTTGCAAAGGTGTCATTTGATCTTGCTAAAGCCTCACCTTGATTCCTATTAGCCAGCATTCCTGAGTCTTCTCCCCACTTTTTGGTCGGGTAAGTCTTGCGGAGTACTTTTGTACTCAGGGTTTGTTTAACCCCTGTTGCAGGTGAACCGCATGGGCAAGCGTGCTACGGCCCTTGCTGCATGACGGTTGTTGAAGAAGTTTCGGAGGAGGAGTAGATTGAGTGGCCTTTGGGCAGGGCAACTTTTGTTGCGTGGCTTGTAATCAAGTTAAGTAATGATACTTCCGCTGGGTTGTAATAATACTCTGGTTTGTATAAGTTTTACAAAATGTTTGTAAACTAAGTTATTGTAAGTCTTCCGCTACTCGTATTTTGTATGAAAGCTGTTGTAATACCGTGATGTATCCGTAAGTATCGATCCCGGGAGTGATTGTGGTTTATCGGGGATCCACCCGACGGAACATTCTAGGTTATATGGTGTATAAGCATGGTTGACTGAGGTCTTAGGGACAAGGTCAGTGCTTGTGGGCCATATAATTTAGAAGGTTCTGCCACAGGAAATCTCCCTAGAAATTACAGAATATGCAAAACTCGTGGAAATTGTCAGATAAATCCCTAGACTAGTGTGTTTTCTCGTTTCCTTTTGGATGAAAAGCTCTAGTAAAAGTTGACGCTAACAGATGTCAACACCGGCGTGGTGCCTACGGCCCAGAGTTTGCGACTCATGGTGGCGGCGATTGGGTGGGCTCCCTCGGAGCAGCGCCGGGACTCCCGTTGCTCTGTGTTGGTGACGAAATTGGAATTGGAAGTGAGAACGAAATCAGCTTGGATTAAAGATGTCCATGATACGTTCGAATTCAGGTTTCTATCCTCCCGCTCCACTTCCAAACTTTCCCTCTTATATATTGTAGCCCACGATTCTTCTTGTCAAAACATCAATATTGTTGGCAGCGATGTTCAACAAACGCAGAGATTGGAAGAAGAGCACAGGCATTCCAAACACGATTTTGAGCTTGCTACTGTTAAGCAAGGTCCGTGGCTTTTTTTCTCTGAATTTTTCTACCTCTTTTACCTTGGGCGTCATATTTTTCTAGATTGGGTTGTTGTGTTAGGGGAATTCATGAGTCGGGCGGTCCTCTCGTCCACGCGCAGCCCACCACCAGTCCTCCCATCCATGAGGGCCGAGGATGACAGTCCTCCCTGCCGGGGCACGCGGGGGCTAAGGAGCTCGGCGAGGAAGAATGGAGGCGCGGGCTGCGTCCAACCGGATGGAGCGAAGGCAGAATCACCGGTCGGAATCGGGCGGATGCGGACCTCCGTCAGCGGCCGAGAAGAAAGAACTGTCATGGCGCGGGCACTGGTCTCCTACGGCAGCGGAGGTGCTGCCACGAAGGAGCCAACCAGCCACCAGCTTCGGATCGGGACACCAGGCTCGGATCGGAAAAAAATTCCATGGTAAGTTCGACATGAACTCCATAATGTGTTCGATACAGGTTTCTCTCTTTTGCCTTTTTTTTGCCCTTATATAATAGCCAATGAATCTTTCTTGTTAAAACAAGTTTAATCATTGTTGACAAATAAGTCTCTGAATTCCCAACTCGACCTTGCCGGGGAATCGAAAGGCAATGCCGACGACAAGCACAAGCAAGCATCCATAGGGGAGTTTTCAGAGAGAACAGGTAATTTTGTTCTGTGCCTTTCATCTTTTATTGTGGATCTTTGCTGGGTTTTGGAATTGTCATTATGAGTGATTAGCCAATGAATTTGTATCTGTTTTTTGGTTTTTCTTCAAAGGTTTGTTGTTTGTGCAGAGCGAACTGGTTGTCAGTATTGCAGCGAGAGGGTTAAATAGTTGTGTGGACGTTGGAACTGCCTTGATGAGCCCATGGATGAGGAGGCCACTCGACTAAATAATATGTACAGAGAAAAGGTATCGTTATGAACCTTGCATATGGTCTCTGAATATTTATTGCTCGAAAGCATGCTCCCTGAGCACATGTTATCCTTAGCTTAATATCTATGTGAATTTGAATGTTTATCGTCTTTTGGCTCTTAGATGTGTTTCTTAGTCCTTCACCAATGCTTCCCAGCATGCTGCATAAAGAGTCTATGACTCCATGTTTGGTGATGCTTTTTTATTAGCTTTACAATCACTGTTGTGGCCATATGGAAGTTTTCTTTGCCTAACCTAATAATTCATCTAACTATCAATTAGGTGCTAATAATCCATTATCTGAAAGTTGCCAATTTAATTAATTGTGTTTTTATGGTTCTATATTTCTATAGCAGGCTCACGAATCACATTGGAGAATGGGATTGCCATATGCCTCAACTTGCTATTCCAACAGCAGCGTTCCACCATGCCTCTCTTTTTTTAGAGATGGCCTCATGGCAAGCAGCACAAGAGTGTGTTTCCATTTTCATATTCATATTTAGTTATTCTGTAATGTTCTTCTTTTATGAGTCATCATCATATAACTGGAAGACCCAAGAAGAATCAAGGCAAAGTTTCTGAACTACATCCTGCTGAATAACCATGCTTGTAGATTATCTTTAATTCCTCTTCCTGAAATCCATTAGGAAGGCAGCCCTTCAAAAGAAATATTTGCACATTATGTATTAGGATAATATTTTGAGTTCTGTTCTGGGCATGCAATAGCCAATAGGTGACTGACTGATTGATAATATACAAGGATCTAAAGTTGTAGCTTCAGAAAAGAGAGGGAGATGGAGAGGGAGAGAAGGGCCATGTATCCTATCTTCTCGAAAAAGAGCCGGATCATGGATCAGACCAAAGTTATTAAACTCTAATCTTTTTTGAGAAAAAAAGAAGTTAACTATAATCTCATCTCTGATGGCCTATGATTGTTTGCCAGTGACGAGTTCCTACACTAGCAGTAAATTAACAATCTGATTTTTAATTTATTACTAGCAGTCAATAACTATATTGTAAACTTTGTTCAGTAATCCAACAACACTTAAAGATTTGTAGAGAAAGCTGTGTCTGGATGGCCCTCTATCACTGGACTGCCACTGGATGCACCGCATTCTGCATAAGGTACTTATGGTGCTTATATATGCTTTTGTATAATCATTGCATCAATCACTGCGAAACAGGTAAGTGTTGAGTTGGATTGGAGATCTGGAGCTTTTGTTTCACCCTGAATGTGCCAATATTTGGTTTTATAGGAAATTACTTTGCCTTTCCAACAAAATAAAACAAACCCAAATGAAAAGGTTAATCTATTTGCATCAGATTCACATTAGCTCTACTATTTATTACTCACTCATAGGAAACAGCTGGGTTCAATGTCTCTAGCAAGCAATGAAAAATGTCAGTTCAACCTTAGTGCAATCTCTGTCCAAGCTGAGCCTTCTAGCTTCTTGAGATGGTGGTATGTCTAGGCTATAGAAGTTGAGATGATTCTGATCAGTACATTTATCTCATCTTCTTTCAAGTAGACTATCAATGATTTGGGAAATTTATTTACCTTTCTTTCATCTTACCTCCGTGATGAATATAGACATACATTTTGATCCTCTTTTCTCATGTATAAAAGTGATAGTATTCCTATTTTAGTCATGTATAATTGTATAAAAGTGAATAGCATTTGCCATAGTAATGCACGACCAGTTCAGTTTTCTTGAATTTTATTAGACTTAGAGCGAGCAGTATGCATTTGAGCAGGAAATTTCTGATGGATGAAAGTCAATCATGTCTCCATTCATAGCTACTGTAATTAGCCATTAGGAATTGGCAACATGACTTATTTAAATTCTGTCCTGTACAGATTGAGATTGCATATGGAAAAGGAGAGGATTTGGAGAAGCAAAATTGTGTCCTCATGGGAGCAATGTCTGGCCAAGGTGACCAAGACAGAGCCAGACATAGCCATTGAGATCACCATCAGTAGCGAGAAGTATAGGGGCGACAAGTACAGGTGCCTCCATTTATCCTTGGTGAAGAAATCAAAGATGAATTGGCACTGAACTGGACCAGCACTTGCTCTGTAGTCAGTGCTGATTGTAATTTTTTCCCTGTACATAAATCCTAGAATAGAATATAGCAGATACTCATGCTGAGGCTGTCTTTTTATAAAAAGAAAACTGGACAGCAAGAATAGATGCACTGAAAGTTAATGGCGACTGAAGATTGTTTTTAGTTGTTTTTCCAATTATCTAAATCTTTATTGTTTGATGGTCACATTTGTCAGGGCAGTAGAATGGGAACATCTTGTTATTCTGAAAGAGCTTCTATATTCTGTGTAGAGGATGGCATTCTTCTTATGGAGTTCTGGAATGCTTTTATGTTCTGCTTCATCTAATTTTTGAGATGAACTACCTGTTGTGATTCTTGGCTTATCTATCGTGTTGTGATCTATCTTGCTAGATACAGTAATGCTTCCTGACACTATCTAAATAGTGTGAACTTTTAGTTAAGTTTATGTACTAAGTTTTTGAATCTTCAGATATGTCTGAACTGCTGTCTGTATGGCATGCAGTTTCTAAATATGTTGATTTTTTCATGAAAACTAGATTGCATGCAGTTTCTGAATGTGCTGATTTTTTTCCTCGAAACTGGATGGAATGCAGTTTGTAAATGTGCTGATATATTTTTCCTAAAAACTGGATGGCAAGTTTATGAATGCGCCGAATTTTTTTCCTCAAAAAATGGACTTTGTTGCATGAGCGTCAATGTCTGTATTGCTTGGAGCAACTTCCTAATATGCTCTTTCGCTTCTAGATCGACCAGGTTGTTGTCGTCATCGAACTTCTTAGACAGTTGATGAACCTTGGTGAACATCTTTCTAAGTTGGAAACAATGACAAAGAGAAATAAAATCAATAATTGAAAAAATATTCACCCGTAGCAACGCACGGGTATATTTACTAGTCATATATAGTATTTGAGCTAGTACGCTGTCAACACAATGGAGGCACGCACCCCAGGCCGTACGTATAGCTAGCTAGCTATAGGTTCTTGGCACCGTGCAGTGGTTGGACGACACGTACCATCTATCCTCATTTGCGCAAAAGCTACGTACTGAAAGGGAGAGCTTGGATTCCACACGGCACAGGTAGAGGTAGCTATTGCACAACAAGTCAAGCGAGCAGCTGAGCCTGCTAGCTGCACATGTTTCTTTCGTGGCTGTTAATAACTTTATTTCGTTGCCTTTTAAAATTGATGAAATGAAAAGAGAGAGAGAGAGAGAGAGAGTTTGGGTCATCACGCGGAGTGCGTACGTAGTGGCCGGTTATTCGTCGCTGTCCGCGTGCGCTAAGCACATATGGCCCATGCATTGCATAGCATGAACACACTCAGGCTCCGGCCGGCAGTGTGTGTGTGTGGAAGATAGGATGAAGTGGGTGGCGCGGATATTTGAAATTGGCCCACCGGCTTCCATCCAAACTTTCACGTTTTATTAGGACTGATCGGACTGCACATGTAAAACATATACGGAGGGTTAGTATTAGTATGTACGTATATATAGTAGGAGTAGTTAGTCTTGCTCCTGTTTTTTTTCTTTTTAACAAAAAGAAGAGAGAAAAGAATTTGATCGATGGAGTTGTGTGTGACAAACACAAACCATCATCCATCGTCATGCATGTAGTACTTACTCGTAATATAAATTAAACAAATAAACAATGGATCGGATCCGCCTGGTGCATGCAGAGGTTGAATGAACGTACACACACCGACACACACAAAAAGGAAAGGATTAATGCGCCGATATGATGCATGGTACTGGCCTGGTGTCGTACGACATTCTTACTGCTAATATAATGCTGATATATGACGGATTCTAGTGTGCACGAGGAACACGTACGCCTGCCCGCCCTCATGCTCATAAGTCCAGTCATAAGGTGTGACCGGAAGTGAAAAAGAAGAGAAGGGAAAATTTAAAAGTGCTGTGTGTAGGGCCGACCGGCGCGGCAGCGGCATGGCAGGCGTTACGTTACCGCGCGACCGGCGCATCGGCGAATCTTGGGCCCCCATATGCTGGTTCCTTGACGCAGAGAGCGGTCGGTCTTGGTCACGTGAGGTGCTAGCTGTGGCCGGCGGGAGCACACGCTCGTTCGTTCGCCGACACGCCGGCCGGCGATCGGAGTTTGTGGTACATGCAGTACATACATACGTGTATGCATCAGCACGTAGCTAGCTTCCCTATTCTACTGGTGGTGAAGAATCTGCTACTACTCCAGTCTCGAGATGGGAGTACTCCCTCTGTTCCATGGACTTTATCGTTGGAAAACCGTGCCCTCCTCTTACAAACACACTTCCTGGGCGATATACTCCGTAGGACGGAGGGAGGGAGTATGTATGCATAGCATTCGATCGGCTGCACATATGCATGCATTTTGAGTTGATGATCGATCGTGATGGAGTGGTGATGAAATGCCATCGTCATGTATGCTGCTTATCAAGGACAGCTAGCGTACGTATGGCGACAACAACACAACAGGCAGGGGAGACTAAGCATAGCATACCGGCCCGACGCGCGCATGCGCATGCCTGCCATGAAGGTGAGGGATCGATCAGGTCGCTGTTGCATCTGTGGAAAGGAAAGGAAAAAAGAGAGTGGCCCTGTGGAATCTGGCGGGCCACTCGGTCGGTGGCACATGCAGCAGGAGAGAGGAGCATGACCGGCGGCGGCCCTCCCATCTCCATCTATCCACGGGATGCCCGCAATCTTCGGCCGTTCGGCGCCACCATCCCGGCCCCTCCAACCGTCGACACGTGATGATCCAATCCAACCCCTTCCTGATCTCCATCGCCGCCGTGTACGTCGTCGTCGTCGTCTGCTCGCTCATCTACTCAGTGTGTTGAGTACGATACGGAGCTCAGCTCCCTCCCTCTTGGCCTTCCTCTCCATTAATTGGCTGGCAGCTCGGGCGACGCTGTTCCTCCGCTGCACACTGCATCCGACCGATCCCGGCCAGCCAATTGCAATTGCAATGAACCCGCCCCATCGCATCGCATGCATCTTCACATACTACGACGCCTAACTCTGTTTAATTGATTTGTGTGTTTCTAGTTTCTTAACCTGCAAGTGTGTTCCATATGATCTCCATCCCCTCGGATCAGTACGTTTGTTGTCCAGACATGCACAGCTAGCGACAGCGGCTAGTGCATCCCTTCTCCAAACCTTAGTGCTCTATTAGCTCATTTTTCACAGACATCTCTCTCTCTCTCTCTCTCTCTCTTTTTAACATCATTTTATTACTTAGTAACTCACCCTGTTCACTTGTTTTATAAAATAGATTTATCAACCATTTAAGTAGTATTTTTTTTCTCATAATAAATTAGCCGGCTTGTCTTGTTAGCTGACTTATATGAACACGCCGACTAAAGTAAACAAACAACCGCTACGTCACTGGAACTGGGATTAGGAACAGAAAAGTTACTGCAAATAAAGCACGTCAACGCGTCGGTCAACCCACGTCGGGCACGTGCTGGGGTAGATGGGATGGGATCCCCACCCCAGTCCACAACACGCAGCAGCAGCAGCAGCTTTCCCCGCCGCTAACGACTCTCGCGCTAACGCCGTCGCCAGTCGTCGTCACGGAGGGGGAGCCCGCTGGGCGTATAAAGCGTCCCCGGCACGGCACCACCAGGAAAAGAAGGAAGCGAGGCCAGGCAGCCGGAAGCGCAGCAACGCCAACGGGAGATCCCTCTCTCCACCCAGATCTCCGACGCGCGCAGGCAGACCAGCGGTGTAATGCGCGGCGGCTATGGGGCTGCAAGGTACGTGTGGTGCGGTGCGAGCGCCATTTCTCTTCTCTTCTCTTCTCTTCTCTTGTGTGCTCGTCTCTGTCGTCGTCGTCGTCTATGCACGCTGGGCGGATGGGCGCCCGCCGGGATCGGCGATCCGATTCAGCCCGGCCGCCTGGAGTTGCGCTGACCGCGGGGAATTGATCGCGAATGAATGCAGGGGATAAGGCGGCGACGCACGACTTCCTCTCGCTCTACACCGCCGCCAAGGACGCCGCCGCCGCCCTGCCGTTGCTCCAGGAATCCAAGCTGCCGACGACGCCTCCTCCGTCTCATCAAGGTGCAGGTGCGTGCCCGGTGACTGTCTGCCTGCCTGCGATTCACCATCTCTTTCTCTCTCTGCTTTGACTACAATTCAGACGCGGATGTATCCTCGCTCGCAAGATTCTTGCCCAGTTCCAGTAAAATTCCACCGGCCGGTGCTAGGCTATAGTGTGTTTATTTTTTGCTATGCTACGAAATTATAACCTCTGCCTTTTGGTTTTAATTTGCTTGCGCTGCGTGGGCGGGGCGTGTGTGTAGAAAAAGTAGAAAACGACACATCAACGAAACAAAGAAATCCTCACGTGTGGTGTAGGGCAGCAGCCCGTGTCCGTCTGTCTCTGTGTCTAGTGGTGGTGCTCGTGGATGCGCCGCAAGGAGGAGCCGTGCGCGCACGACCTTTTTCTCATCCTCTGCTAATTCGTCCATATTCAGTTTTTTTTTTCTTTCAGAATTTCGATCGGCTCAATTTGCGACAGCTCACTGTTTGTTTCTTGTTTTTTCCGTTCCCCAAACAAAACTATCGCATCTCTTCTTTGTTGCTTTATCTTTCGTTCTTTGTTTGTTTCACTTGCACGATGTTGTTCGTTCGGCTAGTTTCGGCTTGCCGAAATAATAAGTTGGAGCGAACAGACTGTTGTTCGCCGATCGATCGACCTGCAAATGTTTTTACCGTACGTACGTGGGAATTGTGATGTGTTTTTTACTGTGAGTGATTACGGACATATAGCGATTAACGAACAGGGCTACTCGAGCAGGTTTCTTCCTCAAGACGCACGACTTCCTGCAGCCGCTGGCGGAGAGGCAATCAGCAGCGCAAGCCCACGCCGAGAAGCACGCGCTGCCCGGCGGCATCGGCACGTTCAGCATCAGCCCCGTCGTGAAGCAGGAGCAGGAGCAGCCGCTCTGGGGGCAGCGGCCGGACCCTCGAGGTACGCACGCCCCTAGACGCGGTCGCGGCGTCTTCCCCTCTCCCTCCTCTCTCTCCTAGCTTAGCTCTATTTTTTCTTCGCCGCGCGCACCTTGCTTTGCTTTGGTCGGCTGGCGACTTGACGCAGCCAGCTGCCAGCCCATGAGTCGCGTCGCGCACCGGCGGATGCTGGGTGCGGTGCGGCCTAGGGTGGGCGGCGACGCTACCTCTAGACTCGGTCGCCGCAGGATGCATGCGTGGACCCTTGGGCCTGGGCCCTGCTGCTGGTAGGCCTACTTTTCTGGGCCGCGACGACGGCGACGTGAACAGTATCTCTGTTTTTCCTTTGTTGCCTTTTTATGTTATTTTATTAGATACATACTACATATGCATGCATTTCATCAGAATCAGAAATTATAAAAACTAGAAATTATGGCCCTACCGACCTGGAATTGTACGCCTTTTTTTGTGTAAGATAAGAATTTTCTAATTAAACTAGAACATCCACCATCCTCTACAATATATTTTCTAAAATATATCATGCATTTATTTTAACTGGTACAGTACATTGTTAATTAATAATAATATATTATATATTTCAGAAAGTATTATCATCACAGTTACAAATTCGACGTCAGACAAAAGCAAAGTGAACCCATACAGTTCCAAACGCGGGTTCCATGCATTTTGCTTCGAAAAGCATGCATTCTACTCCATTATGGAGTACTAGTACATCATTACATTAGTTATTTTTTTTTAAAAAAAAAAACTTAACATGAGGTACACTGTGCAAACAACCTGCGATCATTCGAGGAACAGACGCCAGAGACAAAGGTGGAGTAGCTAAAGGCGTGTGCTTTCCGCTCTGTCTGTTTGTCGACTTGGCAGGTCACCCGTGGTCGCTCCCCTTCGCCGTCGCCTCCGCCAGGCCGCAACAACAACAACCCCAGCCACAGCAACAGAGGCCGCCGGAGCGGAAGGCGTGCGGCGGCTTCATGGACGCCGGCTCCGGTTCCAGCGGCGGCGCGGGGTTCGACGATGACGACGGCCTCGCCGCCCACCGCGAGGTCTCCTCCTCGCTCCAAGGTACGTAGCGCACCTCAACTATTATGCTTTGAATTGAAACCGTTTGGGCGGCTCGGTGGTGAGAAGAGGCGATGCTGAATCTGACGGGGTTCTGGTGCTCTTTAATCTTTATTATTTGTGTTGTTTTGGGGTTCCAGACCTCAGGGTAGAGGCTAAGGGCGGGAGCTGCAGCGGCAGCGCCGGGACGGACCAGCTGCCCAACACGCCACGCTCCAAGCACTCCGCCACGGAGCAGCGCAGGCGCAGCAAGATCAATGACAGGTGGGCCGACGCAGCTTTCCTAGTTCATTCATTCAGAAATAGTTGGCCGTGTCCGTACTGTCTCTTTTGTTTCGCCGCCTGCTCTCGTGTCCTATCTCTCTTATAGCATAGTTTCGCTGCTTAATGCTGTGATATCAAACTTCCCCTGAAAGCCGTTCTTATAATTCACTTGGATACAACTCGATTTTGCACATATAGTGGTCTCTAATCTGACACATCAGGATAAAGTATTATGCTGTAGTGGCTATTTGGTTTGTCCGGGAAAAAGTCCGATAGGTTACGTCTGGGATGCAGACATGCAGTAATGATAATGATGGCTTTTTTTTTTTTTTTTTTTTTTTTGTAGAACTAGGATAAACACTGTAGTAGATGTGGTTAGGAGTTCTGATCCTCAACTGTAGATTGAGATATACTATGTTTAATGGGAGGTGTTCAGAAAACATGTGCTGCTGACCCTGAAGAGTGCTAGCACAAGTGGATCTTTAGCTCCATATATATTGTGATTTGAACTGTTCTGTTTTTCGCTCTGTACTTATTTCCTGATAAGATACTGTTGTATGGCACTAAGCAGTAAGCACAGTTCAGAGCACTAAACATGCATTTGGCCTAACTTTTCTACTCCTGTCATACTCTAACAGGTTTCAGATACTTAGAGAAATTTTGCCGCAAAATGATCAAAAGCGAGACAAAGCATCATTTCTCTTAGAGGTAAGAAATCCCAGCATTTTATCCTTTTCACGCAAAGGCATTGCAGCACTAATCCGTCAACAATTGCTTTAATGCAGGTCATTGAATACATAAGGTTTTTGCAAGAGAAAGTAGAGAACCACGAGGCTTCACAACCAGAGTGGAACCAAGAAAATGCAAAGATCATGCCGTGGTCTAACATCTACTTCCGGTCTTCCTGGAAAAATTCACAGGCAAGCTGTTAACAGGACTCTACCTCCTCCACAGTGAAGTTTCTGAGGGTGAGATTTTAACAAGCCCCCTGTCTGCATCTTATCCATGTGCTGCAGAACAAGGACGAAATAAATGGGGATACGGCTTCCGATCCATCACAAGTCATAAAAAACGGCTCCTCCCCACGGTTTCCTTTTGCTGCAAAGCTTGAGGACCTTAACAATCCAGGTGCATCTGAAACCGCCTCGGGTACACAGGAACCGGTAGAACCAAAGGGTTATGTGCCTAACAAACAAGCTGAAACTCCCAATTATGTTACAAGTATGCCTTTCAGGATCCGCTTACGTTTTATAATCTGCAACAGTTTATGTGCTCCCCTTTATTACAACTATTCTATTAATTGTTTCTGTGGTTCATGGAAAATGTTTTTATTCATGTGCAGACAATGTTGCCTCCCAGAAAGCAACGCAATTGACAAATCTATCACCCTCAGACGACTTAACAGGCCACAATGGGATGCCGAACAACCCTGAACTGGCAATAGATGAGGGGACAATCAGCTTGTCAAGCCAATATTCTGAAGGGTATGTACCATCAGTGGATACTAACAAAACAATTTTTTTTTTGTTATTTTAGAAGTTTATATCAAAATCATCTGTATTTTTTATGTGCTTTGTCGTTTTCAGACTGCTGTTTCTTGCATTTGCAACGCTTGAAATCTGTGTAATTTCTCAGTGAAACTTCTTGATTCTAGCTATTTTTGCCTCCCCTTATGACAGCTTGCTTACTACCTTGAATCTTGCGCTGCAAAACTCGGGCGTAGATTTGTCACAAGCTAGCATCTCGGTGCAGATCAATCTTGGCAAGCGGGCTATCAAGAGGTGCAATGATCCTGGGCCAAACCCCAGTTCCAAGGTACTGGTCATATAGAGCATAATGTATTTTTTGGTTTCGTTGTCAGGACATTGTCAAAAACATGTGCTGCTTTCCCTCGCACAGTAAAATTCTTACAGAAACCACCCAACCCTTTTGCATTGCATTGCATTGCAGGATCTCATGAAGCAAGCGTCAGGGGACGGCGCTAGAGATCACTCGCGGGCAGCTAAGCGGCACAGATCAGGGAGATAAGAGCTGGTTTCTCGGCGTTCCCCCACGACGAGAGGGAGGAGGAGCCTCGATGGAGCTGCTGCGCTACTACGCTTGCTGCTGCTGCTGCATTCTTTTGATTGATTGATTCTTTCGATCGCGTCTAGTGCTAGGCTGCTGCTGCTTCCGTCGCAGACTGTGAAGCTGCTCTTGTGTTCATAGAATAGGCTTCCATTGTTGGGCATGAGAAGTTGGGGGTCTCTTCTGTGACACCTCCCTCCTAGTGTAGTGTAGCGGTACATACTCATGTAACATGTTTGGGTTCGGTTCTTTCGCCGGCCACTGTGCAGTGCAGCTGCTGGCTGCTTCAAAGTGAAAGTGAAACATCAATGTGTTGTTACCAGTTGCCTTGTGTAGTGCAGCTGTCTGTGTCTATCTGAAGAATGGCACTGCCGCCGCGCACACCGCTGTTGGTTCCATTGTTTCTAGGCCTTGTTCAGTTCGTAAATGTTAGAAAAAGTTGCAACTGTAGCATTTCATTTGTATTTGATAAATATTATCTAATCGTGGCCCAACTAGGCTCAAAAGATTCGTCTCGTAATTTACAACAAAACTATATAATTAGTTATTTTTTCACTAACATTTAATGCTCCATATATGCGGGTAAAAATTGATGTGATGGAGAGAGAGTGAAAAAACTTGCAACTTGCAAGGGAAGTGAACAAGGCCCAGTACTAATGTAATGTAAACACTGGTTGGCAAGGAATTGGGGATGGTGTTGCAGGCAAGGCAATTACAGTACGCGAGTGGCGTCTGCCGTGTGGCGCACTAGCAGGCAGCGTGCCAACCCGTGGTGAGTGAGGAGACTTGGCATTGATTGATGCCTGGTGCGTGTGAGACTTGGCGAGTGCCGAGTGGAGTCCACGGCCGGGAGAGATCTCTCTCGTGTGGCATGATGATGATGATGATTACTAGTACTACCTGGGACGACCTCCTGCTCCTGCTGATACCGGAATTGGAACCCCAGGAAGGAAAGCATGTGATTCTCCCTCGCTGGTAAGTGGGGGTCTTGATCGATCGATGGATCACGACGAGGATCGCCCTCCCTGATACTACTTTGAAATTAAGGCAAGAGAGGGCGGGAGTGCGCGCCAGGCAGACATGAACATGATCCTCCTCCTCCTCCTCCCGTGATGTGATCGGAATTTGGCCCTCGACGCTCGCGGCCGCGCCGACGCCGAGTGCGCGTCCACTCCTTGAATTCATGGAGCCTGTGGTTGCGTTGCGTGCTCCGTCGTCGGCAGGAACAGGATTCGGTTCGCCCACAGCCGCCGGGTGTAACTGGGGAAGGAGGCCCCACGCCAGAGTGTCCGTCCCGTGGAGAAGTTGGCGCCACGTCGACGGTGGGATGGGGATGGGATGGGATGGAGGAGGGAGCATTGGCCGCCGCTCCATCTCCGTAGGCTAGCAGCTTCTGGCTCGATCGAATGAATAATGGAGGCAATCAATCAGCCCATCACCGATCTCGGCGAATCGGCCATCAGATATGAATGAATGCGATGGCGCGGCGCGCCGTGATGAGAGGGATGATTCCAGATGGATGGAAGGGAATGCAGTCCAACCAGGCGCACCGAGTTGAGAGTGGATGGAAGCGAAAGCGAATCCAGTGCGAGTGCGATGTCCTTCTCGGTTCGCGGCAGCAGCGGCAGGCGTCCTGAGCGCATGTGCCTGTCCGTCCAGGCCACGCATGTGATGTGCCGCCGACGTGCGTGCGTCTTCCGCGTGGCGTGGCGTGGCGGCGCCGCGGACCTGCCCCGAATCCCATCCCATCCCCAACACGGAGACCACGGGTCCCTCCCTCCGTCCGCGCGCGTGGGCGACGCGATTCCTTGCGTGATGCGCCGGACCTGACCTGTATCGTGTGGGAGGTTCGGTTCCATGCCGGGCCGGGCCGGGCCGGGGCGGGGTCCCACCCCGCGCGGCGACGGCGACCACCGCCCACGCCCCACGCCATGTGCGGACGTGCGCGCTCGGGCGTACGGACGACGACCCGTGCCTGAATCCAACAGGTGGAGGTGGGGACTCCTGCTGCCGTGTGCGATTCGTCGCATGTTTCAGGAGTCTCCTCCTCCGCCGCCGCCGTCAGGTGGGCCGGAGGGGATCGGATCCCGTGGGGCTGGCTGGTTGGTGACTTCTTGTCGCGGCCACGCACGCCATGCATGTGCTCATGCTCATGATAGCCATGTCAATTGACAAGGAGGTGTGCTTGCCGTGTTGTCAAGCCGTCCGATCCGATCCGATCCGAGCATCCAAGGGTCCAGTTATGTACTGTTCCTACGAGCTTAGGCCCCATGGTCAGTCTCAGTCATCCACGAGACTCACCACTGGCCGGCCATTGGCACATCATCGTCCACGCCAGGCGGCGCTGCTGTGTGTGACGCAACAATTTATCTAGACCATGTACTATGTTTGGTGGCGCGACAGCACCTACATCGAACGGTGATGAAAGGAGAAGCGCTTCTCCACGGCTTAACAGGAGTCGGAGTCGAGTTTTTCCCCCGTTTCGCGCAAAGCCACGGTTTGGCTAGAGCTAGCCTATAGCTTTACTGGCCTGACTTGGCGAGAAATTAAACCAATCACAACCACAAGATAGGGCACTTTTTTTTTAGAATTACATAGAGAACCATTTCTAGCACAATAGCATGTATTAATTTAAAACTATACTCCTTAAATGTTACGTGTAATATTATTTGCTACAGTAGATTTTGAGACGTGCGCCTTGTTCAGTTGGTGATTGAAATTCCAACTTTTTCCACTCTCTCTCCATCACATCAATTTCTACCCATATATATGGAGCATTAAATATTAATAAAAAAATAACTAATTACATAGTTTAGTTGTAAATCACGAGACGAATCTTTTGAGCCTAGTTGGGCCACGATTGGACAATATTTACCACAAAAAAAAACGAAGTGCTTCTGAAATTCTAATCTCTCCAACATTTTTCAACTCTCTCTCCATCACATCAATTTCTATCCATATATAAGGAGCATGAAATATAAATAAAAAAATAACTAATTGCATAGTTGGGTTGTAAATCACGAGACGAATTTTTTGAGCCTAGTTGAGCCACGATTGGACAATATTTACCAAAAAAAAACGAAGTGCTACAGGAAAGGGTTGGAAAAATTCCAACCCCAACCGAACAAGGCCGTGGACTTGAATGGCTCTGCATTCTTCTTGGCCAATAGGCGGGTGGTACGGAGTACGTACTGTACGTGCTGAAAGAGCAGAAGCGGCTTCCGGTACGAGCAGGAGCAGGTGGTTGGGCCCCACTGCGCAGGAGGCACCAACTATGGGAGTAGGGAGCCAGTAGGCACGCAGGCGTCTCCACAAGTGGGACCCACGGTGGGGACGGTCCTACGAGCTGGGCCCCATGCCTAGCCTGACGTGGGCGCTCCAGAACCACCCGACCCAGCCGCCGGTGGCCGACACGCCGCATAGCACCCGGAGTCCCCTCCGTGCACTGCACACCCGACAAGACGCGTAAAACCCACGGTAAAACTCTCGCCGCCGCACCGCCACCGACACGCGGGCCACGGACGTCTCGGCGCATAGCGCGCCGACACGTCGTCACCCGTCGTCACGCAGCAGCCAGCCGCCGGGGGCGCCCCGGCCGCTGTCGCCGCGCTACAGAGTCCACGCGCGCGTACGGCACGGGCGGCCGGCCGGGGTCCAGTCGCCGTCGCCGTCCCTCATTTTCAAACCGATGGACCGCCTTGCTGTGCTGTACGGGTTGGCCGCTAGCGCTGACGCGGCGGGCCAACGGGAGGTCGCGTCGATTCGCAGCAGGCAGCAGCGGCGCCGCCCCCCACGTCACGCGGCGTGGGCTTCTGCCCCCACCATGCCTGCCGCGTGGGGCCCACCCGCGGATGGCTGGCGTGAGCACGTCGCCATCCTCCGTAACGGCGACCGCGACCATAAGAGAGAAGCCAAGCCTGCCCCGGCGGCAACCGCCCCCCTCCCCTGCCTCGCGTTCGTCCCAAGGCTCCCTCCCAGCGCTCCCGTCTCTTTCCCTGCTGCCGTCTGCACCCGGCCCCGCGCGCGTCTCCGGCAGGCAGGCACGACGGCGCCGTCGCGCATGCTGGAGGCGTCATCGGCGGCGGCCGAGCCCGGCCGCCGGCCGCTGCAGCAGCCGCAGCATCAGTTCGCCGGCGTCGACCTCCGCCGGCCCAAAGGGGTACGCGGCGCCGGCGGCGACCAACCCTCCGGTGGAGACCAAGGTTGCCGACGGCGGCGGCGGCGACCCGTGCCCGCGGTGCGCGTCGCGGGACACCAAGTTCTGCTACTACAACAACTACAACACCTCCCAGCCGCGCCACTTCTGCAAGGGCTGCCGCCGCTACTGGACCAAGGGCGGCACGCTGCGCAACGTCCCCGTCGGAGGCGGCACCCGCAAGAAGCCCTCTTCTTCGTCGCCGTCGTCCTACGCGGCGGCCGCAGACCACGCCGAGAAGCCGCCCAAGAAGAAGCCCGCCAGCAAGAAGCGCCGCGTCGAGGCGCCGCAGCCGGAGCCCGCCGCTGCTGTCACCGACCCCGCCGACTCCGCCAAGACGTCGACGACGACGACGGCGACCGACGGCGCCAGCGAGATCACCACGGAGACCGCAGCGGCGGCTTTGGCCCCCGCGGCGGCGATGCCCGTGGCGGAGGACGAGGACTCGGACTCCCTGGCGCACCTGCTGCTGCAGCCCGGGGCGGAGGATGCCGTCGCGCTCGGGCTCGGGCTCTCCGACTTCCCCTCCGCCGCCGGGAAGGCGGAGACGGACGAGGACTCGTTCCAGTGGCCCGCGGCGTACGACCTGGGCGCGTGCTGGGCCAGCGCCGGGTTCGGGGCCAGTGCCGCGTTCGCCGACCAGGACCCCGCCGGCCTCTTCCTCAACCTCCCATGACAGTGACGCGGTGGCGGCGGCGAGGCGTCCTCCTGCTCTGTTCTGCTCCGCTCAGCTGAGCCAGGTGTGGGTTTTGGGGCCAACCCACCTGCCTGAGCTGAGCCTGAACCTGAACAGTGCAAGGAAATGGAGCTTCTTCTGTTCTATAGTTCTTCTCCTCTTTGTTGCAGCTGTTAATTGATTTAGCGGTGGTAAAGGTAAGGTACATGACGAGTTTGACGGCATGGTTGTTGCTTTTGCTTTTGCATTTGCTGGGGTATAATTACATCATGATGATGATGATGATGATGATAGTAGTTTTATGTGTGACGTGAGAAATGAGATAATCGTGGCGACGACGACGACGACCTTGATTTTAGTTTCTGAGATGAGAATTAGGTCAACTGGTGGCCTCTGTATGATTTTAGTTTTACTCATGAACTCATCAGATGGCGGCTATATATGTCTATGGCTAACTCATCATCAACAGCTTTATTTCTACTATAAACTAGACTGGGCTTTGTTGTTTGTCGGGGATTATTCCTGGTTTTATTTACTCTACTACTACTACGAGTACATGCATGGCTTCTGCTAGACCGATCTTTGTTTGTCTGAATTTTTTCCTTGTTTCACTCGTACAGTCGTATTACCCCACCCCCTACTACATGATTCTTCTTGTGCGATCATGCATGATTTTTATTTTATTGGCAAAACTCGTCTTCCTCGGCTCTCTTGTGTATGGTATGGTATGCATCCGTAGCCAAAGGCGGGTGATCATGCCATCTCGCCAGCGCCAGCGAGGGTGATCATGGATAGCCCAGCGAGGGGAGGAGGACCGTGTGCTGCGCCGGCGAGCGAGGGGTGAGTGATCATGGATGATTCGCCGGGGCCTGGCGAGTGGTTGGTTGGTTCCAGGCGTCGCAAGCGCAACGATGGACGAGGGGATATTCTGCAAGCATCGATCTCCGGCGCGCACGCGGTGCTCCACTTGAACCGTGAGCTTGGCATCGCATCCGATCCACTTCACAGTCCACAGGGCGACGCCGCGCGGCATGCGCAGGTGGCTTGGCATCCGGTTCGTTCCCGGCCGCCGCCCGCATCTCATCATCATTCGCCCCCGTGCCGTTCGTCCTCGTGATCGTGAGCCTCATCGCTCTGTGGCCTGGACGGCTGGACAGACACTTGGTCCCACCCAGCCAGCATGGAATCATTTGCGTGCGGTGCGGTGCGGTGCGGACGTGCAGTGCAGAGCAGGCAGGAGCAGCAAGAGGTTGCGGCCGGCGGGCTTGGGCACCTGGTTCTGGTTGGCGCCGACGCCCTCCCGAGTTGGCTCGGCGGCGGCTCAACCACTGGGCAGGGCTTGATCCTGACTGATCTGATCTTGGATGGGATGGGAGCAAGTGCACGTACTGTACGCCCACACCAGGCAGAGTGGGCAGTGGTGGCGTCGGGCGCGTGGGGGCCTTTGATTCGGTTGCACGTCGCCGTCCGCCCGCCCGCCAGCCAGCCACTGGCAACGGGCAACGGGGTGATGCTGGTGAATTGGTGATGCGTCGCGGCGACGACGAGGGTGGTGGTGGTGGGCCGCGTCGGCGTCGGCGTCGGCACGGATCGTGGCGGGCACGTCCCCTGCGTCTTGTCTGTCGACTGTCGGCAGCAGCTCAGGTAGCGGCGGCACCTCTCCGTTTTGCCGGCCGATGATCGCGACGCCGCCTCCCCCGCGCAGGGCACGTTTACGCCTTCTTCGGATTGCTCCTTCTTCGGCTTGTTTAACCAGAGAGCTACGGCGCAGACAGAGCTAAGCTGTCGTGCTGCGTGCGTGCATGTCAAACATGGCGCGCGTGCCTGCCTGTGCCTGTGTATGCCTCCCAACAAGCAAGACCCGACACTCGTCGTCGTCGTCGTCAACAAAGCCGTCCGTTGCGTTGCGCCAAGCGGCGACGCGTACTACGTGATTGCGGTTGGTTGGTGTGGCACCGTCAGTCATTGCCTGGTCAGTCGCTGCTGTGCGTGCATGGGCATGGGTCCATACGAGTCCATCTGTCATGTCCGTACCGGTAGAGTAGAGAGACAGAATTCTACGGCAGTTCGGGGGCAGGCAGGGCTTTTCTTGCCACGTACTTCCTCTGTTCCATGGACTTTATCGTTGGAAAACCGTGCCTCCCTCACAAACACGTTTTTCGGGCGACATACTCTATAGGACGGAGGGAGTACTCCTGCGCGTACATCTACGTGCTAGGCGCGTCTTCCAGAATGAGACGTCGAGTGGTTATGGTTAGGGATCGACGATACTAGTAGATATATATAGAGAGAGGTTGATGACGGAGACGACCAAGACCAAGGTCGGGTGGGGCATCATAATACTATATTATTATTTTGCCACAACTTGACATGAATGAACAGACGAGACGACAGCACACGACGGAGCCTAATAGTATAGTATCCTTGTAATGTTGTGTTGCCAATGCAACGCAAACTGGTGGCTGCTGGGGGACTGCCGGTGCGCGTCTTCCGATCCGATTCTGGCTGGGGCATCTAAGCGAAGCCCCCAAAGATAGGAATATGCATGTGTGTATGGAACAAATTCAAAGCAGTGGTCACAAATACAAATGGAATACACTACTCGATCGTACTACTAGTAGTAGACTCACAAGTAATAATAACTAAACTGACACCACTGGAATCAAAGAAGAAGAAGATAATCCCCCAAGGCCAAGGGCCACGAAAATTCATGCTAACTGTCCACCATGCATTTTTTTTTTCTGTTCTGAAGACAAATCATTTGCATAATAGAACATACAGATGCTTCAACAGCATGTATCATTATGTGCTATCATCATTATTTATTATTTATACCTGAACGAACGATGTCACACGACCTAGTGAAAGCTCCATGCTTGTACAAAAATAAGTTGACAATCTCATTTTGGAAGCAACGAGATACGTGCACGGTTCACAGCTCAGAATCGTCACCCAAAAAAAAAAAAAAAAAATCACAGCTCAGAAGGGACTAGAACAAAACTGCCAGTTAGATGTATCACCCTCCTCATCATGGCTGCAGATACCATGAAATGTTCCGAGCTCCCAATTAGGTAATTACTAAAACCTCACATGCAGCAAACAAATGCATAGAGACGCCGTCATTTGTATGGGGTTGCAATGTACAACAAAATATCCTTTCTGAATTTCCTGTTTCATGCTTACAGTTGGTCAGTCAACCTGATTACAACACAGGTGATCATACAGAAAGCATTACAAAAGTCACAACCCTTGTCTTAAAATAGAGGTGTTTTCCTCAGAATCAGTTTGGTTGGTCTTCTTACATTGTTAGTACATGGTTTTGCCTTTTTTTTTTTTTTTTTTTTTTTTTTGACAAAATGCTCCAATCAGCTCACAGATGGTTAACAAGTTTGTAAAATACCTTCATAAATCAGAAGGATGTGTTAACCTTCAGGACTAAAGGCAACAGAATTATATACTACAGACAACCTATATTCACACAAGAGTCCTAAGCCCTTGACCTGCAACATTTCAACCACTGATTTCAAGAATCATATTGTGTACTATTGCTCCCACTCAAATAAGGAGCATCTAAATATGCCGGTAGATAGTAATCAATTTCTGACATGACAGCGCCAAGTGATCATACAAAGGTTGAGTAAAATTTTGGAGATTTTAATGCCTACAAGAATGAAGAATCACTTATGAAGAATATGACAGCAGTTCTACTTACGGTAATGACACCAGATAGCAGGTGGGAGGGCAAAAGCCACAAGGTTTGACCACATTAGTACAACAATATCAAAGGACGAACATTGGTAAGATGCTAATCTAGCAGGAACACAGGGGACTCAGATCTACTTATTGCTGATAACAAATCGAATTGCCTAGTTCAGTAGCTCATATGAGCTAAAACTTTTCTTCTATATATTAAATAGGTTCTTAATCACAGATATGCAGTCACACTTGCTTGGTGCCTGCAAAAGATATTGAATACTATGAGTATCTCATGGTGCCAAGAACCAAATGAAATTATTTAGGTCGACGAACATATGGCATTGTCTATCACCTCTATGACCTCCCTTGCATTGCTCTATTCAGCCTGATAGATAAGAAGAAAATGTGATGAGCAAACTGCACTGTATTTTTTTTCATACACTAACATAGCATGTTGGTAGATACACGTTCATATAAGGAAAAAATGATTCAGTGCAATGCAAAAAAGGAGTCAAAGAGTCATTCAGAAATGCAGTATGCAATAGATAACAAGATAAAAAAAGAGAGTAAATGCCTAGTTCACCTTTTGAGCATATGGAGCAAATATGGCCTTCACGTCTTCAAAGACCTCAGGAATTGGTTTTGCCGCATCAATCTAAATGCCAAAGTGAAAATTCAAATAGGAGGACCAGCAATTAATTAAAATGTGAAAAATGTAATGGTGGTCATTAACTCAAAAGGAAGTAAGGAACAATACTCCATCAGATTATCTTGCCATCTAAACAACATCCTTGTAATCTCATATATTTAAGTTGATATGCATCCATGTTTCTATTTATAGTACAACACTACATTTTTGCATCATTAGATTGCAATAGGAGTAACCCTCACATGATAAAAGTGCATTAGTACCTTTCTAACCTTGTCCTTTGAGCTATAATACTCAATGACAGGCAAACTAGATTCAACAAAGACTTTGAATCTTTTTCTGATAGTTTCTACGTTATCGTCAACTCTTCCCTGGAAAGAGAACAGAAAATAACAGAAATAAAGACTTTGTGACTAAAAATATGCACAAATGATTGATGATTAAGGATACCTGATTGCGCCCCAGAAGACGTTTTTCCATCTCTTCCTCAGCACAATCAAAGAAAAGCACAAATGCAGGAGAAATTTTTGTCTGCAACAATGAGGAACAATTAATAATCTACCAAATTCATTCTAACATACAGAAAAGAATGAAATATAATCCCTTGAACCATCATGACAACTCAGTTGTACAACCAAATACAAAAAAATTAGGGCCTTACAACATTCTCAAACGCGGCACGGTTCTCTTCGTTCCTTGGAAATCCATCAATCAGAAATTTGTCATTTTCACTTTTTATCATGGCCTCCTTCAACAGCTTTATGGTTACTTCTGATGGAACAATCTTTCCCTCCTTTATCATGTTCTCAATCATGGTTCTGAAGAACAGTAAAGTGCATAAATAGTAAAGAAATGAGCCAACAGGACTAATCTAGTTTTACTTGGGGAAAAACGTATTAAGAAGGAAAAAGAATTAAAGCAGTTAGCTTTCTTATGGAGGGATTGGCAAAGGAGGATACCCATTCTCAGAGCCAGATCTGATCTCCGCACGCAAAAGATCTCCAGCACTAAGATGGGTGAATCCAAAGTGTTCCACAATGTTGGTACACTGTGTTCCCTTTCCACTTCCAGGGCCACCTGTGTGTCACAAAATCATATCTTTTGAGTGCATATACATAACCATATATATTTAGTGAACCCATTTTATATTTTCAAAGATGCATAAGCCCATTTCCTTCCATGAGGTAGGATATGCAACCGGCAAATGTAATAAATGAAGATAGAGCAGATACCTAGAATGAATACAACAGTAACTTTCTTGCCACCCAGCTTATTCTCAGTGACCTGAACGTGGAGTACATTTCTAAGTTGAGGTATAACTTATGAATAGCATAACTTCTACAAAGGTGAGGATATTTCCTTAGACAACATGTAGAAAATATATCGATGACATGAAAAATAATTTCTCAGGTCATAAACCAGAAAAGAAAACAAGGCATATAGCCCAGTAAAAGTGACTAACTCTGAAATTTAGGCATCAAGATGCAAGACTAAAGGGAAACAACTATCAAGGTAGCAGGACATAAAAAACTAAAAGAAACGGCTGTTGAACTGAAGGGTTGATAAATTAAGAATTATATTTTGATGCTGAAAAGTTGAGGTGCTCCACATTCTCAAATGAACCTATGCGGTCTTTGCGACAGTAAGTGGATTAACAAATTCGTAGGTGATCAATCAGTATCTTCCAGTAAATCCAACGTACCTCCTCAGTTGCCACAACTGCTGAAGCATCCACAGCTGTGCCCATAGCTCAAAGCTGCTCTGCAGCAGGGGCGGATCCATTAAAGAGACATTTTTTTGCAAAAACTTGAAGTTAGGAGGCTTGTCAAATAGCCAAGTAGCTTTAGGTTAGGGTTTCAGTGCTCAGCTTGAAGGAAAGGGAAGGTAAGGGAAGACAAGGGGTGGGAGTACCTGGTGGCGAGCTCGTCTGCCGGTGAAGAGACCAACTAAATCCTCAGCACCTGGCTTTCGGCGGCGGTGGCCGAGAGCGAGAGGGGGCGAGAGAGGAACGCACGAGCAGCGGACCGGACGTTATGCAGCGACGGCGAAAAAAAAAATGAGCGCACCAGCATGGGCCTTCTTCTGGGCCGGTAGAGGGAATTAAAGAGGCCCTCAACGACGGCCCAACATTTCCTCTTTGTCCGGCCTGCTTCTCTTCTTCTTCTTGCCCCTTGTTTATCCCCTCCCTTTCCTTTCGCCTGCCGCATCTGTTCCCCCGAGCAGCAGCAATCCGAGCATACGGCCGGCGGCCGTGCTCCTTCCCGTACAAGGACTGCTTGTTGCTTCTTCCCGTGCGCCTGACCGCAGGTGCGCTCCCCGCTCCTCTTCGTTTTTGCCCGCTTCTTGTGGATCGAGACGAGGGGCGTTGCCGATCTGCCGAGAGAGGGGTAGCAGAGTAGAGAGCCAGTCTGAACAAGAGGCTTGCTCTTCTGAATGAAGAGTATCAATGTAACTGGAGCTGCTCTAAAAGGTCTCTAATTCTTCGTCTCCACAGAATCTGATCCGGTGCACTGGTGCCTTCCCTCCTCCGGCCCGTCGCTGCCCACCTTCATCGTAGCTCGTTGCTGCCCTCCGTGAAAGGTACTTCCCATTGCGTTTGTCCTCCCAAGATTTCTGCGAATTGATGCACAGATTTGTTTCCCTTACCTCAAGCTGCATCTCCCCTTCAAAACTTCTGCGTCCTGATGCACCGATTCGTTTTTGCAATTAGTTCAAGGGTCAAGTACTTCAACTCGGGGATGGGGAAATGTCCTGTTCTTTTAGTGGAAAATAAGTAACACTATCAAGCAAGCACAACTGAATCACTCGAATCGTGATAGGATAAAATAAGTAGGCACAGTACTGCCCAGGCAATCTGCATTGGGGGACTAAGTAACTTCAAGATGAATACATGCAGTGTTTTTTTAGTCCTCAATAAGTGTAAAGGAGGAAGACCACTGAGTCACTCAAATCGCGATAGGATAAATAGGCAGTTCTGCCCAGGCAATCAGCATCGGGGGACTAATTTAACTTCAAGATGAATACATGCAGTGTTTTTCTTATTCCTCAATAAATGAAAAGAAAGAAGACCTGACTTTTCATTGTTGATATATGTGACTTTTATGGTTGCGTCTATGGTGGTATATTTGGCACCCATCCCTTATCTACGCAATAAAAGTAGCCCTGCAAGGTGGTCTTGCTGTATTTTGGAGAAGAATAGGCACAAAATGTATCTAATGAAATTGAATTGTGGTTAGGATTCAGACTCGATTAATTTTCTTAGAATGAGTAAAGATGTCTTCTTTGAGCTGTGCACAAAGTTTTTCGTTATATGGATGCACTCTGTTATACTTGGCACTACTCAGTTGAGGAACAAGTTGCCTTGTTTCATCAAACAGTTGGCCACAAGGAAAAGATTAGGAGCATTTTTTAAGGTCTACTAAAACTGTTAGTAGATGTTTCGGTGAAGTTCTGTAACACAAGTCAACAATTGTACCCTTTAGAATCTGAAACAACACAGGATTCTACCCATATTTGCCAAAACAACACAAAATTCTACCAAAACCCGAAATCAATTTATAAGTGCTAACTTAATTTCGATAAAGTAGGTTTGCATCAGCAACTTATAAGACTATTATGGAAGATAGTAAGATCTTATTTGGCTATAATGTGACTTGTACGTTGCTTTAGGACCATATTCAAAACTGATATGTACTACAGTTCTTATTATTCATGCAAATTTTAAGTTGTCATTTGCAGATATGGTTGGGAACAGTGTGATGTGGCAACACCTGGAAGTGGAGGATCTCCTTCTTTACCACAAGGAGAAGATCCTTCTTTACTACAAGGAGAAAATGCATGAGTCAGGGAGGGCCTTTGTTCTAAGGGAGGTCCATCATGAAGAGTGTGCTCGAAGGCTTAATGAAAAGTATGGTACTAACTTTACGTGGAAACAAACATACAACAAGTACCACAAGCTTAAAGGAGAATGGAAGCTGATCATAGAGGCAAAGTCTGCTGAGGGTGCTAGTTTTGATGATGTTCAGAAGAAGATAATCTATGACGAGATAGAGGTTGTCAAGATGAAAGCTGTAAGCATCATATTATATATCTTTGTCACATATAAGTTACATTTGCAAACTGGATGGTATCTTAATGAAACATAGTTTTCTTTGTGTAAATGCAGAAAGGTGATAAGAAGGCTAAGTACTACAATGTTCCAATTCCCTTGTATGATGAGATGGAGTTTGTCTTCACGGGGAAACATGCTACTGGAGAGTTCAGTGTTATTGAAGCACCATTTGTTCGCTCAGCAAGGCAAGAGGATGATCTCGTTGGGAATGTCAACCCAACTCAAGAGCCAGCAGATCTGAATGGTGATTTCGTTGGGAATGTCAACGCAACTCAAGAGCCAGCAGATCTGAATGGTGATTCTTCTCCACACGATTTCAATATCAATAACCCCCCAGACTCTGATAGTCCAAACCCAGTAGGATCTAAGCGCAAACACGAAGAAAAGGAGATGAAAGGGAAATGGGCTAAGCAAGGTGTCCCCATTTTCATGCAGGCCTTGTCTGAAGCAGTGAGCTTTACTCATGGCACTGATCCATTCGAGGGTATTTACAAAGCCATTGAAGACATGGATGAATATCCTTTGCCAGTACGCCTTGATTTGCTAACATATCTCGCTCAAAATCGCCACATTGCTAGCATGTTGAAGGGACGGCGAGAGGAAACTTTCAAGCAATGGGTGGCACGATGGGTCGCTGGTCACTATCCTTTGTGATTCATGTTTGAAGGAAGTCTTATGATTCGTTTGTACTCACAGTAGGGTCTAACTTTATATGGCAAGCTGCATATTTTGGCCGTATGTAACTATGCATGAAAAAATGTACTCTTTTTGGATAGTATATGAAACTAGATAGGGAGTGTTGAGTCATGGCGTGACTTGCTTGAGCAAAGCCTGAATCTGCCTTGGGCAGACACACATGAATCGACTACAGGGACTGATGAAACCATTTGCCCAACCATTGCAGGTGGAAAATGCTAGATGCACAGGACCCCAACCATCAACAGAGGAACGGGCAAACAATGATAAATACATTATTCTTTTTGAAGAAACAAGCCTGTATAATTATCCTATTATATCGCATACTGAATATTCCAATTCCAACTAGCAACACAACTTATCACCGTGAACATTCCAACCAGCAACACAACTCATCACCGTGACCATTACACTTTGATATATTTCGATTTCTTTGTTTTAGCTATTTAACGATCCATGAAAATAAGAGGCAAACCATTACACTTCGATATATTTTGATGTCTATTTTAGATATTTAACTATCCATGAAAATAAGAGAGAACAACTATCATCCAGGGAGGCGATCTTTGTGTAGCCCAGAATAGATTCCAACCTGATATCTGCACATAGAAAGAAGCCATGAGTGACCATAAAAAGAATCAAGGAAATAAAGTAGTTCATAGACCACTAATTCATGCCCACTATGCAGTCCGCTAGCAACAAAGACTAGTAAACTAGATAAAAATTATTTAAACAGGAATATTGGTGAAGCAGATTGTACATAGCCCTTCATATACATACAGAAATAAGATGTTGGTAAGAATTGACACATACACAGTAAGGCATGGTAGTTGATAGAGAAATACAAGCGTTCACAGGATGGATCAACAAAACATGGATGTGCCGGCTAATAACTAGGCTACATACTAAACTGATCAGAAACGGACCATGTTCGATTTACACTTGCCCTGATTAATAAAAACAGACGCAAAGAAAGAGCATGTATCACAAATTTTAACAGTCTATATCTCACCATTTCCAGTAGCCTAGTTAAGTAAATAAATAGCTTAGTTTCGATGCTGAATTAAACTTATCCAGGATGGCAAAAGTAAAGTAAACTAACACTAATGTTAATTTTTGGGTTACAACTGTTCCTGACTTCCTGAAGCATATCAGGAATAAAATGGCAAAGTAGATTGAGTAAAGGAAATGCAGTGTCCTAGATTATCATGCAAAGCAACTCCATCAAAATCCTATACCCTATTTTACATATAGGACATAGAACAACTAAATCTTTCACATGTACTTCTGCATGCCAATCATCATAAATCCTCTTTGGAACAATTCATTTCATTTGAATGATAGTAGTCTAACAGATGCTTGAATCGCATGTGCATGACATGTGCTCTCAAAACTGCATGAATGATATGATACGTGATCTATTGTGCCTACTACTAGAGGTCCATACTCCTACAGGGGCAACTTGATTATCTTATTCTGGCAGCAAAGAGCTATGTTTTCCAGCAGGGTTTTAAACCAAATTACTAGTTCATCGTGGCACTAACCCCACACCATGCCGATACAGCAGAATGTTCCCATTTCCAGAACACATAAAACGTTCCAAACTCCACACGAAAACACAGCCAATGCTGCTTACATTGGATCGCAATGTACAACAAAACAGCCTTTACAGATTTACTCTTTTACATGCTGGCAGCTAACCTAGTTACAAGGTGGACTGACAAATTACAAAACTTTCATAACTTTGTGTAACTAAAGAGTTACACGAAGAATATCAGTACAGAAACAATGTTACACAGTGGCACAAATGTGCCAAAATAGTGAGCATGCTATCTACCAGTTACAAGTTTATGTTTTAGACAAGGTCGATATGTTACAATTCTTGGCTAAAACAATGCCAACTAGCTACAGAAAGTATTAACTGAACCTAAGGATCTATACAAACAATGTTACATGAAGGTCAGTACAAAAAATGTTACATGACAATGTCAATATGCCACAGCGCTACCTTGCAGTACAATTCAAGAGTTACAATTCAAAACAAATAAGAGATCAGATCAAGCATAACTTACATCTCAAATTATTGCTACAACAGATCGCCGGAGATATATCCAGTGAAACCAAGCATCGCAGCTACCAGCAGTAAGGAGTTGCTAGTTGTTACTGAACAATGCCTGCGTGCAAAAAAAGACGCTGCCCTGGATCATCATTGCCTCTACACTAGATGTAGCTCAGCCAGCTACACTACTGAGGAGTCAACCGTCTACGTTTAGAATGGTCAGCCTCCCTCGACCTGCTGCGTATCCGAGATGATCTCCCCCTGTCCCAGTCTTCATTACGCTCTGAATCACGATCCCTGTGCCTGTGGTAATCACCATAACGATCTCTGTCATCCCTGTGCCTCTCCCTATCTCTGACCCTCTCTCTGTCTCGGTCTCTCTCTCTGTCACGGTCTCTTTCCCTGTCTCTGTCATACTCACGATCCCTCTCTCGGCCCATGTCATGTTCATTCCGGTGCCTCCTCTCTGGCCACTCCTGTTCAGGGGGCATATCTTTCTCTCTGTCCCGTCTCCTCTCTGATGCACCAGACCACTCCCTCTCTGGTGGCCTCTCCTTCCCATGGCTTCCCCCTTCCCCATACTGATGATCAGATGCTGCATCATCCCCATAATTTGATTGTTCTTCCGCCCCCCAAGCCCCCATGCTGGGATCAGGCCACATTCCCACCCCACCAGCCCCCATCCCACCACGACCAAAGAAGGCCGGGTTTACATGTGGTGCAACAACCGGAGGAAATGGTTGCATCATCCCAGGAAACGGCCCAGCACCTGGTCCAACAGGGAAGTTCCCAAACCCAGCACCCATCCTTCCCATTGTGCCAAAACCAGGATCAAACCCCTGCCCCATCATGCCCCCCTGATGCAGCATCGGGGGTGGTGGCGCAACCATGCCATTCCCAATTCCACGGCCAACTGCCGGACCCATTCTGTTGTTCCTCATGTTGCCAACGGGGCCTCTACCCCCACCACCACCTCTGCCCCAGTTCCCACCACCACCGCCTCCGGATACAGCACCTCCTCCACGTCCACCACTGTAATTACCACCAGCATGAGGCATCCCAGAACCACCACCCCCTCTACCACCCTTTGGTTGCACTGATGATGTCTGTGCAGCTAAGGCCTGCTGGGTCTTCACCTGCGCCTCGCCCATGCGGCGCACAGTGTTGGGAGACGCGAACGCCACAACGCATGGACGGCCATGGAAGGAGTGGCCGTTCATGCCCTCCTTGCAGGCTGCGGCGGCGCCAGGGTCGTAGAAGTCGACCTGGCAGTACCCCTTGGACTTGCCGCTGGCCTTCTCGTCGAAGAACCTCACCTCCTTCACCGGCCCATACTTGCTGAGCTCCGCCTCCAGATCAGCGTCGGTTGTCCACCAGTGGAGGTCGCCCACGAAGAGGGTCGTGCCGCCGGGGCCATCGCCCCCGCCGACGCCGGCTCCGTTGGCAACAACGACGGGGCCGCCGCTGTAGTTCCCTCCCGGCCGGTGGAACCCGTCGCCCTGCTGGATCTGGTGGTGCTGCGGCGGCGGAGGCCCGGGCGCGGCTGGGGGATGAGGCGGTGGCGGGAGATTCGGCTGGGGCGGCGGCTGACTCGGACCCGGCGCTGTCACAACGGGCGCGTAGACCTGCTGCTGGGGCGGGACGTGCGGCGGCGGCGGCGGGAGGGAGTGCGAAGGCGGGAGAGAGTGGGGCGGGGGCTGCTGCGGCTGCGGCAGGGGCGGAGGACGGAGCTGCTGCTGGTGGTGATTCAGCTGCGCGGGCGGGGGAGGGAGCTGGTGCTGCTGCTGGTGATTCTGCTGCGGGGGCGGAGCGTGCTGTGGCGGCGGCGGGTGGGAGTTGCGGAGGAAGCCGTCGCCGACGTTGACGTCGTTGTAGAGCTCGTCGAAATCGTCGTCCTCGCCGTAGTACTGGTCGACGTCCTGCACGGCGGAGATGGCCTCGTTCCGGTGGAACGCCGGGTCGCCGTCGGGGTCCATGGCGACTAGGGTTAGGGATTGCGGGATTTTTGGGGTGGGTGGGGAGGGAAGCGGACAAAGGAAGGAGATTGGAAAAAAATAATAATATTATATATACTGAGAAATAGAAATCGGAGCTTGAGATCGGGGAGAGAGGCGGCGACCTGCGGCTTCTCGACTTCTGGAGCGCTCGCGCTCGTCCGGGTCCCGCACGAGAGCGTGACGTGGGCCCACATGGCGGCAGATGATGATGGCGGGAGTTGAGATTAGGGCCTTATTTCCTCCATCCATGGGCCGTAGGTCTGCTTTAAGAGCTTGCGATTTGAACCCTTCGGTCCCAATTTGAGCTGAATTCCTGAAGTTTGTGGACAAGTTTAACTTTGGAAGGCCTTGAAAGGTTTAAAGAGGAACAGTCAGGGAGGAAAATTGGCACAATAAATTACTACTAGACCTCCTCCATGCAAAGAGTTCAAATATATATAGTTGAAAATTGACGCAATAACCTTACTTCGTCGGCAATTCTGCGTAGTGATGGACTATGTTATCTTAATAACCACTCTTTTTGTTTGCAGGTCGTTCTAACTTTTCTAGATACAACTTTTTGTTATGTTTATAGACAGTTATGTTTATGGACATATAGTATACTTTGTGCATCATATTTTAAGTGGTGCCATAATATTTGTGTTGGTCAAATTTTCTAAAGTTTGTTAGATTCATAGAAAATATTAGCAACATTTGACTCCCCTAAAAAATTATTATAAAAATTATATTCGACGATCTATCTAATGATACTGATTATATATCATAAATATTAATATTTTTATATTTGGTCAAGATTGAAACTTTTCATGAAACGAGAATAATAGTTAAAAAGGGATGGAGAGAGTATCTAGGTATGTATAACAAATCCTATTAGAAAAATCATCTACTGTTTTAAATTATAAGATATTTTAACTTTTAAAAATATATCATTTTTCACTATGTATCTAGATATAACATATATTTAAATACATAGTAAAAACTAAGAGAGTATAATTCTTCTTCCATCCCTGCAGTCCATCCAGTTCTTAGAAAACAAAGCAGCGCCACTGGACAGGAATTGTTGTAATGTTTGTTCCATTCGATTTAACACAGTGCGTAGCAACTAAAAAGGAACAAATAAATGCCACATATCAAAAATCACAGCGAGGAAGACTTCATAACCCATGACCTATTCAAATTCAATACTACCAGACCACGCCATAAAAGGAGATCGGAAACGTCTAGACAAAACCACATGGCTCTGCAAATATGGGCAAACATAACAAAAGGGAATAATTTTTTTTAATATTATTGTATCACGATTCATGAGTTCATAGCTTCAACGCTACACAACTAAAGCAACCAACCTTCCACCATGAAATTAGTGGAGCATGATGCTTGCCTTGGTCCTGGATTCTTCTAAACCACAAAACTTTTAACCAGGAAGCAGCTATCTGCCTGTCAGTTATCTCGGGAAGGATAAACCTCAAGAATGTCAAAACCATTTGTCCATTACAGCGGAAGGAGAACAAAGGACAGTCATCACACAGACCGGTTTATCATCACCCTACAAGGCTACAGCAGAAATAGTACAGTCTTCAACAACAACAACAATGCATAAGCATCGGTCCGAATTACACACAAAATAGATCCTTATGTCTTCAGGAAACTCCAACATTAAACATAGCATACAATAAGAGGCAGCAACTATCATCCAGGGAAGTCCCTCGCACAGCTTAACAGGTTCCAACTAAACATACCTACAAATGAGAAGAAAGCATTAGGCCAATTGGAAAAGCCGCATCAAAGTATTTGCAGTAGTAACACTTAGAGACAAGTAAAAGCAAGCATACTGTGACTTCACATGATGCAAAATAACTCCAGATGGGCAAATGCAAGAACTGGTAATAGCAAGCCCACTCCAGATAGTATTTTAATTAAAATTTATAACTAGGAATATGGCATTGGCCCCATAACCATTCTATTTTAATTTTAGTCTTTCCCATAAACTTTATTGCAGCATCCTTAAGAAATAAATCAAAGCACCCTAAAAAAGCTCCAAAGGTCAGAAGCTCAAGAAAATATGGAATCACAACCGTTCAACTCTGTTGTTTGAACTTTTGCACACAAGAACAGTAAATATTTGACATATACCAAAGTTTTTTTCTCTAAAAAAAGGATATATAGTCCATGAGCACACATTCCCAGACAGCCAAGAGTCACATGCAGTGGTGGTGGCATCGAAAAATACGGGTTAACTTCAGAGAAAGAAGTCACAGAACATAAGACTTCAACTACTGGTAGGGGATTTTTTTTAAAAAAAAGAAAAGAAAAGAAAAGAAAAACAAAGCTTCAGAATGAATTCTTTTCTGGGATGGAGGGAGTACTAGTCAAGTATACAATCTTAACCCTTATTAATGGAGCCAAAATAAAAAAATAGCATTATCCTTACAAGAGTTCACCATGAAAAGCTAGTGTGGTCAGACTGAATGCAAGAAAAGGCTAACAGCTAAGCCATGAGAACTGAGAGAAGACTAACACAGCCTGAAAGCAAAATAGAATACATTTATAGAGTATACAGCAAAAATGTGATCATGGATATGCTCTGCTAGTTCGAAAGGGCTACAATGTGATATTACCAACACAAACATGATCATGTATGGTAGGCTTCAAATTGCAAGTAACAACAGATATCATGCAAGATTGATTGATGAGAATTTCTGGAGCAAGAAAAATAAGATACTTATCATTATCCACAATCTATCTAGGTAATTTGATCCCCCAGGTATCCACTAAAGTAAACAAAAAAAAAAACTTTTCCCTCGACACCATGTATACTTATGTGAAAATATAAGTCAACTAACCATGCTTATTGGAAAAGACAAACATTATAGAGTGGCCAGTTGACTGGCAGAAATGAACTGTAGCAAATATTTCAACTAACCCTGGTGTTCTAATGGAACCAACCATCCCTCATTTTCAAGGCCATAGTCCTACTGTCAGTTCAATATATACTGTAGCAAATATTTCAACTAAAGCATCCATTGTATCTTTGAGCTCCTATTTTCAAGAATCATTTTTCAGGCACATGCTACTATGCTTAGTACATGAGGTGATTGAATAATTCATTGGTTTTCTTCTTTAAAATAAAATGTGCAAGTGGTTCATACAGATGCGCTATTATATCTAATGTTAACGCTGCACAATAACACAACAAAAATACTCGACCCCATTAAGGAAGAAAGCTTGTATTGCATAATCCAGCAGATATTTGAAATAAATTGTTAATTTGACATAGCATCCTTTCCATGAGTAAATGTTTAATGCAATGCTCCCAGTTCCAATAAATAATGTATACAAAGCCTAAATAGGAGGAGCCAGTGCTCCTTACAAGGAATTGCAATGTACAACAAAGTCATCTTTACAAGTTCATTTTTCCTAAATACATATTGAAAACCAAGATGATTACAAGGAGGAGACCTGAGCTATAGCAACAAAATTTTACATTTCATGGTACTAGACAAGGACTATGTTACAATTCTTGCCTTAAACAATGCCATGTAGCTACAAAAGATCACAACAGGGAGAAAAAAAAACAATTTTGTGTACATATAACAAGTTACAAGTGTAATGGTACAAAAATACTGTTACATGATGTTACCAGCATGTCACTACCAAACAGTACAAATAAAAAAGAGGGTTACAGTTGAAAAACAAACAGGGGGTCAGATTAAGCTTCACTTACATCTCACATTCTTGCTACAACACATCGCCGGAGACACAAGATATTAAAACCACCACAGCCAGAAGCAGTAAGAAGATGCTAGCTGTTAACCACGCCAGTGTGCAAGTAAGACTCGGATCTGGATCATCGTTTGCCTCTACATTAGTAGCTCACCCAGCTAAGACTACTGAGGTGTCATCCTCCTGCGCTTAGAGTGGTCAGCTTCCCTTGACCTGCTGCGTATCCCAGATGACCTCCCCCTGTCCCAGTCCTCATTACGTTCTGAATCACGATCCCTGTGCCTGTGATAATCGCCATAGCGATCTCTGTCATCCCTATGCCTCTCTCTCTCCCTCTCCCTCTCTCTCTCCCTATCTCTGTCCCTCTCCCTGTCTCGGTCTCGGTCTCTGTCCCTGTCACGGTCTCTTTCCCTGTCTCTGTCATAGTCACGATTCCTCTCTCGGTCCATGTCACGCTCATCCCGGTGCCTCCTCTCTGGCCACTCCTGTGCAGGGGGCGCATCCTTCTCCCTTTCGCGCCTCCTCTCTGGTGCACCAGACCACTCCCTCTCTGGTGGCCTCTCTTTCCCATGGCTTCCCCCTTCTCCATACTGCTGATCAGAAGCTGCATCATCCCCGTAACTTGATTGTTCCTCCCCACCCCAGGCTCCCATGTTGGGATCAGGCCACATTCCACCAGCGCCCATTCCGCCGCGACCAAAGAAAGCTGGGTTAACATGTGGAGCAACAACCGGCGGGAATGGCTGCATCAGCCCAGGGAATGGCATAGCCCCTGGTCCACCAGGAAAACCACCAAATCCACCACCCATCCTTCCCATAGCGCCGTAACCAGCAGGATCAAAACCTTGTCCCAGCATCCCCCCTGGCGGCATCATTGGTGGTGGCGGTGCAACCATCCCCCCATTCCCCATTATCCCACGGCCGCCACCAGCTGGGCCCATCCTGTTCCTCATATTACCAACAGGGCCTCTATTCCCCATGCCACCGCCACCTCTTCCCCAATTTCCACCGCCTCCACCTGCTCCACCGCCGGCACCAGGTCCAACACCTCCACCTCGGCCACCACCATAATTACCACCCACCTGCGGCCCTGCGGCACCACCGCCCCCTCTACCACCCTTCGGCTGCATATTTGATGTCTGCGCAGCCATAGCCTGCTGGTTCTTCACCTGCGCCTCGCCCATGCGGCGAACGCTGTTCGGTGTGGCGAATGCCACAACACATGGACGGCCATTAAAGGCATGGCCATTCATACCCTCCTTGCAGGCAGCAGCTGCACCAGGGTCATAGAAATCGACCTGGCAGTAGCCCTTGGACTTGCCACTGGCCTTCTCGTCGAAGAACCTCACCTCCTTGACCGGACCATACTTGCTGAGCTCAGATTCCAGATCGGCGTCCGTCGTCCACCAGTGGAGTTCCCCCACGAACAGCGTCATGCCGCCAGGGCCATCACCCCCGCCAGCAGGGCCACCGTTCCCGACCACGATGGGGCCGCCAGCGAAGTTCCCTCCAGGGCGGTTGATCCCATCGCCTTGCTGAATCTGGTGGTGCTGAGGCGGCGGAGGGGCCTGCTGAGTCGGAGGCGGCTGCGGTGGCGGAGGGAGGTTGGTCTGGGCGGGAGGTATGCCAGGAGAAGGGACGGCCACCCCCGGGATGCGTACCTGCTGCTGCGGGGGCGGGACCTGCGGCGGCGGTGGCGGGAGGGTGTGGGCCGGCGGATGCAGCTGCTGCTGCGGCGGCTGCTGGGGCGGCGGAGGGAGCTGTTGCTGCTGGTGCTGGTGCTGCTGCGGCGGAGGGGCCTGCTGAGTCGGAGGCGGCGGCGGCGGCGGCGGCGCCTGGTGGGAGGCGTGCAGGAAGCCGTCCCCGACGTTGACGTCGTTGTAGAGGTCGTCGAAGTCGTCGTCGTCGCCGTAGTACTGGTCGACGTCCTGGACCGCGGAGATGGCCTCGTTGCGGTGGAACGCCGGGTCGCCGTCGGGGTCCATGGCGGCGGCCGGGCGTTGTCCTAGGGTTAGGGTTTTCCGGATCCGACAGAGTGGGCGGAGGGAGGCGGGCGGGGAGGTGCAGGTGGAGCTGGGGTTGAAGTTGACACTCTTGGCGCGGTCGCTGTGGAGCCCAGCTGTCGGTGACGGGTGAGGAGGAAGGTGTACGAATGTTCGTTTGTAGTGGGCTTCTATCCAATGGGCCGTAACTTGCTGTGGGCTTATGACGAGACTGTCAAGCCCAGTAGAACTACGCTTCTGTGAAGCCCAAACGTCAACATCACTACACTCAACATGCTTGGATGGGGTGGGATTCAAGATGGCAACGGGTACAAATGCGCTGGGTTTTGCTATCCCAAACCCGTACCCACGAACAAAAGATCTGTCCGTTAAAAAACCCATGACCTGTCACGGGTACAATTTTTAACCTAAACCCATGCCCACTCGGGTCTCAGGTACCTGACGGGCGGCCCATGCCAGCAAGAAGCACACCAACTTTGGTTACTTGTTTTATTAGCAGCAGGCAAAACTAGGCATAAAATATTTTTTATATTTTTACCACCCTAATATATACGCAGTAGAAGTGAAAAAAATACTAATACGAAGACTATTACAGTGTAGGCTTCATATTAACTTACACAATAAACACCATACAAGTAGAAATCACCATACGACTAAGCATTCAATTACTAATCTAAGGTATAATGGATTGGGTTTAAAAAAACCATGGGTTTACGGGTTCGGGGACTATATCCCCAAACCCATGCCCATAAACCCGTTGGGTCTAGCTTTTTACCCATTAACAAACACATTGGTACAAAGTTAACCCATATCCTTACCCTAATAGAGTAAAAATCCGTCGGGTTTCGGGTTGCGGGTACCCATTGTCATATTGAGGTGGGATAGGGATTGGGGTAGAGTTATCCCACTCTCCCCGAAGGATATTATTGCATCTTAGCTTTTTATTCTTTATGCTCATTTAATCTTAGCTGTTCATTTATTTTCCTTTCCCTATCCCATTTCTTATCCCCTATATCCAAACAGGCCCTCAGGAATGGTAATCAAATCAAAAGATTGTCGCGAAAAAAGCTAGTCCTCTCGAAGTCTCCTTTTAGAGGCTCGAACAGCAGTGAGAGAGGGGTGAAAAGAGCTGACTGACTCTGTTCCAGTTCCTCACCTACTAGATCCTAGAATAATTTTAAGTTGGGATAGTTCAATAATTTATATAGTCTTGATAAGCTGGAATTGTTTCTCGTCTCAATCCAAAGAAACCGAATGGACCCTAAAGTGAGTGTGCTCCCATCCACAAGAATGTTAGTCCTCTTCGCCTTTAGTGGTTTCTTTGGCCTTGATTGCTTAGGGGATCAGTGTTTCTTTGTCCGCTGATGTAGATTAGGTATGTAGGTCTAGTGTGTCCGGACAACAATGGAGAGGCGATGGGGCTTTGATGGCGCCATGGAATAGGTCATTTGATCATGCTCACGTCTCGATGGTGCTTAGCCCTAGGGCTGGTGAAGGATAAGAGTTGGGTCTCCGAAGTCTGGTGCCTTGGTAGAGGTACCAATTTTCTAGTTTCTCTTGCATAGGAGTTATTGCCTAGGCGTCTTGGTTATGCACATATGAAAGAGTAACTATGTTTCAAAACGATGAGGTGTGTGGATTTGGTGTCTCGTGTTGCCCTTTTGAGGCAAACTCGGATCCATGGCAGAAGGCAGGGGCATGTCTTCGACCATGGATTTTAAAAATTCTTTATTTACTTGCCTATAAGGGAGGCGCTCTTTGCGGCTCCTCTTCGAAGCTTTTCAAACGATGGTGTCTTCGTTTTGGTTTGGGAATCCTAGCATTCCCTAGTGTTAAATCTAGGCTTCATCGGTGATGGTGATGATGCTGGATATTTTGACAACAGTTGCCATCAGTACTGGATTTAAGACACTCTTTATTTTGAGTCTATGAAAAAAAACAGAGAAACTAAGTAACTCACAAATCACTGTCATTTGACTAGAGGTACCGAGTTATTTCATCCTACATACGAGTATAGCACTTGGACATCCTAGACAACTTTGACGGTATCTGCATTGCATGGACAAAAGCAAACTCGAAGCGACGATACTCGCATTGTGTGGTCAAGTCTAGTCAAGCTCGCAAACATATCCGCATACAGCCGCAGGATCTGAGCGGGAGCGGATCCAACGGTTCGCAAACAAACAGGCCAAAAATACCCACTCTTTTCCCCCGCGGGACTCCGCATGGCGCGCGCCACCCACCGCCACTGCCACCGTCGCAGGCGGAGGAGAGGAGCCCGTGCATGCATGCAGCACGACACGACGCGCAAAGAGACCCCCCCAAACATAGCCACCGACTCCACCGTGTTCCTCTCGCCGGCCAGCACGTTCCCTTTCGTCGTCGCCTATATACCTCCCGCGGCGACGCTAGCTTTCATGCCGTGACACTGCACAACAGCCAACCGGGAATCGATCGATCGATCGACCGAGCAAGCTCTCGCGCGCGCACCATGGCCCGCGCTCTCGCCTTCGCCGTCTTCCTCCTCGTCGCCGCGGCCTTTGCCGCCGTGGCGCTCGCCGCGGAGACCCCGGCCGCCTCGCCGAAGCATTCGGCCTCCACGCCGTCGAAGGCGCCCAGCACGTCGCCCGACAAGTCCGAGAAGGCCCCCACGGCGTCGCCTGAGCACGCTGCGGCGACGCCCAAGGCGACTCCCGGCAAGGCCCCGGCGGCGGCGGCCTCCAACAAGTCTGAGGCGTCGCCTTCCGAGGCGCCCACCTCCGAGTCCGAGTCCAGCGCCGCGTCACCTAGCGAGAGCGCCGCGTCGGAGACGGCCCCCAGCGGTGCTCCCACGGACTCGGCGGCGGCCGGCCTTCCGCGTCCCCGTCGGGAGACGAAGCCGCCGCATCGCCCGATAGCAGCAGTGGTGGTGACACCGCCTCGGAAGGCCCTTCGAGCGAGGCCAGCACCGCCGAGGAGCCATCGGCGGCCGAGTCCGGCGGCGCAACCGCCGACAGCCCGCCCGAGCCGGCCCACGCTTCGGACACGCCAGCGGAGTCTCCTGGCCCAGCCGCTGACAGCGGCAGCTCGAGCACGGGCACCGGCGTCGCCGCGGCAGTACTGGCCGCGGCCGCTGCCTCTGCGATACTTTCTTTCTAGATGGCTGCGGTGGCCCTGATGGCAGATGGCACCACAGTCTCAGATGAGCAAATCTTTGGGAATCTGCCTGGGTATGGGACTCAACGACTACGCTGATTAGGAGTTTCTGAATTTCTCCTCAAAATATTTAGGCCATTATTTGGGGTTGGTTAACTTTTCTCCTGTGTGTCTCATGGTTTGTCTTCGTTTTTGTAATTTGAATCGACGGTGAATGATTATTCCATAGTTGCGTTTTATTTATTTTCAGTTATGCATGTAATATATTTTCACAGTTTTTTAGCATTTGTTTATTTGTTTCTCATGGTATGATGAGTGAACATCTATATGACAGTGGCACCTGATCTTCCCGTCGCCAGCGTCGTGCTCACTAGAAAATTTGACTACAACGATAATATCAATACATAGGAAAAGGGTCTACATAACTCCCTAAAAATTGACTAGTTGTCCACTCACTTACAAAATCATACATCGAACATTTTAAATTTTATAAAATCAGACAAATAACCTTCCACAGTAGTTTGTAGGCTGATTTTTTTTTTTAAATCACACCCCAAAATTCATCAATAGAAAAATACTAAATAAAATAAAAAATAATATTCTATAATTTCTTCCACCACCGACGGATCCTCCACCACCACCGCTCATGGAAGTAGATCCGTAGGATTCTCAACCAGCAGCATCCACAACGGCGGGCCGACTCCTAACCATGGTGTTGGTTGATCGTACAGAGTTTCCTTCGGTGTCCATTAGTGTGTGTAGTCGAGTCTGTAATAAAGTAGCACATGCCATAGCTGCTCTTGGGTGAGAATGAAATCACTTGGGATGATGTACCTCACATAGTTGAGGATTTGGTGCTCAGCGATTTGGCTGAGGCTGATGAGTAATATAAATGAAACTTAAAAAAATCAACATCCAAGAATCAGGTCGTTCTTTATCATGGGATAAGGCCACTGAGCGTTGGGTGGTCACTGCGCGTCGGGCGGATGTCGAGAGGGAGATCGTCGAGTGGCCGCTGTTCATGGTTCCCTTCCCCAGCGGCGACATGCTCAAGGAGAGGCCGGAGTAGGTGGATTTCTTGTTGGACCATGACGAAGAATTTGCCTACTTCCTTGGCGTGTTGGGCGGCACCGAGCCTTACCCTCCCCTGGTTGCCGACCCCCGCGACGGCGTCACTTCACTATCCCTCGACATCGCTTGGCCACCCAACCATTACGGGCGCACTCACCTGACTCCGCCTTCATCGTCTGCCTCGGCAACAAGGATGGCTTCTACATGGTTTACAATACCAAGGCCAACTCCATCGCCATCGTCCTGCAGTGAGTTTGCTGCTCTTTGACCCACTTCCCCATAGCGTGGATCCGATGGGAGTTCTGGGGGATATCCATCCAATGACACTCCACCAGCGAGGAGCACGATGACTACCTCCTCGCCGAGCTCCTCTTTAGCCCAGAAGACTGGAGTGGCCTGGACCCCACAAACAAAGCCACTCTCTTCTTGTGGAGGTCACGCAGTGCCGAACAGCTTGCTCATCGGCCTATTTGCAGCCCTTATATTTGCCTCACCTCTGACAAGGTCCCTCGCTTCCTTGAAAACTTGGCCATGCACGCCCTCCCTTGGATCCCCAAGGAGGTGGAGCTCCCCTCCCCACCGACAAAGACCACCACCCCTCCTTCCGTGCAGACATGGTGTTCACAGCCGGAGCAATCTCGCTCGGCTGGGTTGACCTTATGGAAGGGATCTTGGTCTAAAACCACACATATCTTGTTTAGCAACAGCAACCATTTCACTTCATCCCGTTGCCAGCAGAGGCATATGCCATTGAAACTAATAGCAACCCGTTGGAGTACCGCTCCATGTGCTGCATCAAAGGAGGGGCATTGAAATTCGTCTCAATGGAGGGCTACAACCGAGAAGACATCTCCATGGCCAATGTGGTGCTCATAACATGGATTCTGAAGAATCCCTAGAGTCGTACCAAATGGAAGTGGCGGTTGTTTGAATCAGTCCGAATCGGAGATGTCTGGCATGAGTGCATGACCCACACCACAATAAGGCGCAGTGGCTGCCACATTTTTCAGTCATCAGCCCGATGGAACCTCATGTCATTTACCTCACGGTTCATAACTACGAGTACAATCCCGAGTACGAGCGGATGGAAGCCACCCAACAATATGTGTTCAGCGTTGACATGCATCTTTGGAGTGTACTGTCAGCGTTCAAGGCCTCTTCCTTGTAACATCCCGGGTTTTACCGGACACCAAAAATCTGAACTTTTTAAAACTTTTTCTGCAATGTGTGAAGCATGTAGTTGCTAGGTCAAACGTGGGAGGAGTTGCTAGTGGAGCGATGCATTCATATAGATTTGACTACAGGAGTGTGCCTCGTTTCTTGTGATGGTTTTGGGTTTGCGCTTACTTGGTGTTTTGAAGTGCACAAGTACATAGCCTTATTCGACTAAATCTGCTTCCTATTTCTCCACTCAAATCTCCTCCTTGAAATCCATCACAAATTTACCAAAAACCCACATCTTAATTAACGCATACCATATAAAGGAGAGGAACCCTTTTTCCTCCTTTTTATTTCTTCCTCAACCCCCCTTGAAGTTCTATCCCAAATTCCTAGTGGATTCCCTCTCAAATCCTCTATATAATTTCCTCCCAATTCTCTCATAAAAGGAAGACTCTTTTTCCTTTTACATATGCTCCTCCCAAACTCCTTTAGAATCCCCTCTCAAATTCTAAACCATTTGAATTTCATCCAAAATTCATTGGCAGGAATGGAAAAGCTCCTTCTCCCTTCTCCCAGCCGGCATGGGCCTAGCCCAGCTCGGCCTCACACCACCTCCCTTCCCTCCCCTTTTGTCCGGACCGCCCAAGCCCTCGCATGAGCCCAGCGCCCCCACGGAGGCCTGCGGCCCCGCCCCGCCTCCAACCCTAGGAGCCGAGAGCTCCCGGCGCGGCGCCGCCGCCGCCCGGGCGTGCTACGCCCACCGCCACCCGGCTTCGCGCCCCTCCGCGCGATGCGGCGCCCGCGTGGCGAGGAGGATGCGGACGCCGAGGCATCGCCGTCCGTGCTCGAACCCTAGCTCGCGCCGTATAAATGCCAAGGCTGCCGGCGCCTCTCCCTTTCTTGCTCTGCGGCCCGGCCGCCACCCCTCCAAATGGCCGCCACCATTTTTCTCCTCCCTCCCTGCTTTGCTACTTGCCCGAGAGCAGGCCAGCAGCCCCGCGTCGAGGCTCGCCTCGCTGTGCCGCCCAGCCTTGGCGCCTTGCGCTTCGCTCCTACGCCCAGCGCTGGCTGCGTCGCGGCAGCGTCCCCCCACTAAGCGCGCCCCGCAGCTGGCCACATGCCCTTCCCGCCTACGCCGCGGTTGGCCTTAGCGATACGCGCCACGCCCTGTGCGACATCGGTAGCCGCGCTTCGCCGCCCGAAGCCGCGTTTCAGCCTCCCCTCCCTCGACGCTTCGCCGCGTCGCGCGAGAAACCTCGCTGCAGGCGCGCGCCACGTCATTTAGGCTCAAGCCCCAGCCGCAGGCGCGCGAGGGAAACACGTCTGGCCTTACACCGAGCAGCCCGGCGCCGCCGTCTACGCCACCACGCCGTGTCGCGCGCCCTTCCGATGGCCGTGCACAAGCCATTGCTTTGCGAAAGCAAGCCCACGACACGGCGCCGCGCTTCTGGCGTCGCGCCACCATTTGATCCGGTCGCTAGCAGCGGCGGCCAACCTACGCCACGGCGTTCCATGCGACGCCGTGCTCCTCACTCCGCCGAACCGGAGTTTAGGCTCCACCTCGCACAGCAAGCCAAAGCAGCGCCGAGCTCGCCCACCTCTTCCTCGCTGGCCGCACGGAGTCGTCCCTCCGGCCACGTCCTTCCTCAACTGTAACTTCCCCGGGGCAGCGGCACCGCTTGCCGGAGTTCCTCCCCATCGGCTGGTGAAGCCTCCTTGTCCGAAGCTCCCTCCTTTTTCCTACTTGCCATGAACCACGCCGACATCGCCATCGTCTTTGTGTCCCACACCTTGCAGGAGCGTCACCCGGCAGCAGAAGCCGATGCCTGGCCACTCCTAGCCGCGTTCGCTTTTCGCCCGGCCAGCCGTAGCCACTCCCGGCCACCGCCAGCCGGCCGAGCTGCCGCAGTTGGACTCGGGCCGCCACGGCCCGGCTGGAGGTGGCCCCACAGTAGGCCGGGGCTAAGCCCGGTTGGCTACAGCCCTCCTGCCTCCTTCGGCGACACCCCGTGGAAGCCCAACCATCCTTGTCGTCGTCCCAGCCAAGGTCCAACATTCGAAACCCGCCGACGCCATCCTCGACGTCGGCAAAAGCCTCCGCTTTTCTTTTTCACTTGCTATCTATATCATGCCTGTGCCGTGCCTTCGCGGGATTATCTCTTGTCTTGCTATGGATATGAGCTACTCCGTGTTGGATATCTTTGTGTTGTCGGCCTCGATCGTGTTGTTGGCGTGTTTGTCGTGGACCGAGCCTTCGAGCCGGTTGAGAGCGACATGCTCGAACGTGCGATCGCGGGATCGTCTCGCCATGGTCGTACGCCGAACATGATCCCTCTCACTTTTATATTTTAGTTAGCTTCATCGCATGGCGATCGTTAGACCCTATTCGACCCTAGGACGTGGTCACCGATGGACTCAACGATGCGGATATTACCCGTACATGGCGAACCCTCGTGTGACCTAGTCTAGTGGGAGACGAATTAGGAGATGACCATCGTGGGAGCGACATATGCTAACTCGCTAGGGTATAGCTCGAGGTCGTGAACCGCCTCGCCATGACCATCGAGCTCTACCTCTTTTCTTTTCCTTTCTTTTGCTTCTTCCTATCTAGCTCGTATGCTTGTGCCACATAGACCATAGTGATTCCTCGGGTTCGCGCGGTGACAATCGCACCACTAAGAGCCCAAGGAATCACATTGTGCCGTTTTAGTTGCACGGAGGTCGTGGCCCCCTACGAGTTGGCATGGATCGCGTAACCGCGCGAGACCTTCGTCTCTTTTCTTCCGACCACCGTCCTTTACCATGACGGTTAGGTCGAGAGGAGCGCAGGACCATTCTACTCTTTTGCTCTCCTTTCGATCCTCGCTAGTTCAGTAAGGCGTGGATTGACTCTCTTGACCCCGAGCACTTCGATTATTGACTATTGCCATGTCAAGTGGATCGAAGTATTGTGGAACCGAAATCCCTTTTGACGTTTGTTTGAGTTCGTCGGTGTTCTGTTATTGCTCTCTTGATCCCACTCCTTTGATTCCCGTCGACTACCGTGGCGAGTGGATCAAGGGAAGGGGAAACCTGCTTTTACTGCCCTCTATTGGTTCCTTGGTGCATGACCCTCTTGTATGCTTGTACCTATTAAAGACCGTGACACTCCCTGGGTTTTCGCGGTGAAAGCCGCACCGCCAAGAATTCGGGGAACGTCTTAGTGCATTTAGTGCACCTTGGTCAAGGTACCCTACAAGCGGATTAGGCACTTGTACTCTCTTGTGCATTGCTCCTCTTTGATGCCCCGCCATTTTGCCGTGGCATGTGCATTGGAAGGAGTAGATCACTGCCCCTTTCTACTTCATTTTTCTTCCCCGCTAGCCGCTCTATTCTATCTCGTCTTAGCCATGACGATCGGATCAAAGACCGGTTATCTCTTTAGTTAGCAAAGCTATGGTCTGTGCTCAGTCCTCGGACCCGTGCGAGTCGACCGGTTCGACCGTTGGAAAAACCATCCTCACTGAGGGTGTGACCGAGGCCGCGGCATGGACATGCCCAGCTAACTCTCCTCTCTTCCCCTGTTGGGCTACAGTCTTCTCAGCTCCCGATGTTGTTGTGTCGTGCGGGTCGAGAGGATCTGTAGCCGCTCCCTTGCTGTTCGTGTTCCAATCTCTTTTGCTACCATCGGCTACCATGACGGGCAAGCCAAAGAGCCTTAGAACCAAGTCACAATTCCTCTGTTCCGTGCTAATCGTTCTTACTTGAATCTTATGTAGTAGTTGTGACTTGCGGGTTAGAGGCTACAAGGGCCAAACCCTGTTGTTCCTATTTCCCTTTTCCTCTTGCTTGTGATCCTCCGGTCCCCGCCAAAATTCCATGACGCTCGGATTGTGAAGTCACAAGTCGTGGTGTTTGTTTAAGATAAGTTAGGATCAAGGCCTCTTCTCTTGGAGCTGTACAGGTCGACATGGTTGATCCGAGACGTACTGGCTATTTCGAGGCCTCGATCCGAGCTTATACTTAACAAACAACCACTTCTGTTTGTTTTGAGCCCGAGGATCGGACACTCTTCGCGAGGGCCAAGTCTTTTAGTGTTTATTTGGAGTTATCTAGTTCCTGTTGTATCTTATCGCCTCTTGGGGAGTATTGGCTTTTGGTTAAGGATTGATTGCTCCTTGCCTTGTTTGTCGCTTTACTAAGGTAGTTGCATCACGATGATGATGGGTAGACCGGAGACCCGCTGGAGGAAGGAAACACGAAGAGCAACCAGATGCAGATGACTATGGATTGCTATAAACAGGTGCCACGTCCCACTCAACCTCATAGAATCCTATTAGACATGCAATGTGTAGCTGCTAGTGCTTTACTTTATGCAAATAAATGTGATAGGATGCATGGTAGATTGCTTGATAAGCCATTACCTTGACGCAACCTTCCCCCCTGCACACCCGCTGCTAGGATAGACGCTCGCCTACTCCATGATACTTGCTACAAACTTACTCTACTTATACATGCGTGTGTGTGGCTAAGGCACATGGTGCCGTAAACTGGATAACTGGGGATAACTTGAGAGAGATCTTGGCGTGTGTCTTGGGTGTATGGTGAGGGTTGTGTCGACTGGGCAGGATCTACGACGAGTCAGGGGACAAGTCTTGCCGGGAGAGTGTGATCTGGGCACTCCCTATGTGAGAGAGTACCTGTGGCGGGTACATGTGATATGAGTAGATTCCGGGGAGGAGTGTCTTTGTGGGACGAATCCTCGGAATAGAGGTGTCGTCGAGGCACGGGCGTCGAGCCCCTTGTGAAGATATCCTGCCCGGTCCTACTAAGGACTGGTTTGGCGTTCCTGCGGTTCCACACGGGACCTTTTCGTGCACACCACTCGTCTCTCCGAATGGGCGGGGTCCGACTTGACGACTAGGCGGCCCCCCCGCCGCTACTACTAGGTTGGTAGGTGATAGTGTAGGGAGGTGCGGGTGCTTGAGACCCACACCCTCCCCGAGACGGCGTGGTATCCACTTTGGGATCCGGTACCACGTCTCCACGTCTCGGCGTGCCGGGTGGATCTCCTGAGTGCCCCGGCTGAGTGGTAGAGTGGCATTGGGCCGCTTAGGCGGCGGCTTGGTATCGGCCTAGACGAGGCATCGTCGATGATGGTGATCTTGTGGTTCCAGGTGTACAAGCTCTATAGAGTTACTAAATCTATACGTATAGCCGTGTCCCCGGTATGGATATTCCTGTGAGTACCATACGATCGTTATAGTGAGAGGTGTCCTTCTTTTCTCCCCCTGGGTGTTGTTGGATTCCGGCTTAGGCCGTTGAGGCAAGGAGGAGCGGGAGTCTTCCTTGCCGACTAGAGAGTGAGAGTGTGGTGAGATGTGTGGATGTGGATGTGGATATGGATGGGATGGATGGATGTGTGGATGAGATGGGTTAAAACTTGATGAACTATATTATATTTATATTACGAATTGGCATAGGAAAACTACAGCCAAATATAGGCCTTTCGCTCTACCCTTGCATCACACTTACCACATAGCAAAGCAGAGCATAGGGTGGGAGCCTGTGGCCAGTATGAATCGTACTGATAGAGTTGAGCAGGTTTGGGACACGAGGACAACTACGAAGACAATGAAGCTGAAAGGATTAGGTGGTCTCGTTCCTACACTCAAGTTTGGTTATGGAGATCAAGTCTACGTCCGCTAATGCTCTACCCCAACTCTGATGATTCCCCGTGAAGGAGGAGCCTTCACCCGCTATGACGCTACGTCTACTCTGATGTTGATCCGTGTGTGTGTTATCGCTAGGATACGATGTACTTAGGCGTGTTACAAATGTTATAATACTTTGTAAATTGTACCTTTCACGATGTATGAATTGTGGTATCAACTGTATTCGATGTACTCTGTGGATTTCCCTTCGAGGAAATCACGGGTCGTTTCATTCCTCTAGGATGCTTACTTCTCACTTCACCCGCTACCTAAGCCAAGTACAAACTCTCTTTCGTGCCAAAATAAATGTGACCAATATGAACTAGTTAGACAATTGGTTGAAATTCTAGCGAATAGGAGAGCATTCAACATATAACTAGAAAATGTTGTTCCCAGTTACTATTAAAAAGTAGTGATGGAGATGGTGAATGTAAGACGCACTTCAACTGGTTGTTTTGGCCAATCTTTTTTGTAATGTTCCATTACTACTTTATATTATTCTGCTATTATTAATAGTAGGTGCATGTGTAGTTAAAGTCTTAGAGATCAGGGAAGAACAAGGTCTGTGACCCAAAGTTTATACTTTCAGAAATCTACCATCATATCAACTGGGTACACTTTTTAAAACCAGCTACCAAAGGATGTTACTGTTGTAAATTATGAATCCATTACATATACTATGAATACCGCTAGCCCTCAGTTTATCCTTCTGTGTTTGCCACAATCAAACAGCCTTCCTCCTGCGTCCTTGCCTTCACTGTCCTCCTCTCTCTTTCTCAGTGCTGGGACACTCACCTCCAGGCTAAAATTGGATCCTCTGCTCTCCACTGCTATAGCTAGTGCAGTGACGCAAGTAGTGTAGCTCAGTGGTGATGGGTTGATGGATTATCGGTGGAGCCTTAGCTGTTCAAGTGAGCCTGGATGAGAGGATCCATAGGCCACGGTGCTTATTGGTGATAATTAATGTTCATCACAAACCGTCAACTAAATGTATAAAAGAGGTCACCAATAGAAATAAAGGGTTTTAACTAACAATTTCGACATATTTTGGTGATTTTGTATTTGCCAAAAAAGGACGAAACTTGATCACGATGAAATATCACACATCGAACTCAGGAAGCATCTAGAAGACACCAGAACGAAGGGCGGACCCCACCTTTGATAGGTGGGGCCGGCCGGCACAGAGAGGGTGCCGAGCGGCACCCCCTTCTACGTCCTTCCGGAGTCTTCTACCACCACCTTTGGGGATCCATCTCAGCCCTACGTGAAGTTGTTTTGATCAAACAGACATCGCTTCTCCCACCTGACTATAAATATGGAGGCATACCCCCTTGGAGCATTCTACATTCCAGATAGCTTCATATTCTCTACTTAAATTAGGATTTGCAGTGTCCCTCTAGTTCATCTAGTTATAGTTCGTCTAGATGTAATTTAGAAGAGGGAGAGAGAAAAGGAGAGAGTAGAGGAGGAGCTTGGTCTGTCAGATCTTCCTCGATATTTACTTCAAGTTCATTTATTGGATTCTCGCTTGCATCAAGTGCTCTAGTCTTTGTAATGCTAGAGTAGTAATTAATAGATTTAGTCTATAGATTACCTAGAATTACACCTAACCTTACGTACAGTTGTGGTAGCCTCAGATGGTGACAACCCTGACGATCAATGTATTCCATCTCGTTTGAGTTGGTGTTTGTTGGACTGTAGTCAGAGTTCCTAGTTCCCTTCTCATCTTAGTCTGTGGTAGTGTCTTGATGTCCCAAAATAAGTAAATCTTGAAGTCATCTCGATTTATTCATCATTTAGAGAAACCTTAAAAACTTCCTCTCTACCCACCAAAAAAATACTTTTATTTTACCCCTGAACGATCTTGGCTTTAATTAGTGCACTTCGTGTTCCTCATGGAAATCGATACTTTAGAATACTCCTGGGTAAAAGCTATATCGGTATCCGTGTGCTTGTGGATTTTTCTGTTTGTGAGAAAGACGGAAAAAGAAACTAGAGAGACGAATAGTGGATGAGAAATGTGATGGGATGGCCGATTTCTTAAATGCAACATTATGAGTGGTATTTAAGTATATTGATTTAATGTTAGAATTATAGTACTAGTAACTTTGAGTGTCATATACCCAGTTAAACAGAAACAAGAAGCTGAGACTAAAAATGGTAGAGTGCTTCAAGCTAACAGTAGCACATGCATAGTTAATAAGCAGAGCTCTTTCGGATCAGGTAGCAAACTTCGTGATAGATTCCTAGCAGAAGTTATCATATGAAGCACTTGTCAATTTTTTTTTAACTAAGATATCTTGTTTCTTCATAGAACAGTTTACGCAATGGTGAACAAGGTTGCTGATGAGGTAAACCCTGCTACATGGGCTTCTGTCTGGATTTCCACGAAGCCGCCTAGAGTTTCTTAAAACCAACACATAAAGGTGGCAGACATGGCAGATGTACTTTCAGTGGTGGGTTTGCAAAGCTTATCAGCAAAACTGAACTAACCATGTCATCAATCTCTTCAATGATTGGTTTGCACTGTGTGTTAGGACACTAAGTTATTGTCGTGAGGAAACTCCTTTTTTTTTGAAGAAATCTACTCCCTCTTAATTAACAAATAGAGAATCAGGTAATTGATCAGGTGTCTTGTTTCCTAACTAGCAAGCTTGGAGTTGTTTTAACTGTGACAACTACTTAAGGTACCTGGACAAGAAGACGTATGATGTGATATCTATGTTCTTTAGGGGGTGTTTCCTGATGTGATATCTATGTTTTTTTTCCAATGCTTCTCACACCCGGGCTAGCTGTCTATGATTTCGCCGATTTTCGTGTTTTGTGCATTGGTGTCTGTTTCAACCTGGAATGGGTGCATCCCGCTTAGTGTTCGTCAAATTTCTAGGTTGTTGAAGGCTAAGGTTCAAAATACAATCGGGGTAATATTTTTCCCTGCCGGACTAGCTTTGAAGTAGAAATCAATAGTAATTTAGATTTTTGCCGCTTGTAAAAATTTAGGAACTTATTGTGAGAACTAACAGCTACCAGTCCAACGACCGTGGCTAAAACTTTAGCCTCCTAGCTTTAGTTTTAAGGGAACCCCGGGTTCATCCGCTCGGGGAGTGTTGGATCGACGCAGTGCCTATAGGGCCATGGACATTCGGCTGGTACTTCGATAGACCTCCGATATTCTCTTTGTACATATGTATATACATAAAAGATGACCGGTATTAGGTTTTAATTGTACACACATAAATAAACTTTCAAAAATATTATGGACATCCTACAAGAGACAAGACAGGTAGAGAAAAATTGACAGACGATAATTTATTCAGGCTTCCATATCAAGCCTGCAAGTTAGCGAGAAACAGCAAACTTCCATTTTCTTCGTATTGACCCATAACACTTCCATTTTCTTCATATTGACCAATAACAAAGATAAGGAAACCCGATTAAGTGCACGATTTGAGTATGTATCTCACCAATGCTCTCCATTTTGAATCTCCATCACCAAAACAACCGATCATACCCGTGCGTAATGCCACGCTCATCGTTTGCCTTTGTCTTGGAAGGCTTTTTAACTGAGCTCAAGCTCCCCCAATACGGAAGAACTCTCGATTCTTCATGATGTGAAGCTGGGAGCTGGCTTTGGAAGACCGCGGGTTGTCGGTATTCAGAATGGGTCGGAATATTCAGTTACAGAAGCACGATGGAAATGTGGCAAGCAGACGCGAGCAACCTATGCCGGCGGGGGCGGGCAGCTCTGAAAACTCAAACACCTTGTTTAGTTCTCTGCAAGTTGTAAGTTTTTTCACTTTCTCTCCATCACATCAATTTCTATCCGTATATATGGAGCATTAAATTATAGTAAAAAAAACTAATTACACAGTTTTATTGTAAATCACGAGACGAATCTTTTGAGCCTAGTTAAGCCACGATTGAATAATATTTACCAAATATAAACAAAAGTGCTACAGTTGTTCAGATTACAGAAACTTTCGATCTGAACGAGGTCAAACTTTGGGTCGACCTGCGGTGCACTGCACTGCACTGCTAGTGCCAGGATCAGATTCAGTGCTGTGGCCTGTCCTGTGAGCGGGCAGCTGAGCTGAGCATCGTCGCCGCGGCTGTTACTGTAGGAGCGAAGGGGTACGAGCGTCACTGCATTGGCGTTGGCAATTACGTACATTTTTTTCTTTGAACAAACAAAAAACGAGGCTCACCATTTGAATTGAATGCATTCAGCAAGTTGCATGCAGTGCAGCTGTGCTATGCCAGGGACCCAATGTCCGGCCCTGTGGTCCCTTCTCCATCCTTATACCTTGCTTGCCGTCTTTGTCGGAAGGCCTCACAGCAAAATCACCAAAATCTACCTTGTCCTTACTCACGGTAGTATACTAGTACTATTATTCTGTAAAATCTGAACCTGAAGTTTTAAAATCTGTTCTGAAGGAGTCGTTTGGTGCACTGTACGGTGAACAGGCGCGGCTCGCTGAATTTGAGGAGCAAGAAAAGATACACAGAGCCTACTGAAGTTGATCTGAATTCTGAAATTACAGTTGGAGCGCAAAATGTTCATGCACATGACAAAAGTAAATGAAGCTAATTACTGTTCATGTGGCGAGCATGTCCCACGATTTGAATGAATGAAGGGGGCAACAAAAAAGACGCACCAAAACACACTGGCCGCCAGGGTGCACCATGAGATCCAAAATGCCAAAATGAAAGAAAGGACAGAGGAGAAGAGGACAACAGGTTGTCCCCCAAATTTTGAGAGTAAAGGACAAAAACTCCATCTCCATGTAGCACGATTGATAAACAAAGACAGAGCAACCACCAAATCACACGTTAACTCACACGAAATCTACCGAATTCTAATCCAACGCTGCTTGCTTTGCTTTGTTGGGATGGCAACCCTTGGTATTATCACTTGACTTGAACCCAAGGGCACCTCCATCACAAAAGCCAGCTCATCACCCCAGTCCTCAGTCCTCACTCTCAGGTCTCAGCAAGCAGCTCATCACTACGCTACGCCTACGCGCTGCTGGTCTGCTGGAGTGTCGGCTGCTGCTGCCATCTGCCTGCCTTGCCGTTCACTCCCACGCGCCGCAGCAATGCGCTGCTTCACCCACGGCGCCGCCGCGGCGCCAGCACTCCTTCTCCTCCTTCTCCTCCCTCTGGCCTCGGCCGCCACCACCGCGGCGAAGGCGACGGCGAAGGCGCCCGCGGCCCCGCCGGCGCCGCCCAACATCACGGCGCTCATGTCCAAGGGCGGGTGCAAGGCGTTCGCGTCGTTGGTGTCCAAGTCCCCGGACGCGCTGTCGGCGTTCCAGTCGGCGGTGGGCGGCGGCGTCACGGCCTTCTGCCCGACGGACGACGCCGTGCGTGACTTCATGCCCAGCTACCGGAACCTCACCGGGGACGGCAAGGCGTCGCTGCTGCTGTTCCACGCGGTGCCGGTGTACTACACGCTGCGGGGGCTCAAGTCCAGCAACGGGCCCATGAACACGCTGGCCACCGACGGCGCCGCCAGCAACTACAACCTCACGGTGCAGAACGCGGGGGACCAGGTGACGCTGCGCACGCCGGCCTCCGACGACCCCGTCCGGGTGCGCTCCACCGTCTACGACAGGGACCCCGTCGCCATCTACGCCGTGGACGCGGTGCTGGAGCCCGTGGAGCTGTTCGAGCCCGCGGCGGACGCCCCCGCGCCCGCGCCCGCGCCTGTGGCGGACGCGCCAGGGCCTCGTCGTCGTCGTCCGCCAAGCGGACGCGGCACCAGCGCCGGCGCGGCGCGGACGCGCCTGGCCCGGCCGCTGACGACGCCTCGCCGGCCGACCAGAGGAAGGACGCCAGTAAGAACGCGGCGGCTCACGGCGCCCCGTGCCGCCCAAGGTGGCTCGCCGCCGTCGCCGTCGCCGTGGCCGCCGCCTTGGCTGCTTAGGGCTGGGTGGTTTAAAAATTGGTCCTTTTTTCCCCCTCTGTCTGTCTCTGTCGAGATGCGTGTGCACGAGCACGAGAAGTGTGTGTCGGTGGCTGCTGCGTGCGCGTCGGCATGTGCGTGTGCCTTGCTAGTTCTCTTTGGATGGAAACGCCATGGCTTTTTGTGTTGTTCTTCCACCGATTGGCGATTGCGGATTCAGATCGGCTGACTTCACTGCGAGCGACGTATGGCTGCAGTCACCCAAATCAGTCCGTCCATTCCCATCCAATGGCTGCAGGAGACGAACCCTTGCAGCTAAGGTCCTCGGCCCACGAAGAGACGGCCGGTTTTTTTTTCCGTTTGACGCAGAGATGTTTTTTTGGCGCGAGGTTACGACACCTGCTCCTGTTTTTGGCGGGAGCCGCGAGGGGAAGGCACAAGGCAATCGTCTCCGTCCTGCGTGCTCAAGTGCCAGCCATCGTCTCGTTGTTCTACATCCTCACGTGCGTGCTCAGCAAGTTAGCAAGCAAGTTGAAGAACAAATTGCTAGTTGCACTAATAATGTGGAGGCAGCCACAATTCCCCTGAATATGTCTCCCTCAATTGATTTGGTGAGTACAGCATGCCTAAAGAAAAAGGAGATGCAAACAAAAACCTCAAAACACAAAAGAACTTGGCTCGATAAAAGCGTAAATTTGCAAAGAAAGGCAGCAAGAAGGATAAGGGTTCAACGGTATGTATCATCACAAAAAGCATCAATTTTAAAAATTGTCTGTTATATGCAAAGAAAGGCAGCAAGAACAAGGATAAGGGATGTCGGAACCATACTCGACTATCAATTCTTTCTCTGAACTGTTGGTGGTAAATATTTCTAAGCTATGATTTTTCATGCCTCCTAGCACTTCATGGCCCAATGAAGGGATGATTGAATCATACTTGACTATCAATATGTAAAGAGTTTAATACTATGTTCTTTTATTCTGCAGAGAGAGAGAGAGAGCACCGGTGATTTTAATGCTGATTTCTAATAAGAGGGGGTGTTTTTATACTCGACTATCAATTCTTTCTCTGAACTGTTGGTGGTAAATATTTCTAAGCTATGATTTTTCATGCCCCCTAGCACTTCATGGCCCAATGAAGGGATGATTGAATCATACTTGACTATCAATATGTAAAGAGTTTAATACTATGTTCTTTTATTCTGCAGAGAGAGAGAGAGAGAGAGAGAGCACCGGTGATCTTAATGCTGATTTCTAATAAGAGGGGGTGTTTTTATTTTTGGAGCTTTTGGTCGTTGGTGATGCTTTGCAGATTGATGACATTTTAGAATTTTTACAGCATGGGAATTGTATAGCTTTTGGTTTTATGGGTGAATTGTAAAGTTCATCCAGGATACATTTTGTGCAGCTTCATATGCACTTGATATTAGAAGCAGTAGTACAAAGACATCTTTATGCAGCCTCTGAACTTTCAAAAATCAGCAATGCCTTTTCTATATTCCACTATCATCATAACATATTTCTGTTATATTCTTATTGCCTTGACTTGTGATGGCCTCCATGGCATATATATGTTATATTTCAGATAGCCTGTATGCATGACACAGTTCTGGGAAGATTCATTCAATCAATCAGAACCATACATTCATTCATTTTGATTCTGGGAACATACAGGCAGTCAGTCACACACACATTGCTTCCTAGAAGAAACTGGTACAGTCTGATCACTTCCACATTCCAGCGACAATCACACCAATTAAAACACACAAAGCCTACAAAACAGGCGCTAGCACAGATGAATCAATCACAATCTACATGTTCTTGTCCACTTCAGCGTTCAGTGCAGGCATCGCCTCAACAATTGTTGTTCAGTACAGGCATTACGTTCAGTGCAGTACAGGCATCGGCAACCTGCAATCAAAAATAGAGGGAGGGAGCAAATTAGAGAAGCATCAACAGCAGGTCGCCGTGGCAGTGAGCCTCGGCGGGGGCAGGGGCACCGGCGTGGTGCAGGAGCTCCGGCGCGCGGGGCTCCGGCGCGGCGGGTGGGTGCTCCGGCGAGGGGCAGAGGCACCGGTGCGGGGGGCACAATCTTCGGCGCGGGCGGGGGCGGGTGCTCCGGTGACGGGCGGGGCTCCGGCGCCGGCAGTCGCGGCTCGCTTGTTAGGTTGTTGGGGATAGACTGGGACCGGAGTCTGAATTGTAACGTGTGTGCTCCGTTGGGCTTCGATGGGCTGAACTAGCTTTGTGACCTGCTAGATGGAAGCGTAGAGAGTCTCGCCGTTGGATGCAAATAGACGGTCTGATTTCCGTGGCTGCAGCCATACGTCGTTCGGGGTGAAGTCAGCCGATCTGAATCCGGCGATTGCTGCTGTTGTTAGCATGAAGAAGATTGATATGGCTGCTGTACTGTACTTCAAATCAAGCAAATCCTGTCGATTAAAATCAGGGAACTCGTAAAATTACAGAGCGCGGATGAGATAGATTCATATGGGCGTCCACACACGAGCCATGGATCGGTAGTTTGGTTTGACGAGCAGAGGGAGGGAGGGAAGCTGGCCGGCGACGAGCAGCAGAGCAGTCAGCAGGTGGGCATGAATCCTGGTTCCTCGTACTCCCTCTGTCCTATGGAGTATATTGGCCGGAAAGCGTGTTTGTGAGAGGAACACGGTTTTCTAACGACAAAGTCTACGGGACAGAGGGAGTAGCGTGGAATCGAAATGGAGGCAAATGGGTGTTGCCTGTTGCGTGGGGATGGATTGCTGCAGAAGCAGAAAAGATCAGCATGGCCAGCATTTGCCATTTTTTGGTGTGTTGCGCGGCTCCTGCTGCCAGGCGGTGTCGGTGGCGAAGCATGCCATCCATCCTTTTGTCTTCCTCGTCCTCGTGAATACCTTCGCTGTAATGCAGAGTTGGTACGTACCGACATGGTGCGGATGGATCTACGGGCGGTGAGGATTTAGGTCCGGCCTGAAGATGATAGTTAAAAACTTTTTATGCCGATACTGTATCACCCTAAAAATTGCTTCTTTTTGAAATGCGGGCAGGAGGCGCGTGCCACGAAATGCCACGGCCGCCTCTCTCTCGGGTTCCCACAGGCGTCCAGCCGGCCGCGACCTCCGCGAGCGGCCGCCGCACCCACGCGGCACTCCGCGGACACGGGCCAGGAACCGCCGGTGCAGTGGCAGTGCACCCAAAAATAGCCGCCGCGGGGTCCTACATAAGCCTCACCGCCGCGCATGGCTCCGGCACCGCAACACACACGACACACAGAGCAACCAGCTAGCAGCCAACCACCACCAGGACGCAGTAACAGCAGCAGCAGCAATGGCCCGCGCCTGCAGCATGGTCCTCATCGCCGCGCTCCTCCTGGCCGCCGTCGTGGCGGCGCCGTTCGCGGAGGCGGCGCGCGACGTCGCCGCCGGCGAGGGCAGGGACCTGTCTTCGTCCGCTAACGCGCCGGCCTCTGATGCGCCCGCCCCGGGGCCTGACGCCGACTCCTCCGAAGCACCGTCGTCGTCGAGTTCCGACGCGTAACCGGCGCCAGTCCTGGGAGACCTATCTATTCCTACGTACGAGCAAGATTCTTGGGCGCCGGCGCCTCCTCCTCGTCGAAATAGACACGAATATGGCGGTCTGGATCAGTTCGTTCGTTGTACACTGATGATACATTGATGCATACGTTGGGTGCCGTGACCATTTTTTTTTTTCCTTTACATTTTTCTTCATTCCTTCTTATAGTATATCCATATGTACTGATTGTGATCGCCCATGGTGCGATCATTATTGTTTTTTGTAAGAAAAAATCATAACAAGTGAGCAATGCCAACTATTCTTTGTCGTATCTGCGGCATTAATTGAAACGATCATTCGTGTAGCAATGGCCTAACTGATCTTCTTCTCAATTTGTTGGGTTGACCGATCAGTGACGGGGTCACGGCGCTGTATGTCTAGCCGAGTATATAAATGAAATAATTCAAATGGTCACGACACCATATTATCAAAAGCATCTTCGGTTGGGACGCAAGCGCATATCATTTTTTGTGGTGACAAGATTTTGGCTGGTTTTTCTTTCCTACCATGAGCTCATCAATTTAGCTCACCTGGGCAAGTTTCACGTTACCCTGTAGGTAGCTAAACAAGTAGTACTCCATCCATTCTAAATTATAAGTTATTTTAAAAATATTAAAGAGTCAAAGTTGAAAAAACTTAATATTTATGGTACCAACTAAGTATCGTTAGATTCTTTATTAGTTATATTCTCATACTATAATTATTTGATGCCATAAATCTTTGTATTTATCTCTATAATTTAGTTAAACTTAGACTCTCTAAAATTCTTAAAATGATTTATAATTTGGCATGGAGGGAACAGCATTTAAGATAGCGTTTGGTTCGGGCAAATGTAATGTGACTGGATTACGAACGATAACAAATGTTCTTTTGTTTCTGTATGTTCTCAGCCCATGCGTAAATCTACTAATCTACTCACACCGTTATTTGATACCGTATACAAAGTCTGTTATCGCCTCCACTCCAGTGCAATCTTTCTTCAAAGAACGAATCTTGCACCAATAACTCTACTAGGACGGTACGCGCGCGTTGCCGCGCGTGCAGTAGGTCTTTGCGCCTGTGTATGATATTATGTTGCTTGAATCTTTAGGAAAGTTCAAAAGACTGAGGTGGTATTCTATGGCAACTATTGATATAGTAGTAATATACTATACTATAACTACACATGTACAATAGAATGAAGTGTTGTTCTACGGCAACTCAGACATATATTAGCCAAGCCGTTGGATGTGTAGTAACATTGAGAAAGCAGTTCATAAACATCATCATATATATACCAACAGAGTTTTTTTTTTCAAATTGTCAATTTTGTACGTATGAACCATTTCACTGAGATAGATATTTTTAGACATATACATAAAAAAGTGGTACACATGCTGTTGACTGAAATAAAACACCTGCTAAATGCTGCCACCTCATCTCCAATTAGTGTCGTAAGAATTGAATCAGAACAACTTCATTACATTTGTGCTCTCCGACTGTTGTCTTTTGTAAGGTTTTGTCCAGCTAAATACTTACATACACTTGAATTGAGAATAGGATTTGAAAACAATCAACATTCCTGGTCAATCGAAGTTTGTTATCAGTTGCTAAAACTCTTCAACAATTTCAGCATTGGTACGGTTGATGATGACAACAGAGATAGAAAATAATCTCCCTGATGATGGTACCATTTGGGCTCATCAAACTGTTACCAATTCTCTCTCCCTGATGATGAGTGATATATGCACTGAATTCATGTTACAATTGTCACATGACACTTAATAGCAAATACGAATAAATAAATTTGGGGATCATTAGAAGGAGATAACTATCATTGCTTTCTTGTACACTTCAGATGGGAGTTCATATTGAACAAACAAATAATATCTTATTAGAACTAAAACTACATAGGTAACAAAAAATATTCTAGTGAAATTTGTTTTATTCCATCCCATTAGAGAGCTCATGTAAATCAATTAGGCTCCTATAAGCTTTTATTTTCATTTGCAGTTCAATCGGTACTTAAATCTACAAAAGAAAAAGTGCAAGCACTACAGAATCTGACCTCAGCCTTCATCGTTTCCCACCAAATGGATCAAGGAGGTGTTTCGTAATTGTAGATGATGTAAAGGAACCTGCAAACTATGCATATTGTGAAGTTTAGTGAAGGGAGTAGAGTGCCCAATTCCTTTTGAATTTTATGTTATTTTGTCAGAAATAATCACGCAAAATTTGGCACTAAGAAAGATATATATTAGTGCATGTTACTAAAAAATCAGAGAGAAAAACTGAAGATAGGAAAAGCACCCTTTGAATAATATGCTTAACCACCAACAATGCCCTTCACAAGTTAGAAGTACTCGATTATTTTTTTTCCTGTCTTGAAAGTAAGGCCCTCAACAATTGAGAGGATCGAGGCATCACTTATCATGCTGTAGGTGGAGATGCTAACTCGAAGTGATGCCTTAACAATTGAGGGTGAGGCAAGTACTTGCTTCGGTGCTAGCTATTTTATTTGGCATGGGTCCTAGAAGCTTCAATTGGCACCGGTGCTGGTAATTATAACGCTGCAGCTGTCTAGGTTTCAATGCCCGTTCCTTGACGTGATCACTTCTTTTAGCACCACTCCACACTATGGAGGGCCTGAGTCGAAGATATAGAAGAACTAAATCTGAATTGATAAAGTAACTCTCTTAAATATTTATAACTACTCACATACTGATATTTAGACTTCATCCCCATCACTACAAAAAATGGAACTCCATCAAGCATGGTTAACTGTGGTAGTAGTGTGAGGCAACTAACATAGGCACCTGATGGAATAGGTTGCTGAGTTGCATGTGTACGACAAAAAATGGGTTCATAATATAGGAATGAGAAACCCATACTACTTACTGTTGATTTGTTCAAACTAATCCAGAGAAAAAAAGACTGAAGTTAATCACTAACTGTTCCCAATTCTAAAGCAGCAGCAGAAGCACTACTCTTAGTAAGGAAAGTATTATGTTTTTCTTCAATTCTGTGTAAGCCTGTAGATAAAAAAGAAACAAATAGCAGCAGTGAGTATGTAACGCAAATATATGTTTGCAGAAAGAAAGGTTGAGTCATTACAGGATGAGAATTATTTTTGGCAACAAAAGACAGGAAGGGAACTCTATCTGCATGACCTCAATTAGGCATATGGATGTTTTTTTCAACTCAAATCATACTTAGATTTCTGTTCATTAAAGTCCAACCAGATATTTGTTGTTTGCATTGAAACGTCTGTAGCCATGTTCATTAAAGTCCAACCAAATAATCTCCCTCCTATTTTTTCATCCTACGATGTTGCATAAAATTATTGCATTGTTGAACTTTTTCTGAACTCTGTTGAGGACATGATAGATAGTTTCGAAGGCAATGTATGTCTCATCTCTCATTCTAACAAAATGAAAACAGGCTGCATGGGACATGATTTTCACACTTAGCTGTACGCAGAACAATTTCACCTGATACAAAAATAAGTACGACGATCTTTGTTTGCTTGATTCCATAGATTAGATTAGGAAACCATGGTTCACACTAAGAGGGGAAGCTAAGAAAATATTGGTTTCAGATACATAAGCATGAAAAATCAAGAAATAAGGGATTGAAGGTGACAAAATTGCAGTGAAGACTCAAGAAGCCACAGATTTCGCAACTTACACTTGAGAAAACATGATATTATTATGGAAAACTCTTAAGCCCAATCAGGGATTTGACAGCACAAGACCAAACAATATTATGATTTTTCTTGGAAGGTTGACAACATTCTGAATGTTGAAGACCTGACAACTTAGGAATATATAATTCTGTGAGTGTGACAATGGTTTAGCAAAGAATTTGACCACACACAAATTTTAAAAATGGAATATGTACCTTGAATTTTGTAGGTAAACCAAGATTAGAAGATGAGAGGAAACTGCAAACAAATCAATTATTGTTTAGACACCCCACAGCAAATAGATTGATCACTCTTAATTGATCTGCAAAAATAGGCAACCAAACTCCAAATATTTTGCTTTACTGCATACAGAGAAAAATTAAAGCTATAAAATGAAAATATTGGTTAAAATAGCAGTAGATTCAGGACCAGAGAAAAAGCTATATGGATGCTTTGAATTATGTATACTGTCACAAAATATGTGGTGAACCTTTAAACTTCAAACCAACATGTAGCAGTAGATTTAGCAGAGCAGAAATGAAACGTAATTCTTTTGAAGCCAGAGGGGGAAAGGATTCGTCAGCATGTGTATATCTTAAGATGGCATTGCAAATATCATGTTAAAAAGGAGATTAAAAATTTGGTAATTACTTGTATCAAGCCATTTGGGGGCATAAGTTACTTCACCAAGATGAAATGGTAATCAACTATAAGGGAGCTGAACTTCGATATTTGAGCGGCAAGTACTTCCAAAAGTAAATGAGCATGATTCACTTCTAATGAGATTTCTTAGAACTGAATGAATGACGGAGCCAGGTTTTTTATTTGACCTTAGAAACAGAGAAGTGTTTCATCTGTTCGCTCAATGCAGACGCATAGCTGAAAAGGCAGAAAACACAGATTAGAAACTAATTTCCCTGTCGTGCCCAGCTCCGGCAGCGGGGCGGACGCCGCTCTCAGCTCCGCCCCGCGGCCTCGTCGTGCTCAGGTCCGACGGTGGCTGAAGTCACGCCCACTCCATTTGTGGCCCCATCGCGCCCAGCTCGGGCCGTGGCCTCTGCCGTGCTCAGCTCCTGCGTCGGGGGCATTGATTTGAGACAAAGACATATCAAACGGAAGGCACGGAGGAACACAAATGCATGAAAGCGGAACAAAACCCTAGACGTAGGGAAAGAACGCAGTGCAGCAGCTGAGGCAGGCAGGATGCAATGCGAGGGAGCGCATCAAAGGAAGAAGAACAGGTTCTCACCGGGCGCAGAAGCGGGACGCGACGAACAGCTGAGGAAGTGCCGCCGGGGTCAGCAACGACGGGCCGCTCCTCTTGTACCCGTGGCGGCGCTTTGGGAAGTGAGCGGAAGGTGGAGACCGAGGAACGCAGGCAGCCCAGCATTTAACGCCAGGGGATCCTTTCCGCGCGACGGAGCAGCGAGGAATCGGGCGGCGCGGTGGGGAACGACAGCACGCCACTTGACGGGCCGCTCCCCTTGTTCCCGTGGCGGCGCTTTGGGAAGTGAGTGGAAGGTGGAGACCGCGAACGCAGGGCAGCCCCGACGAACGCCGGGGATCCTTTCCACGGGCGACGGAGCAGTGAGGAATCTACGACGCGGTAGGGAACGACATCATTGCCACTCCTGCTCCCGCGGCGTCGCGTGCAAGGCAAGGAACCAAGAGACGGAGTCTAGAGCGAGGAGAGACTGAGGCCAAACGCACGACAGCCACACGAAAACATGGTCCCACACTGAGGATGGCAATACATATCCACACGACGCAACGTTCATTAATTTAAGCAAATAAATTTGGCAGGTGGCAAACGCGGCAGCACAGGACTGGTCCGTGAAGGGTATGGGCGCTAGAAATGCAGGGATCCTTCCCGCGATTAGGATGTAGATATTATACCTTGCAGACGCCACAGTCGAGGTAGCCGAGGAGCCCGTCCTAGTTCCACCCCCTGCAACGGCTGACACCTTTGAACGTCAACGCGAGCCAGCGGCATCATCGTCGATCTCCAGCAACTTCTTCCGTGCCCAGCTGCCGATCAGCTGCTTGGTCATGGTGCGGTGCTTGTCGCGAGGGAGGCCATGTAGTGGACGCACTTAGGCTGACCGTCCTCCCTCGCCGCGGATGCTGGCGGGGCCGGCGGTGGTGGCGAAGGAATGGACAATTGATTTCGCTGCTTTTTGCCTGAATTTGTTGTTCTTGCTCAATTTGGTTACGTTACAAAGGCTAGCCAAACAATTCAAGTACTATAACGGTACGTGCAATGGAGACATATACCCGTGTTAGCCTCACACAAAAATAAGCTCCACGCCTGTAAAAATAAAAAATATCAAGGCCACCACCGATCCGTCCTTACTCTTCTCATGGACTGATCTTGCATGCATGTGTGCTTTGACAGCTCTCTCTCTCTCTCTCTCTCTCTCTCTCTCTCTCTCTCTCTCTCTCTCTCTCTCTCACAATGCATTCCTGAACATTAGTTTTTGTTCTTTATCAGTTAAGACTACTAATAGTTTCTCTGCAAGCCATCACCATGACCATCTGCAAGACCACTAAACTATATGACATATAGAATTTTGATGTACCGTTAGAGGATGGGGCAGCACACACCACCGGAGAGTGTGGTGGGAAGCCCTAAGACAATTTAATGCCTTAGGTAGATTGTTTGCGTTAGCACTGTTTTTCCATTCCCACTGGATTTGCGTTTCCTTGGCCCAACCACTTTGCTTAAAGCTTCTAAGCATTCTATTCGGGTATTTAGCCAACAAAGGAAACCTCGCTCCTTGTTCGCTCAGAAGTTAAAGAATTACAATGTTAAGCATAGAAAGAGAAAATGAAAAATTACTATCATGGATTTAACCAATTCTTACCCACCACCGTGGTCACAAATCACCCTACTAGCAACTAGCAACTAGCATGCTTCTCTGTTATTGTTATTATCCGATCCTAGCACAATGAAAAACTGAAGTCAACTACGTACCTAGGCCAAGCACTTTTGTCAAAAAGAGATTCTCTCGTGGAGAGGGACTGAGGGAGGGAGAGACGACTGAAAATTAAGCAACGATTAATTTTTATGAGTAGAGATAGCGACAGGATCATCGAACAAATAAATGCATGTAACCGGAGTTGAACTCTCTCAAGCCTTCCTCGTCTATATGGTCTGACATGGATATTATAAACATTTTGACGAAACCATTATTTATTAATGTATTTGTCTTCATTGACCATGCCGTTTAATTTGGGCGTTAGAGTGTGTGGCAGACTGGCAGATACCCGAGCGAGACTACGTGACCCCTTTGAGTATCGTGCGACGGTCGTGCGTGACCACACGACAAGAGGAGCCACGGGCCAGCAAACACTCGGCGCCCTCCCCTAAAAATAGCCACACGGCCTCGTATATAAACATCCTCACCCCGACCCCATACCATCATCATCGCAAGCAAACAAAGAAACAACCACTGCACCGGCCACTCTAGGTCCAATACACCTCCACCAAGCCGCCAAGGCAGCAGCTAGCAGCGCCACAAATGGCCCGCGCCTGTGTGTTCCTCGTCGTGCTCCTCCTGGCCGCCGTCGCAGTGGCGCCGCTCGCGAGCGCTGCACGCAATGACGTCGTCGAGGGCAGGTCCATGGAGGAGTCGTCCTCCGACGCGCCCGCTCCCGCACCCGAGTCTGACTCGTCCTCGGAGGCACCCTCCAGCAGCAGCTCTTCCGATTAACAGCCCAGCGTGGCAGAGATCTCGCTCCATCTATGACGATCGAGTTCTTGGCAATTGGCGCGATCTATCCGATCCGACACAACTATTTCCCTTTTGATTCTCTAGAATAATAATGTTGTGCACCCTGATGATATGTGCATGGGGTGCACGGCAAACGCATGGAATGTGCTTGCCTAATTGTTTTTTCTTTCCTATGTCTCTTTTTGTTCATTTATATATGTAATATGTATGCGTCACCTAATTAGTGTGTGCTATGCCTTTTAGTTTTGTGGTGATGACAGCCCTTTAATTTTGTTTTCATGACATCGTCTTTCAGTTTTTTTTTTTTTTGAATGAGCAACGCCATGCATTATGTATAATTAATTAATTCTTCCGGGCTATATATCGATATCTGGTTTTTTTTGAACTCATCGATATCTGGTTTCTTAAATTAAGCAACTTGTATATACTTCTTCCATCCTAAATTATAAGTCATTCTAAAAATCTTAAAAAGTCAAACCTTTTCAACTGTGAGAAATTTTAATAATAAGATAATAACATTTATGTTATCAACTAAGTATCATTAGAGTCTTCAATGGTTATATTTTTATAGTATGCCTATTTGATGTAAAAAATCATTGTATTTCTCTATAATTTTCGTCAAACTTGAGATTCTTTGACCCTCCACTTATACTCCCTCCATCCCCAAATAGATGATGTTTTCGCTTCCCGAGAAACAACTGCCGGCAATTTTTATAAATGACAAATATTATCAATTAGTATCATAATTAGTATCATCGGAAAGATCTTTAAATCTAATTTTTTTAATAAATTTATTTGAAGATATAAATATTGCATGTATTTTCTACAAATCGAGTCAAATTTATGGTACGAATACCCAAATCGTCGTCTATTTAGGGACGGGGAGAGTAATTTAGAACGGAAGGAGTGTAACAGGCATTCAAAAATTAAACAACCTGTATAACCAGCTTCTGAATTAATCTTGTTGGGATTTGTTGCAAGTTCTTCTGGAACATGACTTCTCTAGATCGGATCATTGTTTCATTTTAAACAAAACAGCACTGCCTATTTTACAGTGTGATATAAAAGAAAATCAAGTAATCTTAAGTGGCTACCAAAAAAAAAAAAAAAAGGTAAAATAGCACCTGTAACTCAGAGACGAGTCTGGTAAATAACAACACAGACCATGTGCCAAAATCCGCCGCAACTCTAAACCACCGTCACCCATTACAACAGCAAACTACTTCCTCTGTTCAGGGGAAGAATGCGTCGATATGAGGTTTCTATATGTCAATTATTAGTTTAACTAGACTTAGTAAAAAAAACATATTATATATTTTTTTAATGTATAGTCCTTATTTTGTATCATTAATATTAAATATTATTATTTTTAATAATTTTGGTCAAACTTTTGTGGACCGAGAGAGTACAACACAAGCTGACCGCCAACCCAAGAACCATCGACGCCCAATCTTTTGGTGAGCATACATGATAGCTAATGCTACGTAGGGCCAAGATCTCGATGGACTAACAAGTACTTGATTAATATTTAACCGTCTATTTTTTAGGCATGGCTAAGAATTAGTCCTAGTCCATCTAAACAGGCATGTTTCAGAATTTGACATGAGTGTTAAAACTTTGAGCAACTGACTTAGATTTAGAATCTAGATCCAAATTCAGGACTTAAATTTTTTCAAGAATGACTCCGTTGAGTTGTGTTTCATTAAGAGGGGTAAATTCGAGACTTAAATTTAGAATAGATCCAAATTTGGAGGTGGGAATGCTGAAATTTTTAAAACTTTAATTTGGATCTGCTGCATCCTCAAGTGTGGAATCGGAGCCATATTATACAGATTGTCAATCGAAGTTCATTCAACTCCTGCATTTGGTTTTTATTTTTTCAGTGATATTTTACCTTTTTAAAAAATAATCAGATTATAATAAGGTGCTGAAATTGAAGAATCTTGGCTATGCTAATTGCCATCTCCGAGCTTTGGGACTGAAGGTATTGCACATCTAGCCGGGCAGCCGGCAGATCCCCTGCCGGACGTTTTAATTTTTTAAAAGACATCCGATCAAAACTTTTCAATTCGATACAAAAGGAATGTGGTTTGTGGCAAAAGGAATTTGTCCGCAGGATCCTGGGGTGGAAGTGTCTCTTTGAGACTTGTAAGTTGTAACTGCCTATCTGGACTCTTGTATATATGTACATCATTATTATTCAACGAAAAGACAGAGATAACCATTAGCATCACTCTCTCTCTTTCTCTCTCTCTCTGATTTGCTTGCCTGCTTTCATTATCATCCGGCCAAAACCTCGGACACACAATCGGACCATTCACACACATCAGAGTACATGCCACGTCTCCGACCGATGTGAGTCTAATATTTGTCTAGCCAAAAACATACGCTACCTTATTACACTTCTCATTTACAATGGAAAGGAAAAATCTTGAAAGGTTGAAAGATAAGTCGTAGATCTTCAATGGCTCCTCCTTTACTTGCTTCGAAGAAGGCTTCATCCGTATTGATTTTCAGAGACCCCACCGCTGGTTTTTTCCATCTTGATGCTTCAATTTCACGTGGTGGGTTTGTTGACCCGGCTGGTGCAACAAATGCCATAGGTCATAAGCTGTGTCTTTTGCCCAGATTACTGCTTGGTGAATTGGCATCAGTATTTCACCATGTCTTCGCTTGGTTCGTGGCTCTGTTCGGCAAAACTTATAAGCCGGCTGATAAGCTAAAATACTGTTGAAACAGTTAATTTTCTATGAGAAGAAAACACTTCTGGCTGACAAGCTGAAACGGCTGTTCAGCTAAAGCGAACAGGGCGTATATATTCCACAACGTCCACATGCCACACATGATCACTCGGTCTCTCGCTCTCTACTTCTAATAGTTTCTATGAGTAGAGATAGTAACGTGATCATTGAATAAAATAAATGCATAGCCAGTATTGGGAGTTGAATAGCCTCAGGCTTTCGTCGTCGTCCATATGGTCTGACATAGATATTATAAACTTTTTGATGAAACCATTATTACTATGTGTCTTCATTGGTCGTGCTGGCCCTAAGGTAGATACTTGTTTATGGACTAAATGCGGAGCCATGTATTTTTTGAGAAACAAAGGCTAAACCATGCATAGACAGATACAATATGATACGGTTAGTAATACGACTATATTGGCCTGACAATTTGTGGGCCATGCCAAATCGAGCCACGTGTGTCATGTCGGACCGCGACACACGTTTGTTCGTCTATTTCGTGCGGCTTAATTGTCTGGATCTTCTCACTCTTCCATGACACCTTTCGAGCTGTGCGATGGGCATGCGCGGCGACCACCGACCCGATGAGCCACAAGCAACCAAACACTTGGCGCCTTGAGCAGGAGGGAACGACCTTCCCCCTAAAAATAGCCACACAGTCTCGTATATAAACATACGCACCCTGCCCCGTACCATCATCGCAATCGCAACACACAGCAAGCAAGCAAGCAAACCAAGAAAAAGCCACTGCACACCGCCACCAAGCCGCCAGCCAAGGCAGCAGCTAGCAGCGCCGCAAATGGCCCGTGCCTGTGTGTTCCTCGTCGTGCTCCTCCTGGCCGCCGTCGCGGTGGCACCTCTCGCGAGCGCGGCACGCAATGACGTTGTCGAGGGCAGGTCTATGGAGGAGTCCTCCGACGCCCCCGCTCCCGCACCTGAGTCCGACTCGTCCTCATCAGAGGCACCCTCCAGCAGCAGCTCTTCCGATTAACCGCGCGCCCAGTGCGGTAGAGATCTCGCTTGGTCTACAACTATCGAGTTCTTGCCAATTGGCGTGCGATCTACCCGATCTGGCAAGACAATTTTCATTTTGATTCTCTGGAGTAATAATGTGCTGCACCCGATGATATGTGCATGGGTGCGTACGGCAAATTGTTTTTTTCTTTGCTATCACTCTTTTTGTTCATGTATATGTAACATGCGTCACCCAATTAGTGGTGATGACACATCCCTTTAATTTTGTTTTCACGACATCGTCCTTCAGCTTTCGGATGAGCAAGGCCACGCATTATGTATTATTGATTAATTCTACCAGGCTATATATATAATGTAACTTGTAATAGTGTAACAGGCATTCTAAAATTAAACAACATGTATAACCAGCTTCTGGAATTAATCAATTTGTATAATCATTTAGCAGACATTATATTCTCTTGTTGGGATCTGTTGCGAGTTCTTCGGGGACATACATGAATTCTCCAGAGATGGGATTATAGTTCCTTTTTAACCAAAACAGCACTGCCTAGTTTTGATACAAAAAGAAAATACGAGGAAGTGATCTAGAGAGGCCCCTAAACAAACAGGTAAATAGCACCTTTATAACACCTTTAACTCAGTGACCACCGTGTGCCAGCCGACACAAATCCCGTCAGCCGCCACAATAAACAAACTGCTACCTCTGTTCACGAAAAATGCACTGACATGAGATTTGTGCAAGTTAAATTAACTTGATTTATCAAGCTTATAATGAATAGTATCAAATATTTATGTTTTCTGTTTCCAACTAGTTTCAGTACGACAATATATTTCATAATTAGTTTAAATTGTAGTACTTATTTTGTATATATTTCATAATTATTTTAAAGTGCAGTACTTATTTTGTTTCATGAATATATATTAGTATTTTTTAACAACTTTGATCAAACTTTTGCGGACGGAGGGTGCACAACATAAGCTGACTGCGAACCCAAGAGTGGGATGTATATGGGATCTGGATTTAGAAACGCAAACAAACAAATAAAGGTATGTTTAGATTTCATGGACTAACAAGTAATTGACTAATTTAAGCTGGCTATTTTTTAGGCATAGCTAAACGTCCTAAGTGTTGCCACTATCTGACATGGGTGTTAAAACTTTGAGCAACTGACTGGAAGTGGAAAATGCTGAAAATTTTTAACTTTAATTTGGATTTACTGCATCCTCAAGTGTAGAATCGGAGCCAAATTATACCGATTGTCAATCAAAGTTCAACTCCTGCGTTTATTTGTTTGAAAGAAACAGTGATATTTTCTTCATTTAACAATCAAGCATCAGAACATAAGATGTTGAAACTGAAGATGCTGATTGCCATCTTAGAGCATTGGGACTGAAGCTATTGCACCTTGATATTCTAGACGCCAGAATCTCCTACCGGTCGTTTTTATTTATTTTTAAAAAGACATAAGATCGAACTTTTCAATTCGATATACAAAACGAATGTGCAATGTCGTATGTGGCAAAAGGAATTTGTCCGCAGGATTTGGGTTGAAGTCTCGCTCTTTGAGACTGTCCTTTATAGATATGTACATCAATATTCAATGAAAGACAAAATAAATTTACATCACTCAATCTCTTGCTCTCTACTTCTAACAGTTTCGACGAGTAGAAATTAAATGGGGACGAGATCATCGAATAAAATAAATGCATACTAGTTTATATTGGAAGTTGAATAGCCTCAAGGCCTTCCTTGTCTGACATAGATATTAAAAACTTTTTGATGAAACCATTATTACTATGTGACTTCATTGATCATGCCCTAAGACAGAGATGTGTTGTCTGTGGACTGAAGGTGGAGCTATGCATTTTTTTGAGAAACAAAGGCAAAGTCAGGCATGGGCAGATAATTAGGACAGGACACGGCTAGTAACACGTACGGCTTTATTGGCCTGATTACTTGTGGAACATGCCACTTCAAGCTCGTGCCATGCCGGACCGTGATGCATGTTTCCCGGTCTATGGCGTGTGGCTTGTCTGGATCTTCTCACTGGTCCGCTTAATTTGGACGTGTGGCACAGCTCGTGCCATGACCCCTTTCGTGCCGTGCGAGGGTCATGCACGACCACACACGACCCGATGAGCCACAGGGCACCGAACGCGGCCTCACCTCCCCTCAAAATAGCCACACGGTCTCGTATATAAACATCCTCACCCAGCCTTGTACCATCGTCGCAATCGCTGACACACAGCAAGCAAGCAAACCAAGAAATAGCCACTGCACCGGCCACTCTCGGTCCGACGCACCGCCACCAAGCCGCCAAGGCAGCAGCTAAGCTAGCAGCGCCACAAATGGCCCGCGCCTGCGTGTTCCTCGTCGTGCTCCTCCTGGCCGCCGTCGCGGTTGCACCGCTCGCAGGCGCGGCGCGCATCGACGTCGTCGAGGGCAGGTCCATGGAGGAGTCCAGCTCCGACGCGCCCGCTCCCGCTCCCGAGTCCGACTCGTCCTCGGAAGCACCCTCCAGCAGCTCTTCATCCGATTAACCGTCCAACGCGGCACAGATCTCACTCTGTTTATGGCGTTCGAGTTCTTCGCGATTGGCGTAATCTATCCGATCCGGCACAACTATTTCCCTTTTGATTCTCTAGAAATAATAATGTGCGGCTGCACCCCAGATGCTATGTGCATGGGTGCACGCGGTAAACACATGGAATGTGCTTGTCTGATTGTTTTTTCTTTCCTATTTCTCTTGTTATTCATGTATATGTAACACGCAATCACACTATTAATGTGTGCTACGCTCTTTAATTCTGTGGTTATAACAACCCTTTAATTTTGTTTTCGTGACGTCATCTTTCAGTTTTTTTATTTGAATGAGCACCGCTACAAATTATGTAATTAAGAATTAAGTCTATGTCTATTTTTAGCCCCTCAACTTTTGAGATTGTCTAATTTTAAACCTGAACCACAAAACCGTCTAAATTTGATACCTCAACTACTAAAATCGTTCAACCCTGAGGTCGTTTTTGAGTCATATATTTCAGACGGTTGTGGGTGCCAAACTTAGAAAAAGCAAGAGTTTATGGCTAAAAATGGATTTAATCAAGTACTTTAGTTTTTTAAGATATTTTTTAAAAATTATAGATCTATTATTTTTTTTTTCTAAAATATGTGATCATCAAATAGAATTCTAGGACCACAAATTATTTCAAATAAAATACTTATGAACTACAAAGTTGTATGTCACTACAAAGTTGTATGTCTCATCGATATCTACAAGTTTGATTGTGGTAATTTCTCCATCCAAGTTTGTTCTCACAATTTAAAATTTTTAAATTTCAAAATATAATAAAATTTTAAAAAATAGGACCTAAAAGACTTAAAATAAAAATAATTAACAACTATGAAGTTATATATCTTATAGAGATCTACAACTTTGATTATAGTCATTTCTCCATCCTAGTTCCTTCAAATAATTTTAAAATTTTAACTTCAAATATGAGAACTTTAAACATATAGATTATATTTTAAATAAATTTGGATTTGTATTCGAACAAAAAGAATCAATAAAGTGTTAGTAGATATAAATATTTACCAATAAGTAAATATAAAAATACACAAAAATCATAAATAAATATTAAAAAACTAAAGTACTTTATCAAGTCCATTTTTATCTCCCTAACTCTTGCTTTTGTCTAACTTTTTGTGCCTCAACTATTAAAACCATTCAATTTTGACCCTTGAGACAATTTTAAGTGGTTTTCATATGGCTCTGGGGTCAAAATTAATTTGTTTTGATAGTTAAGGTGCCAAAGTTAGACGGTTTCGTAATTAGGGTTTAAAATTAGATTGAGCCAAGAGTTAAGGAGCTAAAAATAAACTTAATCCATTAATTAATTGTACCTAGCGAAATATCAATATTAGATTTCTAAAACTAAGCAGCTTGTATAATAATGAAACAGGGATTCTAAAATTAAACAACCTGCATGACCAGCTTCTTGAATTGATCAATTTATATAATCATTTAACAGGCATTCTGTTAGGATTTGTTGCAAGTTCTTCGGGGACATGACTTCTCTCCGGATTGGATTGTACTTGGACATGACTTCTTCGGATTGGATTGTACTAGTTGTTTCTTTTTAATTTTAACCAAAACAACACTGCCGATTTTGTTGATATGTATAAAAAAGAAAATGCAAGCAAGTATCTTGTTGTGAGGCTGCCTATAAAAAGGAGGTGAAATAACACTTTTAACTCAGCGACCAGTCTGGTAAACAACAACAGGCACTATATACGAGGTTACCTATAAAAAAGGATAAAATAACACCTTTAACTCAGAGACCAATATGGTAAACAAGAACAGGCACAATGTGACACAACAAGCTGCCACAAACTGCTACCTACCTCTTCTTTCAAAAACATACAAACAAAGGGCGTGTTTGGATGAGGGCGGCAAATTTTTTACCCTATCCCATCGAATCTTGTCACACATGTATGAAGTATTAAATGTAGTCTAAAAAATAACTAATTACATAGATTGCGATAACTTTGCGAGATGAATCTTTTAAATCTAATTAGTCCATGATTTGACAATATGCTACTACAGTAAATATTTGCTAATGATAGATTAATTATACTTAAAAGATTTGTCTCATCATTTCCTAACAAGTTCTGTAATTTATTTTTTATTAGTATTCGAAATCCCCTTCCGACATCCCTCCGACATTCCGACGTGACACAGACAAAACTTTTTCCACATCATCCAAACACCCCCAAACTACTACCTCTCTTCATGAAAGAATGTACGAACATGAGGTTTTTTAAGTCGTAAATATTATTCTCCAACTAGTTTATTAAGAAAATATTTTTTAACTGTTTTAATATATAGTACTTATTTTATATCGTAAATATTAGTCCTTTTCTTTTAATAATTTTGATAAAACTTTTATGGGCCGAGAGAGTTTAATAACTTTGATCAGATTTTTATGGACCGAGGAAGTTCAACATAAGTCGACTGCCAACGCAAGAACCATCAACGCCCACGCCCAACGTCGATCCGCTGGATTGCACGCCACTCTGCAACCCCGCGCATCTTAATCTTAAACAGAGTAGTTGAGCAGAGCAGAGCAGCAGCCTCTGCGAGCGTTCAAGTGGATACGCACGACCTTCTTTGAGCCCCACGACCAGTGGACTGCGGCACCGGTAGACAGGAGGGACGATGCCCCGCGCTCGCGTTCCAGGACCAGGAGTCGCTAAAGGCTCCTCGACGGTGGCAACTCCGAGCGCCTCGATCGAGACCATACTCTCGGCCTCTCGGGCAAGGATGGGTCTGTGCCTGCGCTGCAGCCGGCAAGGAGAAGGCCTGAGCTGGTGCGTGTGGGACATAGTCGTCGAGTACCCCGCAAGGAAGAGAGAAGTTACCAGGATTCTCCATATGAATTCTAATAGAATTGCTTTCCTATAATCCTACCAGGACTCTTATATTGTATCCGACAAACAAGCTGTCTCCTAGACTATATAAAAGATGACAGGACTCACTAGATCGTCAGACGCATCAACAGATCTACACATCCAACCAATCATACAATCCAATGCAAAGACATCATGTTGAATTGGGCGCAAGTATTACGCTTCCGAGCTGTCTAAACTAGTATAAATCGATCATCTCGTTTTCCGTTGAGTTTTACATACTCCAAAACCCACTAGTCCTCGCTCTGTTTAATCCCTTAGCATGTTATCGGTCATCAAACACCGACAGCACAACGGCTGGCGGGGCTCAGGTCTAGACATGGTATATAGACAATACTCCGTGTCAGGAAGCTCGACGCTATCCGACTATCTGACTGCAACAAGCGGCTCCTCTACGTCATTGGCGTCTACGACACTAACAGCGATCGACGTCGTTTCCGGAATACATAGTAAGCTATTTTATTGTTGTATAAAAAAAAAACTTTTGGTGAGCATACATAAACAGGGCCAACCACCACCATGACATTAAATAGTAAATGGGGTCTGGATTTAGAAACCCAAAGAAATAAATAAGGACATGTTTGGATATCATATTATGGGCTAACAACTAGTCCTAGTAGTCCATCTAAATAAACCCCTCTGATATGGGTGTTAAAAACTTTGAGCAACTGACTTAAATCTCGAATTCAGATCCAAATTCAGAGGTGGAAATGCTGAATTTTTTAAACTTTGATTGGACCTACTACATCCTCAAGTGTGTAATCGGGGCCATATTTTCCGATTGCCAATCAAAGTTCAACTCCTGCATTTGGGTTTTTATTTGTTTGAAATAATGATATTTTTCTTTTAAATTCAAGCTTCAGAACATAAGATGTTGAAAATAAAGAACCTCTCATGCTCATTGCCATGTTTCTTTTTTATTTTTAAAAAGACATCAGATCAAGATTTTCAATTCGATACAAAACTAATGTGCAATGTCATTGTTTGTGGCAAAGGAATTTGTCTGCAGGATTCTGGGGTTGAAGTGTCTCTTTTCAAGGAAAAGACAGATAATCATTTACATCACTCGATCCCTTCCTCTCTACTTCTAACAACAGTTTTTATAATGCATAGCTTGTACTATTGGGAGTTGAATGAATAGCGTGGATATATTATAAACTTTTTGATGAAACCATTATTACTATATATGTATCTTCATTATCGATCGTGCCCTAAGATAGACACATTTGTCATGTTTGCTTATCATATCAGCCAGGTTTATAAGCCGTTCAAATACTATTTTCTTTCATAGCAAATTAAAAAGAATAGAAACAGTATTGGCCTGACTACTTATGGACCATGCCAATGGACCATGCCACATCGATCTCGTGCCATATGGCACATCGTGACACATGTTTGCCGGTCTACGGGGTCAGGTCCGGCCCTGGGGTGGCGCGAGATGTGCAACCGCACAGGGCCCACGAGGCCAGGGGGCCCAACCCCAAATATGCAAGCCCATAGAAACAGCTGCAGGTCAGGGAAAAAAACATATATAGGCTGATTTGGGAGCCCATCTTTGCAACCTGGCTCCAGGCCCCTAACTTGACAGGGCCGGGCCTGTACGGGGTGCAACTAGACTAGTCCGTAATTTGGGCGTGACGGGTGGCCGAGAAGCGCGAGGGTCATGTAGGACCACACGTCCCGATGAGGCACAGGGCACCCAACGCGGCCTCCCCTCTCCTAAAAATACCCGGCCAGTTACCCACTGGGTCTTGCGTATATAAACATTCCTCGCCCCGCCCCATACCATCGTCATCGCAATCGAACATACAGCAAGCAAGCAAACCAAAAAACAGCCACTGCACCGGTCACTCTCGGTCCGACGCACCGCCACCAAGCCGCCAAGGCAGCAGCTAGCAGCGCCACAAATGGCCCGCGCCTGTGTGTTCCTCGTCGTGCTCCTCCTGGCCGCCGTCGCAGTGGCGCCGCTCGCGAGCGCGGCACGCAATGACGTCGTCGAGGGCAGGTCCATGGAGGAGTCCTCTGACGCGCCTGCTCCGGCGCCCGAGTCCGACTCGTCCTCGGAAGCACCCTCCAGCAGCAGCTCTTCCGATTAACCACACCCAGCGTGGTAGAAATTTCGCCCTGTCTACGATGATCGAGTTCTTGGCAATTGGCGTGATCTATCCGATCTAACAAAATTATTTCTCTTTCGATTGTCTGGAATAATAATGTGCTACACCTGATGATATGCGCATGGGTGTGTGCGGCAAACACATGGAATGTGCTTGTCTAGTTGTTTTTACTTTCCGTTCTCTTTTTGCTCATGTATATGTAAAATGTATCACACAATTAGTGTGTAATACGCCCTTTAATTCTGTGGTGATAACAACCCTTTAATTTTGTTTTCATGATGTCGTCTTTCAGTTTTTTGGAATGAGCAACGCCACCATGTATATTAATTAATTCTACCTGGCTAAATATCGACATTAGATTTCTGAAACTGAGCAACTTATATAAATGTATAATTAATTCCAGCATCTAGAATTAATCAATTTGTATAATTATTTAACATGCATTCTCTTGTTGGGATTTGTTGCAAGTTCTTTTGGGAAATGTGTTACATGCTATGACTGGTTCGACGGTATGAGTCAGGACCATATGCCTATGGCAGCATCCGTGTCCTGGTTGCATTGAGGTCGTGGTTGAGGTTATGATCGATGAGTCGTGGAGGACAACAGCGGCGACGTGCGACAGGGTTGTCGTGTGACTCCTTCTCCTTGGCCTTTAGTCATGTTGTGGCTGGCCGCTGGTGGGGGTGGGACTGATTTGTTCTGAGGAACGATGCAACCCCTCACAACATTTTCATTAGAGTCATAACACAATCACCATGGTGCTCGATGATCCCATAACCTCTATACCAACTAGGTGACGACAACTACCAAGAGTAATAAGAAAATCCTAAGCAAGAATAAACCACCAAGTGTCACTTGGTGCAAGTCTCAAATGCAATCCACTAGATGCCTCTCAAATCTCACTCAAAGTCAAAGCAAGGAGGAAGTAAGAAATGTGTGCTTTTAGCTCTTAGGGGGGGGTGTATATGCACCTCAACGAAGAGAGCCCCCAAGGCCGAGCTCTTAGAGGGGAAATAAATAGAGTCATTACCCACTTCAACTAGCTGTTGGGTGCCCTTGGCGGTTTGACAGGCCCCCACCGATGGTCTCACTGCTAGGCTCCCAACGGTCGTCTGCAGAGCCAACGGTTGAAACTCTATTTGTTCAGTGGTCAATAAATTTTCAGTGTATTTAACCACTGGATATATAAATCGAGTGTCGCGTGGAGAGGTTCTAGAAATTTTTTTATCACCAGATAAATTACTATGTTCCTCCAAAATTCTTAGGGACTCCCACGCGTGCACATACTAGGCACTGTGTGGCTTGACCACCACAAATTGCAACATGGCCCGAGGCTAAACAGTGGTCCCACGTTCTTCGTTCCCTATAGTATATAAAACAATGAAAAAAGACCACATGTTTTTGAATTTTGTCCACTTTTGCTTGTCGCCATATTCCAACACATTGTGCACGTGAGTTAATATTTTTTGAATATTTTCAGAGTTTTTCTCTTCTATTCTCACCACATCACTAAGTTTCAACACATATGCAATGTTAATCACACTTAGTGGTACTAGATAACCATGATCACTTAAGAGCTCCATCTTTATAATAACGGCTATATATATCTATACTAAATCCGACCCTCTATTGCACCTTGTCTGGCAAAAGCAAAGTCCTAACTATATAGATGCCTTTGGTCTTGCTCTCCACTCCATCTTCTCTTCCAAAGGATGAATCTTGCATCACATGATCATGATCTCCATCTCCACCATCTCATATGCCTTGTTCATCACCATCAAGTGCGCTCTATATAATTAGATTCATTGAAAGCATTAGTCCACATGGTGGGCACTCAATTACCAAAACCAACCAAAGCCCTTTAAAATAGATTTTGGTGAACTCCCACATTGTGAAGCTCAAGGGCCCCTCACAATAACTCCTTCAGAGCCCTCAGACAATCACCACGTAGTGCTCAACAATCTTCACGCCATTTAAGAGATGACAATCACAAGAGTAACAAGAAAACCAAATTCGTCACGCTCAACTAGTGCCATAAGATGTAAATCAATGATGCAACACACTACAACACTCTGAATCACTCAAATGTGATCTAATGTTAGCAAAGTGAGTGGAATCTATTTCTCAACCTTTAGAGGGCGTGCACAAGTGTATAGAGTACCAACAGAGTGGCCAAGACCGGCCACAAGGTCTATTTATAGCCAACAAGAAATTCAACCATTACCATGGACAGATGTAGCGGTGGGGCGGGGTGGGCTTAAGCCCCCCTACTGCTGCTAATCCCATGGAGTCCCTCTAGAGCCCCTCCATATATTTTTGTCGAGATTACTATGAGAAGGAGGCTGGAGGTTGAATATGAGGAGTTTAGCCCCTTCAAATTTTTATCCTAGATTCGTCCCTGACCATTACCCTCTCCACTTAGCTTTCACAAACCACACTGGAGTGCACACACTGGGGCTCCCGATGGCTAGTTTCTAATGGCCAAAAAAGCTATTTGTTGCCCTATTATTCATTCTAGTGACATCTCTGGTATGCGCTAGCACACGGTTCGCAATTTTGGTATGGCCCAAGCATGATATACCCTACCTAATGCGAATCATGCTTGGCCACACCTGCAGAGCATGTCTAGGTCACTCTCTTTACCCATAGTGCTGGTATGATTAACAAAAATCCACTGAAGAAAAACATGTCCTCATATATAACTCCCTCATATGCCATATAAATCCTGACTCCTAGCCCTACGCAACACCTACATTTCTAGACTCATCCTCCCATGACGACAACCATACCACGCACGCTACATTCCATGGGCATTGTGCTCCCTCTCCCGTCCTTCCTCTTCGCATCTCCACCCATTCCCCATGACAGCGCGACGGTCTCATTAGGCCCACAAGCCGCCCTAGCATGACTAAGGCCACATCGACCGATAGTCCTAGAGTCCACACCTACAACAAGATGTATCCAGATCAGCTCAGGTCATGACTTTGCATGTTGTCAGGTTACTAGCAGAAGGAGCCATGACTTCAGGGCGTGACCACTGCCTTAAGTTTGTGTTATAGGCTTGTAGCCAACTAGCTTGTGTACTTTGCTAAAAAGAGAATCACTTGTGGAACGTGGCAAAGAGAGAAAGAGAGACGGAGGACTTGAAAGCTATATGTGTAATAGAGATAGTGACACACCAGATATGGGATAATAAAATAGTTTAATAGCCTCAAGCCTTCCTCACCTAAATGGTCTGACATGGATATTTTCAATTTTTTGATGAGATCCTTATTATGTGCCTTCGTTAATCATACCTAGAGACGCGTGTTGTATGTAGACCAAAGGCGGAGATCCATGGGTTGATACGGCAAAACACGATTACTAATAATGTACTAATGTACGACTGTACTAGCGCGCGACTACTTTGTAGTGGGGCCATGCCACGTCGAAGTCCATGCCATACAAGACGTGACCGTGGTTGCCAATCTTACTCGTATGTCGTATGGCTTGTCTATTTCCTGTCAATAGTCCATTTGGGCGTTTGGGCATGTGGCAGTCTGGCAGATGGCAGATGGCCGAGGCTCGTACGTCTGGGACTCGTACGTCCTAGTCTTGCGAGGGTCGTGCGTGACCACACGACACGCGAAGTTAAGTCACCAAACACTTGGCGCGCCTGCCGCAAGAGGGAAACGGCGACCTCCCCTAATAATAGCCACACGGCCGGCCGGTGTCTTTCGTATATAAACACCGCGCCCGGCATCGCAATCACAACAGGGAAAACAAGCAAACCAAGTAATGGCCCGCGCCTGCGTGTTCCTCGTCGTGCTCCTCCTGGCCGCCGTCGCGGTGGCGCCGCTCGCGAGCGCGGCGCGCATCGACGTCGTCGAGGGCAGGTCCATGGAGGAGTCCTCCGACGCGCCCGCTCCAGCACCCGAGTCCGACTCGTCCTCGGAGGCACCCTCCAGCAGCAGCTCTTCCGACTAGCCGCCCAGCGCAGGAGCGGGAGAGATCTCTCGCTTAGTCATCTACGGTGACCAGGCTATATTGGCATCAGTTGACAATGATCTATCTGATCCAGCAAACTACTATTTCTCTTTTGATTTTTTTGAATAATGTGTTGCGCCCTGGTGACATGCACGGCAAACCGCACAGCATGTGCTTGCCTAGTTGTTCTTTTGTTTTTGTTTCCTCTCTCTCCGATTTAAATCTTGTTGATGTATATGTATTGTGTCACTCAATTTATATAACTAGATGAAATCCCCGCGCGTTGCTACGGGTCATCAAATGGAGATATATATGGACACTATCCAACTCTCATCTACCTGAACCTCTATCCCCACTATATCTGAGGATCATCCCTCCTCTCAAAAGTTCTAGGAGTTTTCTTTTATATAAAATCATGCATGTTTCAGATGACCACATGTAATCTATGGAATATGAAGTTTTGCTAGGCTTTTTCTTAGAAACGGATTTATATATAGGCATCACCCAAATCTCATCCATCTGAACCCCTCAACCCTACTATACCTAAGGGTCATCCCCACTTCTAAAAGTTCTGGCAGTTTTCTTTCATAAAATCAAGCATGTTTCGGATGACGTCATGTAATCCATGTGATACGCAGTTACGCTAGATTTTTCCTTAGAAACGGGTTTTTATTTAGAAATGGCTTAAACGTTTCTAAAAAAGTTATCTAAATATATCCACATGGGATCTTGTTTTGAAGAGTTTATTGCGAGGCACCATGGTGCAATTGAATTTTAATTACGATACTTAGTTTAGGTGCTACAACTTTTTTTCTATTTTAAAAGAAATAGCTAGTGGGAGATAAATGAGCCTTAGTGCTTGTAACTCTTTTGATGATGTCAGCTGACATCACTTTTGCAAAATAGAGTGATTTGATTGGATGGAACCCCTTAGTGGGTCTTAGCAATATAGGAGTAGTAGATGTGTGCTACACCCTTTAATTAATTCTGTGTTGAAGGCATCATCTTTTTTAGTTTTTTAAATGGGCAATGCCACGCATTGCTCCCTTCAGAGAATAAATACTGCATTTTGGTTGCCATCTAAAACGACGTCACATATAATGAGATAGGAATATGTGAAAATCAGTTTGTCTCTGGCTATATATCAACATCGGATTTCTGAATAATAATGCAACAGGCATGGTTGCACGCGGCAAATAACACACGGAATGTGCTTAATTACCTAAATGTTTTGTTTTTTTTTTCTTTCATGTCTCCTATTTTAATTTTGTTCGTGTATGTAATATGTGTCACCCAATGTACATATAATAATGTACTGGACCTTTTTAATTTTCTAGTGATGACATCATTTTTCGGTTTTGGAATGAGCAAGCAATGCCACGCATTATGTATGATCAATTTGTATTTGGCTTTGGGTATATATCGACATCAGATTTCTGAAATCAAGCAACTTGTATAATAGTGTAACGGGTATTCTGCAACTAAACTACTGGTATAGTAACAAACTTCTGGAGTAAAAAAATCAATCTATATAATAAGCATTTAACATGCATTCTCTTGATGGGATTTGTTGCAAGTTCTTCTGATCGGATTATATATAGTTTTTTTTTTAGACAAACCGGGGCACTAAGGATGCCTGTTTTTACTGGTATAAAGGAAAATACAAGAAGTAATAGTACTGAGAGGCTACTATAAAAAAAAAAAGTTACAATAGCAACTTCGACTCAACGGCAGGTCCGATGTGATAAACAATAACATGCACGGATGCACCACGTACCACAAGCTGCTACAAACTTTAAACCACCGCAGCCCACTACAACAACAAACTACCCAAACGTAAGTTGACTCTCAGATCCACGAAGCATCAAAATGCTTAAACTTTTACCGAGCATACAAGATAGCCACTTGCTATGCATGGCCAACAATCGCCATGATGTATCGCCATGATGTTAAATATTATACAGCGTTTTCGCAAAAAAATAAAATAAAATAAAATATAGTTATACAGCGTCAGGATTTAGAGACGCAAATAAACAAAGTATTGCTAACAGAAAGCAAGCTTCCGAACATCAGATATTGGAATTAACGTGAAACTTCAGCTATGATAATTACCATATTAGAGCTTTTATTTGGACTAAAAATATTGCTGTTTATTTTACAGTTCCATCATCATCTTATAATTCAATCTAATTTTGTTGGTGTTTCATTATAATAAATATAAAAAGGCATCCATATATTGCTATTTACTTTGTAGTTCCAACATTTTATAATTTTTTTTATCTAATTCTGTTAGTTTTTTATTAGATTATTTCATTGATTTGCCCAATTTTCATAAGAAAATAAGTATAATAATATTTAGCAGTTTGCTATTTGCTAATCTCCACCTTAATTATGTCGTCCGCTACACCCAACATCCTGTATTTATCAGATGGATCGTTCCTTGTTATTGTTAACACATACAACACTCACAGATCGACCAAGTGCATATCTTAGCGCACGGAAAGCTTTTGTATTATATGAAAAAAGATCACAAGTTTTGGACATGCCATTTCAGCTTTGCTTTAAGCACCAAAATGCAAAACGAAATGTTGGACACAGACATGTCTTAATTCCAATAAAAAATGCTAGCTAGTCCTTGGCCAAAATATGGCATCATCCACAAAACACATCCATATCCTGGGCTGTTTGTAACACATGAAAGTATGCTACTCAAACCACTGGGATGCTAAATGAAACAACATGCATTTGCGTTAACGTTCTAGCATACATGCACGAGGTTAGAATAACCAACAAATTTCTTATAGACTAGGGGGCGTGTTTGGATGCAGCCCAGGCTTGGGAGCGCCGGCCACGCAGGTGCATCGAACCCCATGCACTCGAAATTGAACGTCAGGAGCGATGTTTGGCTCAGTCAGCTTTCCCATGCCGCCATCCAAAATAGGCCTACGTTCCCAATAGACTGCATGAGCGTGAAGTGTGGATTCACCAAAAATAACATCAACCCTTACACACAGTGCGCATGACCACAAATGAAATTATATCAGTTGTGGAGTGCCACCATTCTCGCGGTCTTGCTTGCCTTCTTAACTTGTGTACACAAACTTGTTTAATCCGTTAGCGAGCACCACCTTCTCCTCTAAATCTAAATAAAAACACACCACTTGTCTTCCAAACCATCGAGTGATATGCTAACAGAAAACACCTAGACAATGGCGAACAAACTTGTTGTCACATTGTTCATTTTGGTGGTGCATGCCATCGCCGCGACAACACCATTCATCTATGCGGCCAAATCTCCAGCAAGCACAATAGAAGAACATGAAGCAACCAAAGAAGGGAATGCATCTGCCAAGGAGCCTGAAGCAACCACCAATGGGTCTGCCAAGGAGCCTGAAGAAGCCACCAAGGGGTCTGCCAAGGAGCCTGAAGCTGCTACCAAAGGGTCTACCAAGGTGCCCGAAGCAATCACCAAGGGGTTTACCAAGGAGCCCGAAGTAGCCACCGAGGTGTCTGCCAAGGAGCCCAAAGCAGCCACCTCCAAGGAGCCTAAAGCAGCCACCAAGGGGTCTGCCAAGGAACCGAAAGCAACCATCGAGGGTTCTACCAAGGAGCCCGAAGCAGCCACCAAGGGGTCTCCCAAGGAGCCCGAAGCAGCCACCGAGAGGTCTACCAAGGTGCCCGAAGTAGCCACCAAGGGGTCTGCCAAGGAGCCCGAAGCAACCACCAAGGGGTCTGCCAAGGAGCCCGAAGCAACCACCATGGGTTCTGCCACGGAACCCGAAGCAGCCACGAAGGGGTCTACCAAGGAGCCCAAAGTAGCCACCAAGGGGTCTGCCAAGGAGCCCAATGCAGCTACCGAGGGGTCTTCCAAGGAGCCCAATGCAGCTACCGAGGGGTCTTCCAAGGAGCCCGAAGCAATCACCAAGGGGTCTACCAAGGAGCCGGAAGCAACCATCGAGGGGTCTACCGATGAGCCCGGAGCAGCCACCAAGGGGTCTGCCAAGGTCTCTAAAGCGGACGCTAAGGGGGATGGTGCAGGAGGGCCTAAAGCACCCATGACATGGCCAGATGGAGGACCAGAGACTGTTGAAATGGTCATCAAGAACCCCTTCTTAAAGACCACACCTACATCTAATAGTGATGGCCTCCCCACTGATCCGACCCCAGAAGGTAGTAGTGATGGCCTCCCCATTGATCCGACCCCAGAAGGTAGCATGACTTGAATAACAATTATGACCGACCAAATATTAAGGCAAGAATATTGAAATATTGAGTATTACAAATGTTTCAATATTACATTTGGTTCAACTTCTCTAGTATGTGAGTAGGATTAGGATTTGCGCCATGATTTGTGCAACATTTCATACATTTAATTAATTGTATGCTTTAGTTTACTAGTATATATAAAGAGAAAGCTTAATCGTGCCAAATTCTATCCATTTATGGTGTGATCTAATGGTTGGTAAATCTTGGTGACTGTGACGATGGCTTAGATTTACGCCCACATTTAAAGGACGTGTTGGGCTCAAGTTAATACTAGTGTCACTAAATAGAGGCACAGTTATGTGTTGTTGCCCTATGAGTATTTTGGTGAATTCCACATGTGAATTAGGGTGGGTGTGTTGGTTGTAGACATCAAAACCAGCAGCCAAGCTGTTGTTCCAAAATGGAAGAGGGGTTTTCTTGGTGTTTTGAATCATCGATGAGTAAATTTGGTGTCATGCATAGGAAATCAAGAAGAGTAACACACATAATACGAGTGATTATAAGAGTTTAGGTGGGGTGCCCTATATGTATAGTGGGCCAGGGACTTAGGGAGTTTCTGTTTATTGTTGCAATGAGTGTTGATCTCAATATCGAGTAGGGGCATAAATGTGTCCGAGAGTCTACCTTTGTAGTCGTCATCTTTCCAGAGGTTCTCTACCTAAGAGTAAGTATAATAAGAAGCTACAAGAAGGTTAGATGCTGATGTGAAAGAGAAAAAGAAGGACAAAGAAGAGAGATGTGCTATAAGTTTACAACTAAAGTAGACTTTAAGTGTTCATATAGTTAAGTGAAAGCTGAATTATTAGCCTTGCTCTAACTAACATGGGAGTAGGGTTACATGTACACAAGTCATCCTCTAGGAGTAAGCGTCATTGATTTCCTATTGTTTACAATAGTATTTAAGCGACTATTGTTTCTTTTTAATCCTTGTGCTTGTGCATCGTCTTATGTACTTCGGTGGACTTTTATATTCCAGTTGGGTTAGTGCGAGTCATGGCGGTTAGGTATAATAATTTTGGTACAGTGTATAGCAGACGCTGTACATGGTTTCCTCCTAAGTTAACTCCTGTCACGTTTGACACTGATTTGAAGTATTAACTATAAAGTAATTACAAAACTAGTTGCACAGATTGAGACTAATTTTTAAGATGAATCTATTAATCTTAATTAGTGTATGATTTAATAATATAATGCTACAGTAAACATGTTCTAATAGATTAATTGAGTTCAATAGATTCATCTCGTAAAATAATCATAGTTTCTATAATTACTTTTATGATTAGCTCATATTTACTCCTAATTAGTACCATAACGTCTTATACGAGACCTCCTAAACTTTAACCGTAACAATGCAGAGTATGATATAGCCTGTCTTGATATATAACATCAATCATTGTTCCCGTATTTTGTTTTGTGTGCATCACTCGTTCATGATACATACTCCCTTGTTTTTGCTTCTCGAGAAATATCGTCAAAGATACTGTTCGGAAGGACTTATAAGCTAAAATACTGTTGAAACAAATGATTTTCAAAGTGAGAAAAAAATATTGTTGGTGATAAGCTGAAACTACTTTTTAGCTAAAGCGAACATGCTAAAAATATATATTAAAAATATTAATATTATGGTACATAATTAGTATTATTAGAAAAATATTTGAATCTAATTTTTAATAAATTTATTTAAAGATATAATTATTATATGTATTTACTATATAAATCGAGTCGAACTCGTGGCATATACATCAATGAAGACAATTATTTAGAAACAGAAGGTGTAGGATAGCACATACAGTTTGGATTTTCTAGTACAGCATCCTCGCCTTCCCGGTCAGGCCTACTATTCCTGAGCTCTGAGTAATCAATTAGCTCGCCCTAAGGCCCTATATTAGTATACAATTTTGATTTTTCCCTTTTCCTCTATCCCTATCCTCTAAGTACAGCGTTTACATCAATAGAGAACTTTTTTTCTCTGTATGAATCAAAATTATTCCATTCCAATTTATTCCTAAAACTTCCCAAGAAAAATCCCAAATTGGATCCAAAATTGACGGGTTAATGAGTATAACGAGATACAACAAAAATTTTAAAAAATATTTATTTTACTTAAGCAACTCTAGAATTTGTTTTATTTGAAACAGAGGCAGTACTATGAATGACTATAGCCTCAAATGAACTTATATAAGAGCATCTCTAGCAACAGAAGAAAAATCTAACCTCAAAAACTAGTTGTTGTAGATACAAAAAAGTGTTTCACGACTTTGAAGGTCTCTTTTCCAGTAGAACAAGAAAATCCCATCTCCAATGAGAAAAAACAATGAATTAGCGGAGGGTTTTCTCTTTATTTGAGGGATGGGATGCTATGATTTGAGGGATATAATTCCTTTTCTTATTGGGCTTGGGGAGCTGCTGGAGCTACAAAATCTCTGTAATGTAAGTTTTTTTTGTCATTGGGGATAGAGGGACCGCTGGAGATGCTCAGAGCATCAATGCTTGAAACCAGGCCACCTTAAATTCTTCTACATAGATCACAATTTGTTCCGATCGAGGTTTAAACTGCATAACAAGTGTTAGACACTTAGCAACTTTAGGCATAACTTAATCTAGCAACATGTTTATGGTACCATATGTGCGCATGTATAATCTATTACTCATAAAATCAATGATGAACATCATAGTAATCATAGCAAAAACCTTACGTTTTTGTAGCACAGAACTAGTAAGAAGAGAAGTATACCCAGGGGCGAAAACAGTGCCTCTATTTCCACTAAGCGACGTAGTTAGCAGTACAAATCGTCGAGAAATGAAAGCAGTCTAATCGCTCATATATTCAAGCAGACGTCGTACATCTAGTCAGTGGTTCCAGAGGCCTACTTCTCCAAGGCCTATGTATGTAGGGGCTAGAGGGATTGAGGGACTACTCGATAGCAGCTCGAATATAGGTTGGGGCGATGTTCTATTTGTCTCGTGTGAGGCTCCCTGCGTGGACGCCTAAACTCATACGCGAGCTCGGGAGCGGCTTGAACAGAGAAGAAAGGTTGTGGCGATGTTTTGTTGTCTCGCGCAAGGTTCCTAGGTGGACATCTGAACTTATACGTGAATAGAAGGAAGAATTTGGACGATCAGGAAGATGCATCTGGACACCACGGTAATCATCACAGGTGTGTTACCGCGGAGTTGTTGGTAGGCGTAGGTGATATTACAGAGTAATTGATGGAATTCTGTGGCAAAACCACATTCCATGCCGCACCATGTCATGGCGCGGTCTAAACTGTGCACTCCACGACTTGGATTAGCAATGGTGGCACGCACATGGCACCCCACCACCTCTGTCAACTTCTTAGTGTGAGGACAGATAGGCCACTTGTTTAAGTTAAGTCGATGTTTAGTAAAAATTTCCATATGAGACAAACTATGTATCACAAAGCATTTAATACAGGATTTAGGATTTATTTGATTTAATGGAACAAATAGGCCCAAATTAAATCCCACAATATCATCTATTTTTTCATGGTTTAATGAGGCACTCATTTTTGTACTCGCTCTGTTCCTGAATACTATAACTTCTGGAATTGTCTTAAGTCAATTTTTTTAAACTTTGACCAAATTTTTAGAAAAAAAACATTAAGATGTATGGTACCAAATTAATACCATTAGATTTATCATACAATGTATTTTCATAAAATACTTATTTTATGTTATAGATATTGATACTTTTTTCTATAAAGTTGGTCAAAATTTAAAAAGTTTGACGGATACGAATTCTAGGAGTTGCAACTTTCAAGGACAGAGGTAGTATTAATTATCTAAATTTCACATGATTTTATATGAATATACTAGCAATCATACGGAACCTTGCTCAAAACTACACAAATCTGGTATTAAATTCAAATGAGCGGGTTTCCAATTTTTTTCTTGAAATGCATGGGTGTAATTTATAAATGCAAAAAATAGACTGTTTCATTCTGACACATGGGTGGTGTTCTAGTCTTCGAATTAATAGTCGCTACTCACTATAGTGTGTCCATTTTCTTCTATTGTTCATGGCTGTGTGCTTGAAAAGCAGAGACTGAAAATAATTTTCTCAAAGCTTTGTATCAACTCTCCATGTATTGCTCTTAAAAAAGAATAAAAACTTCCTTTATCATAAAAAAATATAGCACCCGGAATTCGGTTGCCACGAAATGATCGGTTACTTTTTCATTTTTACCTTACCGTCAAAAGGGAACAAACTCCCGCCAGGAACGAACAGTCGAAACCTCCTACCGCCCTCACCCTCCACGTCACCGATCCCTCCTCCCTTTCCCGTCCGCGCCACGTCACCGATCCGCATCCCGTCCGTCCTCCGGAACGGCCGAGCCCCCATCGAACCCCTCCACGTCAGCGATCCGCGGCTCGCACGTCCCACCAATCGCGTCCCACCTCCCACCCCCTATAAAGCTTCGCCCCCAGCTGCCTTCTTCCTCACCCAGCAGCAACAAGCCAACCAAGCTTTCCTCAAATCCCCAAGCACCCACCGCCTCCCGGCAAGCCAAGCCCGCTCGATCCCGATGGCGCCCAAGGCCGAGAAGAAGCCCGCGGCCAAGAAGCCGGCGGAGGAGGAGCCGGCGACGGAGAAGGCGGAGAAGGCCCCGGCGGGGAAGAAGCCCAAGGCCGAGAAGCGGCTCCCCGCGGGCAAGTCCGCCGGCAAGGAGGGCGGCGAGAAGAAGGGCAAGAAGAAGGCGAAGAAGTCGGTGGAGACGTACAAGATCTACATCTTCAAGGTGCTGAAGCAGGTGCACCCGGACATCGGCATCTCGTCCAAGGCCATGTCCATCATGAACTCCTTCATCAACGACATCTTCGAGAAGCTGGCGGCGGAGGCGGCCAAGCTGGCGCGGTACAACAAGAAGCCCACCATCACGTCCCGCGAGATCCAGACCTCCGTCCGCCTCGTCCTCCCCGGCGAGCTCGCCAAGCACGCCGTCTCCGAGGGCACCAAGGCCGTCACCAAGTTCACCAGCTCTTAGGCGAGCGAGCGGTGGACTGGAGCCTCGTCGTCGGTTCCCTCCTCCAGCAGTAGTAGTGTGGTCGTGTGTTGTAGCGGCGGTAGTTGCCCCTGCGTCTGCTCTCTGTTTATCTGCTGTAGTCGTCTGATTAGTGTGGTATTGTGGTTGTGGCTGTCATCTTTGCAATTTCTGATTGCAGATATAAGCGAAATCTATCCTGGCATTTGACTGAATTTTGCTTTCGTTCTGAACCTGTGTTTGTTGCTGTCCTGAAAATTGTGTCTTGTATCAATTTCCGGCGTCCTGTTATCAATTTCGAGTTTCTGAACTCGAGATGTGCCTGGTGATGAGATTTGTTACAGCAAAACTGCTTTGCTGTGCTGTAATTGTGAACATGGCTTCTTGTGAGTGATTTGTTCAATGTAGCCTTCAAAAGTTTGCTCCACGTTGTTTCAGTTTCAAGCATACTAGTATTGTCATATTGACAGCTTCACTTTCAATTTCTCTACTAAATTCAGCATCTCCAAATGCAAAGTTCCCTGCATTCTGTTTGGCTTCAATTTCCAGTTTCTGAACTTGAGGTTGCCTCTTGTTGGGAGATGAGATTTGGCACGCAGCAAAATGCGACCCGTTCCGCGGTTCCTCACAGTTTGGGTTTCTTAAATTTCAGTCTTTTCAACTGCTTGGGCGCGATGTCCTCTGAAAGTCGAAAGCCGAAAATTTGGGCGGGAGTTTCACAAGCCACGCTAATTTTTGCTTTGGCGCGGAGTGGAGAATTGTGCCTATTGATAAATTCTGCTTGGCCCAACGCCCCAAGACCCCTCAGGTGCTAATTGCAGTCTGGCCCATTTTAAAAGTTGTCCCACTAACAGAATAACGCCATGTTTAGATGGCATGAAAGTTGCAATTTTCATGCAACTTTCCCATCACATCAATTTCTACCCTTATATATGGAGCAGTAAATGTTAGTAAAAAAATAACTAATTATACGGTTTAGTTGTAAATCACGTGATGAATCTTTTGAGCCTAGTTGTACCACGATTGGACAATATTTGCTAAATACAAACGAAAGTGTTACAGTTGTATGAAAGAAACTTTCTCACAAACTGAACAAGGTCTAAGTATAGTGTTTACACTGCATGTCTGCATTTCAGAAATCAGAAGCTCTTGCTTCAAACAAAACCATCCGAAATTGTTTGTGTCATGGTCCAAGACTCCTCCAACCAACCATGGCTTTTAGAAGAAAATTTTGAAAACTGCCTTCTCTATTTGCTCTGACACCAGACTCCTCCAACCAACCATGGCTTTGCACGTGGCCAGAGAAAAGGTACGGAGCCGCAGAAGCCGTTTCGCAGGGCTTCAGTAGAAGCCGGAGCGGGAGCCGCTTCTTAATTCAAAATTCGAATTCTCTTGGACCGTTCCGAGCTGCGCACCCCAGCGGCCACTGCCCCGCGCCGCGCCACCGCATGATCAAACCCTCACCGAGCCCTCCGGCCACAGCCACCGCCGTCGCCATGGAGACGCTGTTCATGAGTTCCTTCGAGGGCCTCGGGCGCAGCGGAGGCGCGCGGATGCGGCGGCAAGCGGCGTCACTCCCGGACCCCGACTGCGCCCTCCGCCGCCGGGGCACCAGCCCCGCCGTGGCTGCTCCCGCACCCGCGCCGTTAAGCGGCCCTCTTTCGCCGGGCGGCGGCGGGGGCGCAGATGAAGCTGCAGGTGGACGCCTACTCCCAGTCCATAGCCTGCGCCCTCGTCGACGCCGGCCACCTGCCCAACGCGGATTTGGTACCCCAGGGGGTACGTACCCACCCCAATCGCAGGCCGTCCACATATGCTTTGAGATCCGCGTTAACAGAAATGACGTATGGACTAACGAAAGAGCATTAGCTGATCTGGACATCCCTGAAAGGCCACCCACATCCCACCCGGGTACCCGTAGCGAAGCACATGATGAACTGTTGCCTCGGATGCTCTGTTGTGCCGTCAAATCAAAACACGGAGCTCGCTGCTTCCCCATCCGGCTCCGCGCGCAGGAGGTCCGTGACCAGGGGCCGCACACCGGGCCGAGCTCGACGGCGGCGTAGGAGCTCAAGGGCGATCGGAGCTTTGAGCCGAGAGCCCCAAAGACGACAGAGGGAGGCCGTGGCGCCCCATCCAGAGCTCGCCCACGCCGGATCTCGCCCGTGGAGGATGGCTCGTGCTGCATCTCGCTGCTTGGCCTCGCTTGATCGGCACCGGAGAAGGAAGAATGGCGCCGGAGAGGAAGAGGAGAGGGACCGGAGGAGAGAGAACTTCGCCGTGGAAGGAAGAAGTCGAATCGATCTGTGTCAATTTAATCTTAGTTCTATGTGGGAGAGTACCTGTAGGCAGTGCGGTTTAATTTTAGTTCTGATTTGATGTGTCTTTATTTGTCGATAATTGCAGTCTTATATATAGATTGAGCCTTTTTTTTTTATGTTTCACAAATGAGCAAAGCGGTGGTTTGTGTCCGAGATATGCCGTGCGAGGGTTCTTCTTGGCGATCTGGAGCGGCGTTAGTCTGCAGCAACAGCGTTTACAGACAAGCTGCTGAGTCCTTTCAAGATGCATTCATGCCTGTTTTGTCTCCGTTGATTTGTCGCATATTTTTTATGGCTGGCACTAAATCTATTACTTTTGTGGTTTTATTGCTGGTGTTTCTGCAGTGAAGTGAATCTAGGCTGGTCTTCGACTGATAGTACAGATGAAGAATCAAACGATTCTGGCGATGATGTTGTATGTTATCTTCATTTCTTTTATTTTCTGTGTAGGTTAAAAACATGTATCTGTATTTTTTTCTATTTGATTGATGCTGGAATGATTTTGTTTGTTACATACCGCAGCGAATAACATGACTCGTTTCAAAGTTTATTTATTCAGCACATTCTGTTGCTCGTGGTGAGTACTCTAATGCAATTTTAGAGGCATGTCTATGATGGAAACATGGATTGAGTATATATAGTATGGTGGTTTATCGTTTGCTTAGGATTTCCCACTGATAGATGAAATTATTGGTGACAGCCAGTGTGTTGTTGTTAAGACTGAGCATGATTGCTACTCCAAGATTCACATGGGTACATGCCCGCCCTGTTACCAGCCATCCATGTGTGCTTGGAGATTTGGGATGACTTTAATGAGATGCCGAGAAATCAGTTTATTAGTAGGCTTTTAGAGTAATCAGAAATTCTGAAACCATTTGGCCACTGATGGTCGTGTGCACATAGGAAAAAGTGAAAAATGCTGTTGCCTCAGCCCTCATGTACTCTGTGTTCCGTCATGTCAAGGTCAGTGTTAACCGAGTGTCGAATGGGAGACTTTTTCATGGTCTACCAATCTCAACTCTCAGCTGCTTGGATCAATAATCTAGCTGGAGCTGGTGGAACAACCTAAAGGGCCACCGGATATATAGAGGACAAGGCAGGAGGCGACGCCAACAAGCCGGGCTGCGATGGTGAGGCGCGGGGCTAGGAGCGGCTTCCGTGAGGTGGGTTAGGGGAAGGTTGAAGAAGAATCCATGGAGATTTCTCCCATAGCTCCCTGGGAGGCAATTCTGCTTCTATGACTGTGCTGTGGAGGAAATCACGGTGGAAGGAAGCTGCTATAGAATCTCGGCGTTTGGAGAGCTTGGACCGATTTTTTGCACCAGAATCTGGACAAAAGCTGTCCCAAATAGGGGCCAAGATCTGTTATTCTACCTCCCAAGGTTGTCAATTGCTATGGAAGGTTAGCTAGATTGCTTTTATATTATCCAAATATCGTGCCATTCAATAAGATTTGTAATTTGGTTGATTCATTTGCATGCCCTTGGCCCTTGAATCGGATCCTAATTTTGTATGATATTCATAATTCTACTACTGTGCAGGTGTTGATGTGCAACAGACCTTTTGCTCTCTTGATCCTTTTCGTATGATAATATGCATGCTTTGCCTGGATCGTTAATCTTCCAAATGCACTACCTTCCTACCGACAAGTACCTAATAAACTGCCGAGATATCATCAATGGTGACCCATGTATAATATATGAATTAATTTGTGAAGTATTATTTTATGATGATGAAACTTTCAGATGTTTTACTACAACCAGTCTTATTTGGAATAACTGGTGCATTGGAATGAACTTTGAAGGGCGTAATCCAATGTGGCCATTAACCAACAAATTCACAGCAGAGGCGCCTTGAGGAATCGGACAGGTTGGATCATCTGAGAAGGTTGCAATCAACTAGCTTTTCTGTTTTTTTTTGGGTGGTGGCAATGAGTTTTTGGATGTTATTGCATATAAGCGTACATTTTTTATCGCTGTGGATTTTTTTTTAAGAAACCACACAAGAGTTACTCATGTGTGCCTATTTCTGCAGGTGCTTCAATAGAGAGCGGCTGCTACCAAATACTGAAGGCTAGCAACGATTTAACATGTGTTATACATCTGTTGTGATAATTGCATTTGGGTAAGGGAGGAGTTCATTGTAGGATAGACGCTTGCTCAATTTATAAGGTAAATTAATGATGTTTTTAAATCTAATAATAACTTCACCCCAGGGACATGTTGGTTGCATTGCATCCCTATTATTTACTGAAGAGATGGTCGGATGGCTTTCCGAGTCAATTACATGTTGCAGCCGATTTGTTCGATTACCACGCAGGCGGACGCAGCCATATCCAAAGTGTTGGCAAACCCGACCCTACTGGGCGATAATGTGCTTCTCTACTTGGTGGTATAGTGTTTGCACGAGTCCTGTAGCATACCTTTGGTGTAGAAAATAAGTGTAGTGAGTTCAATTCATGTAACCCCTGCCATTAATACTATGGACTCATGCCCTGCGTGATGGATGTACGAATATTGAACACATACGTAATTGAGATTTCAATTGTGCACAGTCGGTGGCTTTGACTTGTTTGAATTTCGGTACCACATGTTTTTGAGGGTGTCATTGTTGCGGTGTTGCCCTCACACGTTCTAAGTTGACCACGTATGTATTGTCTAATATTTACTGCTAATTCTTGGGTTAGCAATCTATCAATGCTTGTTAGGTTTCTATGAACTTCCGATCATATATTTCGTGCAAGTACTTAATGTGAGGCTTACTTCACCAAGGACCAAAATGATGGTGATCATATGTACTTTTGGAGAAATTGAGTAAGCTGCTTGGAGATGTGAACATGTCACCTATGACATGTTCACATCTCCAAAGAGCCCATCGAGCCTTGAACATAAATGCCACAAAGGATCGGACAGTTAGCATCATTCATCACTCGAGAGAACAACTCATTCACATAACAAGCTGAAAACACCTCATTCGGATTACGGCTTGTGAAGAGAACTGGGCGATATATTCACCTTCGCATCTCCACGGCATTGTGCGCGAACGCCTCGCCCTCATCCTCCGCCATCACACGCCGCACCGCCGCCGCGGCGCCGTCCCGGCGAAACGATCCGTCGGCGTCGTCCCTCGGCACAGCCACGGCCCGTTATGAACGGCAAAGATCACCACGGCCAGAGGCCGAAGCGGAAGAGGCTCTCCACGGTGGAGCCCCAGCGCAGTGCGTGAGTGAGGAAGGCGCCCACCGCGGCGTGCCCAAAGACGAGCACTGCGGCACCCACCCGGCGCACCACGCCGCGCCCGCCACGCGGGCCTCGGCCGTCCGGGGCTTGATGCGCCGGTGGCCCGCGGGCGCCGGACCGCCCAGAGGAAACGAACGCCGGAGAGCTCCGGCCTGAGCGCCCGATCCTGCACCAGGTCCGCCGTCACGGCGCCTCGCTCCCCGGCGCCACGTAGATGACGGACCGCTTGTGCCGCTTATCCAGCCACCGCATGGCGTCGAGAAGGCGGCCTTGTCCGCCCGGCATGAGGAGGCCGGGCGGGCACGACGGGCTTGGCGAAGAGGACCGTTAGGAGCGGAACGGAATGCACGCGGTTCCACCTCGGGCAAATTTCGCGGACGGCGATGAGGCGGCAAAATGGTGTGACGCACCGCCGTAAGCGGTCCATGTCGCCGAAGCGTTGGGCCGAACGCCGGAGGCGATCCGGGGCCGCCTCATGGCGGCGGAAGGACATGGTGGTGGGGAACGGAATCCACGGTGGCTGCACCATGAGCTCCTCCGCCGTCGTGCGTGGCGCCGCCTCGTTCTGCTGCTTCGGGCCGGCGAAGGCCAAGAAGCCTCGCCGTGAAGATGAGGAACATGGCGCACGCGATCTTGCGTGCGGCAAATTACAAGAAGGAAAGCTTTTAATCGGGACACACAACATATCTCGTTTAATAGCCGCTAGAAACACAAATCACCTTGTGCTCCTTGCAGCGATTGGCCAAATCCGTTTTGAGCGAAGTCGAGGATGACGATGATCCAGTCGGGCTTCCTCGAGAACGCGATCCGCCAGCTTCGCCGCCGCCGCCGCCGGCGGCGGCAAAGACGGCCCTGCGTGCACAAGGTGCACGAACAGCGCGGCGAGGCCGTCGAACGCCTTCTTGAGCAGCTCGACCGCGGCGGCGGCAGCACGGCCGCGCGTGCACAAGGTGCACGAACAGCGCGGCGAGGCTGTCGAACGCCTTCTTGAGCAGCTTCGACCTTCGCGGCGGGGCGTCTGCCGTCGACTTCGGCTCCGTCCGGGAGGCCCTCGACGGCAGGCAGGTTGAGCTCGACGACGCGTAGACGTGCCGCGAGCTCCGGGCGGATCGAGCCTAGCTTTGGCGGCGTTCCTCGGCGTGGCGGCGAAGGTGACGGCGGCGGCCGCGCCCGGCCGATTGGAGAGATCAGAAACGGGATCATGTGACCGAACGCTAGCCATGGGAACACGACGATGTGGAGAGATTCTTGGGTGTCCTCCATCTCCATGGCCAGCCACCACGAGCTTCGCCTTCGTTCACGCCATCGCTCAATGGATGATTGTTGATTGACGCCCAATCGCCCGCCTCGCTCGTGTGTGCGCGGTGTGGGGATGGGGATCGCCCGGACGGATGGGTCCGGCGTGCGCGGCTGCTACGCTACTCTCCCCTTGTTGAATCGGGAATGGTTGCCCCGTCCCTTCATCGGAGAGGACCATGGTTGCCGCCGTCGCGAAATCCTAGCAGATTTAGACCATTACGACTAGTGGAGGAAATGCGACTTCATACGACTATCCAAATGGGTTAAACTCGAAAAATTGAAAGGGTCACCCGGAGCCCACCACACAGCCCGCTCCGCATGCCACGTGAGCGGCCTGATTTCGTTTAAACCTCGCTTAGGAAGGATGATGACAAACACGCGTCGGGCATCCAGCGAGCAGCTATTTAAATCATAGCCGTCGAAGAGTGTGGGTACCTGTCCACTGGGGTATCAGATTATTTCCCGCCACCCAACGCGGATTTGGTACCCCAGGGGGTACGTACCCACCCCAATCGCAGGCCGTCCACATATGCTTTGAGATCCGCGTTAACAGAAATGACGTATGGACTAACGAAAGAGCATTAGCTGATCTGGACATCCCCGAAAGGCCACCCACATCCCACCCGGGTACCCGTAGCGAAGCACATGATGAACTGTTGCCTCGGATGCTCTGTTGTGCCGTCAAATCAAAACACGGAGCTCGCCGCTTCCCCCATCCGGCCCCGCGCCAGGAGGTCCGTGACCAGGGGCCGCACCAAGGGCCGAGCTCGACGGGCGGCGTAGGAGCTCGCGGGGCGACCGGAGCTTTGAGCCGAGCCCCAAAGACGACATGAGGAGGCCGTGCGCCCCATCCAGAGCTCGCCCACGCCGGATCTCGCCCGTGGAGGATGGCTCGTGCTGCATCTCGCTGCTTGGCCTCGCTTGATCGGCACCGGAGAAGGAAGAATGGCGCCGGAGAGGAAGAGGAGAGGGACTGGAGGAGAGAGAACTCGCTGTGGAAGGAAGAAGTCGAATCAGTCTGTGTCAATTTAATCTTAGTTCTATGTGGGAGAGTACCTGTAGGCAGTGCAGTTTAATTTTAGTTCTGATTTGATGTGTCTTTATTTGTCGATAATTGCAGTCTTATATATAGATTGAGCCTTTTTTTTATGTTTCACAAATGAGCAGGCGGTGGTTTGTGTCCAGATATGCCGTGCAGAGGTTCTTCTTGGCAGTCTGGAGCGGCGTTAGTCTGCAGCAACAGCGTTTACAGACAAGCTGCTGAGTCCTTTCAAGATGCATTCATGCCTGTTTTGTCTCCGTTGATTTGTCGCATATTTTTTATGGCTGGCACTAAATCTATTACTTTTGTGGTTTTATTGCTGGTGTTTCTGCAGTGAAGTGAATCTAGGCTGGTCTTCGACTGATAGTACAGATGAAGAATCAAACGATTCTGGCGATGATGTTGTATGTTATCTTCATTTCTTTTATTTTCTGTGTAGGTTAAAAACATGTATCTGTATTTTTTTCTATTTGATTGATGCTGGAATGATTTTGTTTGTTACATACCGCAGGCGAATAACATGACTCGTTTCAAAGTTTATTTATTCAGCACATTCTGTTGCTCTGTGGTGAGTACTCTAATGCAATTTTAGAGGCATGTCTATGATGGAAACATGGATTGAGTATATATAGTATGGTGGTTTATCGTTTGCTTAGGATTTCCCACTGATAGATGAAATTATTGGTGACAGCCAGTGTGTTGTTGTTAAGACTGAGCATGATTGCTACTCCAAGATTCACATGGGTACATGCCCGCCCTGTTACCAGCCATCCATGTGTGCTTGGAGATTTGGGATGACTTTAATGAGATGCCGAGAAATCAGTTTATTAGTAGGCTTTTAGAGTAATCAGAAATTCTGAAACCATTTGGCCACTGATGGTCGTGTGCACATAGGAAAAAGTGAAAAATGCTGTTGCCTCAGCCCTCATGTACTCTGTGTTCCGTCATGTCAAGGTCAGTGTTAACCGAGTGTCGAATGGGAGACTTTTTCATGGTCTACCAATCTCAACTCTCAGCTGCTTGGATCAATAATCTAGCTGGAGCTGGTGGAACAACCTAAAGGGCCACCTGGATATATAGAGGACAAGGCAGGAGGCGACGCCAACAAGCCGGGCTGCGATGGTGAGGCGCGGGGCTAGGAGCGGCTTCCGTGAGGTGGGTTAGGGGAAGGTTGAAGAAGAATCCATGGAGATTTCTCCCATAGCTCCCTGGGAGGCAATTCTGCTTCTATGACTGTGCTGTGGAGGAAATCACGGTGGAAGGAAGCTGCTATAGAATCTCAGCGTTTGGAGAGCTTGGACCGATTTTTTGCACCAGAATCTGGACAAAAGCTGTCCCAAATAGGGGGCCAAGATCTGTTATTCTACCTCCCAAGGTTGTCAATTGCTATGGAAGGTTAGCTAGATTGCTTTTATATTATCCAAATATCGTGCCATTCAATAAGATTTGTAATTTGGTTGATTCATTTGCATGCCCTTGGCCCTTGAATCGGATCCTAATTTTGTATGATATTCATAATTCTACTACTGTGCAGGTGTTGATGTGCAACAGACCTTTTGCTCTCTTGATCCTTTTCGTATGATAATATGCATGCTGCCTGGATCGTTAATCTTCCAGCTGCACTACCTTCCTACTGACAAGTACCTAATAAACTGTCGAGATATCATCAATGGTGACCCATGTATAATATATGAATTAATTTGTGAAGTATTATTTTATGATGATGAAACTTTCAGATGTTTTACTACAACCAGTGCGCTGGAATAACTGGTGCATTGGAATGAACTTTGAAGGGCGTAATCCAATGTGGCCATTAACCAACAAATTCACAGCAGACGCCTTGAGGAATCTGACAGGTTGGATCATCTGAGAAGGTTGCAATCAACTAGCTTTTCTGTTTTTTTGGGTGGTGGCAATGAGTTTTTGGATGTTATTGCATATAAGCGTACATTTTTATCGCTGTGGATTTTTTTAAGAAACCACACAAGAGTTCTGTGTGCCTATTTCTGCAGGTGCTTCAATAGAGAGCGGCTGCTACCAAATACTGAGAAGGCTAGCAACGATTTAACATGTGTTATACATCTGTTGTGATAATTGCATTTGGGTAAGGGAGGAGTTCATTGTAGGATAGACGCTGCTTCAATTTATAAGGTAAATTAATGATGTTTTTAAATCTAATAATAACTTCACCCCAGGGACATGTTGGTTGCATTGCATCCCTATTATTTACTGAAGAGATGGTCAGATGGCTTTCCAGAGTCAATTACATGTTGCAGCCGATTTGTTCGATTACCACGCAGGCTGGACGCAGCCATATCCAGTGTTGGCAAACCTGACTGCCTACGGACGATAATGTGCTTCTCTACTTGGTGGTATAGTGTTTGCACGAGTCCTGTAGCATACCTTTGGTGTAGAAAATAAGTGTAGTGAGTTCAATTCATGTAACCCCTGCCATTAATACTATGGACTCATGCCCTGCGTGATGGATGTACGAATATTGAACACATACAGAATTGAGATTTCAATTGTGCACAGTCGGTGGCTTTGACTTGTTTGAATTTCGGTACCACATGTTTTTGAGGGTGTCATTGTTGCGGTGTTGCCCTCACACGTTCTAAGTTGACCACGTATGTATTGTCTAATATTTACTGCTAATTCTTGGGTTAGCAATCTATCAATGCTGTTAGGTTTCTATGAACTTCCGATCATATATTTCGTGCAAGTACTTAATGTGAGGCTTACTTCACCAAGGACCAAAATGATGGTGATCATATGTACTTTTGGAGAAATTGAGTAAGCTGCTGGAGATGTGAACATGTCACCTATGACATGTTCACATCTCCAGCAGCCCATCGAGCCTGAACATAAATGCCACAGTGACTGGACAGTTAGCATCATTCAGTCACTCAGAGAACAACTCATTCACATAACAAGCTGAAAACAGCCTCATTCAGATTACACAGCTTGTGAAGAGAACTGGCTGATATATTCACCTTCTGCATCTCCCTGGCATTGTGCGCGAACGCCTCGCCCTCATCCTCCGCCATCACACGCCGCACCGCCGCCGCGACGTCGTCCCGGCGGAACGATCCGTCAGCGTCGTCCCTCGGCACAGGCCCTGGCCCGTTATGAACGGCAGCATCACCAGCAGGAGGCCGAAGCGGAAGAGGCTCTCCACGGTGGAGCCCCCAGCGCAAGAAGCGTGAGGAAGGCGCCCACCGCGGCGTGCGCCAAAGACGAGCACCGCGGCGGCCCACCCAGAGCGCACCACGCCGCGCCCCGCCACGCTGGCCTCGGCCGTCCCGGGAGCAGTGCGCCGGCGGATTTACGGGCCGCCGGACCGCCTGAGGAAACGAACGCCGGAGAGCTCCAGCCTGAGCGCCAGATCCTGCACCAGGTCCGCCGTCACCGGCGCCTCGCTCCCGAGCGCCACGTAGATGACGGACCGCTTGTGCTGCTCATCCAGCCACCGCATGGCGTCAGAGAAGGCGGCCTTGTCCGCCGGCATGAGGAGGCCGGCGGGCACGACGGGCTTGGCGAAGAGGACTGTTAGGAGCGGGAACGGAACAGACGCGGTTCCACCTCGGGGCAGCTGCGGACGGCGATGAGGCGGCAGCTGGTGTGACGCACCTGCCAGAAGCGGTCCATGTCGCCGGAAGCGTTGGGCCGGAACGCGGAGGCGATCCAGTCGCCTCATGGCGGCGGAAGGACATGGTGGTGGGGAACGGAATCCACGGTGGCTGCACCATGAGCTCCTCCGCCGTCGTGCGTGGCAGCGCCTCGTTCTGCTGCTTCGGGCCGGCGAAGGCCAAGAAGCCTGCCGTGAAGATGAGGAACATGGCGCACGCGATCTTGCGTGCGGCAAATTACAAGAAGGAAAGCTTTTAATCAGGACACACAACATATCTCTGTTTAATAGCTGCTAGAAACACAAATCACCTTGTGCTCCGCAGCGATTGGCCAAATCCAGTTTTGAGCGAAGTCGAGGATGACGATGATCCAGTCGGGCTTCCTCGAGAACGCGACCGCCAGCTTCGCCGCCGCCGCCCGGCGGGCGGCGGCAAAGAGGTTCCCGTGCACAAGGTGCACGAACAGCGGGCGAGGCTGTCGAACGCCTTCTTGAGCAGCTCGACCGCGGCGGGCGGCGGCACGGCCAGCGTGCACAAGGTGCACGAACAGCGCGGCGAGGCTGCCGAACGCCTTCTTGAGCAGCTCGACCTTCTGCGGCGGGGCGTCGCGCCGTCGACTTCGGCCCGTCCGGGAGGCCCTCGACGGCGGGCAGGTTGAGCTCGACGACGCGTAGACGTGCCGCGAGCCCGGCGGGACTGAGCCTAGCCTGGCAGCGTTCCTCGGCGTGGCGACGAAGGTGACGGCGTGGCCGCGCCGCGCCAGCCGATTGGAGAGATCAGAAACGGGATCATGTGACCGAACGCTAGCCATGGGAACACGACGATGTGGAGAGATTCTTGGGTGTCCTCCATCTCCATGGCCAGCCACCAGAGCTCGCCTTCGTTCACGCCACTGCTCAATGGATGATTGTTGATTGACGCCCAATCGCCCGCCTCGCTCGTGTGTGCGCGGGTGTGGGGATGGGGATCGCCCGGACGGATGGGTCCGGCGTGCCGCGGCTACGCTACTCTCTCCCTTGTTGAATCGGGAATGGTTGCCCCGTCCCCTTCATCGGAGAGGACCATGGTTGCCGCCGTCGCGAAATCCTAGCAGATTTAGACCATTACGACTAGTGGAGGAAATGCGACTTCATACGACTATCCAGCTGGTTAAACTCGAAAAATTGAAAGGGTCACCCGGAGCCCACCACACAGCCCGCTCCGCATGCCACGTGAGCAGCCTGATTTCGTTTAAACCTCGCTTAGGAAGGATGATGACAAACACGCGTCAGGCATCCAGCAGGCAGCTATTTAAATCATAGCCGTCGAAGAGTGTGGGTACCTGTCCACTGGGGTATCAGATTATTTCCCGCCACCTGCCTCCGCCATGGCTCCTTCCGCACCGCCCTGCTGTTGAAAACTCCGAGCGTTCGGTGCCGGCGGGCGCGCGGATGCGGGAGCAGGTGGTGTCCTACTCGCTCTCCGTAGCCTGCGCCCTCCTCGCCGCCGGCCACCGCCCCCCGCCGTGGCTCCTCCAGTCCCATGCAGACGTGGTCACCGAAGGTAGATTCCCCTCCCTCCTCCCCCCGGCCCCGGGCGCCCCGGGAGCATCTGTTTCCATTACTTAGGTTCGTCAGGTCAAATACGTGCCCCGTGATTTGGTACTGGTAGATGCTGAAACAGACGATAGTATTTCGAGGTGTCAAGCTAAACAGGCGATAGCATGCAATTCTGGGTTATGAAATAACAATGCAGTATCAGAATTCTGTTCTATGCTTTTCATTAGGAGATGCTGAGTTTTGAATTTCTATTTTGGTTATGATTTAGAGGTGATGTATTTAGTGGCCACTGAGATTTCCATTTTGTTGTTTTTCTTAATCTTATCACAACAGTCTGCCTGTTTCTGCGTGCTGAAAGAAAAAACATGATGTCCTGTGATTTTGTTTTTCTAGTTTGGACTGGAGCACTTAGTCATTATTCTTCCCCATTTTTGTGAACATGTCCATTGATGGTTCCTGAGAACACAAGGATGTCAACTTTGGGATTTTCTTTTGCAGGAAATACTTTAAGAAAGGCACCAGTTTATCTCGCTAATCCTAAAAGTGCAGGTCACATGCAACATGAATTGTCAGAAATCAACCATCAGGTCAAACAAAGAATTCCTGACGCACCAAGGTTGCAGACCTTTGAAGCGTCAAATTCTATGGCGAGCCCACTGCTTGAAAATGATTCATCGCACTCAACTAGGTCTAATTTTCTGGAAGGGCTTGATTGTGTATCCTGCCCACTGGCCGAAGATGGTGCAATTGATATTGTTGATAATGTTTCTACTGAAGTATCTCAGGGCTGGCCTCAAACTGATGTTCCTGAACAAACTAATTCTATGCCGTTGTACTGCTTGATAAGGAAGCAGGACACAGTACTGAAACCACTTCTCTTGAAGGGTCTTTTTGTTTGGTCAGTACGAAGATTGAAAAGGATCTGTTGCACACACACGAAAAAGAAGCCTTTTCGATAGATGTGAGAACGAAAGCTCTAGAACTCTTGAACAGCAAAGCTCAGAATGTCATGTGCTGTCTGCTCCAATCAGTGAATCTGCTCTGCAGCTTTATCACCTGGATGATACTACTGAGGTGCATGATGTCTGTGTCTGGAATAACATAGATATAGCTGCAAGGCCAGAAGCTCTGAGGGCTGCTTCGTCCAAGAGGGCAAGTGTATCGAACACTTCACAAAGGAATAGTACAGTGTTATCAGGCAAAAATGCAGAGCATGTGCAACATGTATTGTCTGAAATCAATCATCATGTCAAACAAAACACCCTTGAACCTAATAGTTCTCTTGAAGTACCACTGTCTGAAACCTTTGAAGGGCCAAGTTCTATAGCCAATCCACTGCTTGAAAATGATTTGTCAGACTCATCTAAACCTGATTTTCTAGAAGGGCATAATACTGCATCCCATCCATTGCCTGAAGTTGATGCATTTGATACTGTTGAAAATGACTCGTCGGACTCAGCTAAACCTGATATTGTATCCCGTCCACTTCCTGAAATTGATGCAGTTGATACTGTCGAAAATATTTGTATTGAAGAAGTATCACAGGTCTGGGGTCAAACTGATTCTCATGAAGGAACTTATTCTATTCTATTGCTTGACAAAGATACATCGCACTGTGTCGAAACTGATTTTCCTGAAGAAACTTATTCTATGACCAGTCTACTACTTGATAAGGAAGCACGCCACAGTTCTGAAACAAGACCTATTTGTTTGGTCAGTTCAAACATTGAACAGAATGGTAAATTAAGAAAAATAAGCAGTCTTTTATTGGATAGATGTGACAAAAAAAAGGTCCAGAATTCTTGAACAGCAAATGTCGATCAATGAATCTGCTTTGGAGCTTTACCATCTGGCTGATGCTACCGAGGCACATGATGGTTGTGTCTCGAATAACATAGCTACACTGAGTGCTGCTCCATCAAAGAGGGCAAGAGTATCAAACACTTTAGAAACAAATAGTGTCATGTCATCAGATAAAAGTGTGGCAATGCTAGAATGCCAGAGCTTCAGCATGCCTGTTCCATCTGACAGCCCGGCCATTACTGAGAGGGCACTTCAGGGATTCTGTGAGTCTAAAAAGTTTGTCAACTTTTGTTCCAGCCTTTCTGTAAAGTATAAGATGAAACCACTAGACGATGTGTATCAGTCACTACCATCTAGGTTCGAGAATCTCATGAACCGATCCCTTGCCAATTCCACGGACACTAGCTTTCTTGATCCAAGTTATGCTAGCAAGAAATTGGGAGTTTTTAGCAAATATAGTTTGGATTTCGATGATGCTTTTATGATGTCCAATGACCAGACTTTTGGTTCATCTAATGTTTATAGTGTCCAAGAGGATAGTGATGTTCCTTTGACCCTTTCATCTGAGAAGTATGATCTGGAAAAGCTACCTGCAACGACTGGATCTAGTTCAGATTACCTTGGTTCTGTACCAAGATTTGGTTGCTCTAAAATTGATGAAGATAACACCATTCTAGGGGGGCATGAGAACCAAGTGAAGCTATCTCATTCTATTGGTAGAAATTATGCAAGGCAATGCTTGGGTAGTAGAAAGCCACTTGGTATGCTACTAACATATATCAAAGCAAAGGAACAAGTAGCCTAGACTTGACAGCTGGAGAATCGAAGCCTGATCAGCATGATATCAGAGTTAATCGGGACATAAAGAAACCAAAGAAGGTTCGTGCTCTTTCAATTATGAGTGCTACAAATCTTACTCATCCGGTCCATGATTTTAGGTTAAGTAAGACAGAAATGTCGTGTAGCAAAAGTGAAAGGAACAGAAGGGAAACAAATCTTGAGAAAGGTTGCAGGCCTCGGAATACAGTATCAAATTTTACATCATTTTTACTACTTTCAAAACAAAATCAACAGCCTCCAAAATCATGCGGTAAGTATATTCTGTTTTTAACTATTTTAGTTCGAAATTTATTTTAATGCAATTGTTCTAATGTAGTCTTGTATAATGCTATGTTCATATTTCATATGCTTGATGTTGTACAGAAGTAATACGCTTACATTTTTTTTTTCCTCCTGAATGGGTACATCAGACAATCCAATAAATGAAACTTTTCACTTGCAGAAAGAAGAGATGTTAGAGTGAGGGCACTTAAGGTGGCTGCAGCTGCAAAGCGTCGTGAAGAGAAGAAGCAAACTGAGCGTGAAATGCACAAAGCAGCTGTGAAACTAGCGCTTGAAAGATTAAAACAAGAGAAAGAGCACAGACAAAAACAAGTGGAGCTCAAGAAGAAAACGGAGGCAGACTTTATTACTAGGAAGAGGCAGATAGAAGGTGATGGAAAATGTGCTAAAGAGGCACCGAAACATCAAAAGCAGCTGGAGGAAATAATGCATTCCAAAAATACCGTGAATGATGCTTATCCAAAAGATACTGTTAGTAAACACTGAAACTAGCATCACTTTTCAAATCACTATATGAACTATCTTCTTTATTCATTTCAGGATGGCAAGGAGCTTGCGAAGAATTTAGTCGAAAGGGTAGGAAATCAATTATTATCTGATGAAAGGATGGAATACATGTATGCTGATTGTAAATCAGCAGTTTCTGGGCTTCAGTTTCAGGAAAACCTGTCAAACAATGTGGATAAGGTATACACGTTCAGTTGATTTATATCTATATAAAATTTGAACAATTATTAGGATCAAAGGCACCTTTTCCTTTTCGTCAAGGGCTATAAAGTGCCAGATTAATCCTGAAACAGGAAAGGAGAACTAGTGCTCTTCTCATTAACGAGGGAGTAAGAAAAGCGTTAACAAAATATTTTTTTTGGTAGGGCAAGATTGTTATGAAATTATAATTAACTGGGAATCTAGATGTGAGAGATATTGTAGTTGTCAGGTGTGGACCTATGCTATAAGCTGTGAGGGACAGTGCATGTTACAATTATTATGTTTCATTGTATTTTTGCAAACTACTGGGAAGGTTCCCCTACTACAGGTTCTGGCTAGACCTGCCCACAACAATTTTCTAATAATTTCAATCATTTTTTTGACAGAGGTAAACCCGGATTTTATTGAAAGCACAATATTTGGTTACAATCTCAATTAAACTCTTTATAGTTCCTATTAGTATTATATAAAAAAACTGAAGTTTTAAATAGAAGCATAGGTGTTACATTATCTAGTCATTCTCTTGCAAGGAGAACACATCATGGCAAAGAATCTTTGCGCTGTGGCTTTACACATCAAAATATCACACACAGTCCAGATGTACATCTGGTACCAAAACTTGAAACATTTGAAATGCTGAGTAATGTTAGAACCAAAAATACAGGGTGAAAAGCAGTGGGATTCTTTGATTCGCACAATGCATTGTATTGATTAATGGAATCCAGTGGCTTTCCTTGTGGTTCCATATCCCACCAGATCACAGATGGCACTGAACTGCAGCACCTGCACTGTGGACTACTTTGAAAGTTTGATTTCTTTCATTTACCAGAACTTTGTAAACATTATAGTTTGAGAAGTATTTTGCTTAATGTTCATTCTGTAAACATATCGCAGTCCTATGGAATGACACCTTATGAAGATTCTAATGCAAAGGATTTCAAAATCTTGGAGCATCAAAGAGAAATAAGGCGAAGATGTAAATCAATTCCATCATGGGCTCAGTAAGTACTCTATGCCTATAAGTTATAGCTATGAATGACCAATTCTATTTCCAAAATAAAATAACTAAAGTACATTGGATAATACACTGGCACACTATCAAAAATTTTATAGGACAGCGGTGTTCTAGTTGAAGTTGCTTCTGTTTTCATTTTTGTAATTCTAACTTAATGTGAATTTGCTCATAACATTTTCTGTGGGCAAATGCTCCTCTTTTTGAAGCAGACATGGAAAAGTTATTCCTTATAGAAACCGAGAATTTCCTGTCATGCTAATATAGAAACTAGGGATCCTTGCGCTACTCTGTGTTCCAGCGCCGAATTCATATTAATCCTGCTAACTGCATTTGTTTGTACTTATTTTCAGGGAAGAAAACTTAGATAAAATTTTGGTATCCAATCTGGCTTTAGACTCCAGAGAAGTTTTTGCTCACAAGTGTTCTGCCATCTTATCTGATGGTAAGCTCCAATGTACCGAACTATTTAGGAGTAACACTATTTTTAGCTATTGCTGTGACTGAATTTGCAGGCCTACTTTTGTTGCAGTTCTTATGCCTGTCATTCCTCAATCCTCATCGACCTCAGTCAACCTCTAAGATCTCCTGTGGTAGGATTCACCTAAACCAAACTATCCTTTTGTAAGGGGCATATGTGAAGCTGTTGTGTGCTTTGATTTGATGCCCGAAGGTAGGCAGGCTTGCAACCCTGTCAGCACATGTGATGTGTATCTTGATAGCCGAACAACGAAATGGCTGGCAGGGTGCCACGTAAACACTATATCCTGTTAGGACCATTACCAACTATATACTATATCTAATATCTTTTTGCTTCTTTCACTCACCTAATTGCTGTTTGATCAGCATTTATAAGATTGCAAGCTTTGACCCCCTTTGTGCTGATGACTGATGAGTTGGTCATTTACTGCCGGCTCCACAGAGTCAGTTGCAATCTCACACTATTTTCCTTCTTCTTCTTGCACTGCATCTTCTATGGCATCTGATGTTGAATCTGAATGTCCTGTTGGTGTCATCCTGTTTACTTTTCCCAGAAGCCCTTTGTACTAATCCTTTCCCTTTCCCTTTTGCAGGTGACTGATGATGATAAAATAAAAAGGCTGGCCGCTGGCGGTGCTGTCTCTCGGCAGCATTTTCTTTTGCACAGGGACAGCAGGCCTGGGTGTGGACCTCCAATCCCTGCCTGGTTCATGGTACCGTATCTATACTCTGATGATCGAGTTGCCGCCCTCTGTTCATTTCGCCACTGTTACGGTACATGCATTCCGCACACACCGGCATGATGATACTGATAGCAAGCACTGCCTGGTCCATGCCTCCATGGGATTTGGATCCGGACGGCCGGCCTGGTCAAAGATCAGCTGGACGTACCAGCTCGTTTAGTGGACACATTGGTGGTACCTAGGATCCTGTTGTATCATTCATTACCACTGAATAATAATCGGTGGTGTTTGTAGGGAAAAATCCAGGTCCAGCGTGGACGCTGGCGGGGCATGTGGCTTCTGGATTAGAACAAGTACTAGTACGTACTTGTAGGGCGGGCATCTCCCTCAGATGCCCCACGGGTGGGCCCCATTGAGGGGCTCCATGTGCCGGGGCTCATGGCTCCAAACTTTAGCTATTATCTATGCTTTTGTTCTCGTGTCAGCCGAAGCTTAATTAGAGTCACCACCTTCATTTGTTTACGCCGGCACTTGCCATCTCTCTCTCTCTCTCTCTCTCTCTCTCTCTCTCTGGGGCTCCTTCCAGTTGATCAGCCCTTGGACTTAGTATATATACGGAGTAGGTTTCTTCTGGGTTTGAATGCTCGATCAGAGCATGCATGCTGTGCTGCATAAACTACAGTAGTAGTACTATAGTATTACTACTACCTCCCTCGACCTCGAGAGATTCCTATCGGGCAGCAGTTGCCCTTGGCGTGAAGAAGATGCATGGACCACGTGGAGTAGCTAGAGTGGCTGGCCTGGCCTGGGGCCGGTGCATGCTCTACTACCGTTGTATACCGGTAGAGAAGAATGTCACTGTTGCGTGCGTGCTCCTCGCACTTGCCTGCTGCCGACCTCGTGTCGTGTCCATGTCCTCTCCTCCTGCAAAAAAAATCCCTGCGCCACCGGCCGGCCGGGCCGGGCTCGTGTGTGTGATGATCATGAGTCGCCGCTACCGTCTGCATGCATGGATTGGCGGCGGCGCTGTTGGCGATAGATGGCCATGTCTTGGCACGCTGCGAGCCACAAACGTTGGGGCTGGGGCTCTGGAAGTACCACTACCAGTCGTTGAATTCGGGAGGGCGATTGGGGGGGGGGCAGGACGGACACGCCCCGTGCTGCTCGCCCAACATGTCTGTCAGCCTGCAGTGCAGTGCAGAGAGATCTTGCGTTCCAGGGGCCCCGCGCGTGGATCTGGCTGTCGCCCCAAACGGCCAAACTGTTGCTTATCGGAGCTCGATCGATGTACACGCTCCTGTTCGTATGTATGTATGTAGATACGGACAGACGGACGGACCTTCTAACATCTGGGATGCTGGATGCTGCACTGGTAGTGTTTTGGCGAGATGGATGGATGGCCGAGTCAAATCAGAATATGTGATCCAGAGCCTGCAACGTCTCCCTCGCCGCGTCTACTGTAGGCGCCTGGGCACCAAATACGCCTCTGTTCGGTGAAGCAGGCAACCCCCTTCCTTGCTACAAAGCTCTCTCGGCCAATGCTCAATGGTTAGTATGTCCTTTTCTGTTTATATATGTAATTATTACTATTGAGTATTGATCGAAAAAGATAGAGCTATTTGGCTAGTCGTATAAGTCTATAAAAAAACTGACTAATTTGCTATAAGAACAAAATACTGTTTGTATAACTGATAAGCTAGCACAAGCGAACGAGACGTCAGACACGGATTTTCGAGGCATGGGCGGTGCCTTGAGATTAGCGTGCAAATTACCATTGTTTATTAGTGACGCCTCCTTATAGTAGTAGTACAGGCCTTGCTGTACTGGCTACCATTGGGGGGGGGAGAGGGGAGAGCGAGAAGAGAGGAGAGGCGAAAAGAAAAAGGTGCGGGCCACGTGGGACGGAAGGGGTCGAGGGGGGACAGCGAGTGATTCAAGGCTGTGGACGCTGTTCCCTGCCGCCATTTCCTATGGGATGATGGGGAGCTTGCCCGCTTGGTTTCCGAATCTGCCCTCCAGTCTCCATAGTATACGATATACGAGACCGAGACGAGAAAAATGCCGTGGAATGCAAAAGAAAACAAAAAACAATATGAAGTTTCGTTCTGCAACTGCAACAAACATCTTTGCCATCGTGGCATGTTCAACCTCTCGGCTCTCACTATTTATTATTACTAGTAGAATGCAAACCTACATGTACGACCTGGTATCCTGTCAGGAAATATGACGGCGTTCAATCGTTTGATGATACTTGTAGAATCTAGTGTTACAATACTTATTAAAAGATACTATAACTATTGATGCTACCATATATAAACATAGTCGAAGATTGATAAACTTGAGGAACCAGAATTGCATTTTTTAGTATCGAGGGAGTTCTATATTTCATCCTTAATCTTTTTACAGGTATCGGCTTAATCAAAAGCCTTGTTAAACATGTGCAAATATGAATGACTTATTACAATGAACTAAAGTTACTTTTGTCTGTAAAACTAAAACAACCACCACGGATCAAGTTTTTTTGTCTAGCTTTGTCGTTTTCAAGAAATGAAAAACTCTGCCACCGCCAAGAGTGCCTCACGTTACTTTGAGCAACACCTCCATCTCATGAAAAGTGTCATTCTTGAAAAGCTAAAGATTTTTAAATTTAACCAAATAAAAATTAAAAACATTAATATTTATGGTGAGTAATTACTACCAGATGAATTATTAAATATATTTTTATAAAAAAATTATTCAAAATATAAATTTTACTAATATTTTATAAAATAGAATCAAACTTTAAAAAAATTGATCACTACCAATTCCGTGGAGACAATTTAACATGGGACGGGGTGAGTATAGAACTTGTACACCAATACCAATACCACAGTCTCCAATACTAGTAGATGAGTAACCACAGTAGCAGTAATTACTGTTGGATAAGTAACCACCTTGGGGTCTGTACCCAAAAGTGACGCTGGGTCAAAACTGAAACTGAACGGCTGCTGTCCAGGCCTCGAGGAGAGTGAGTGAACATGTGAACATGTGAGTAGTAAAAAGAAAAAACAAAAAGAAAGGGGACCCCAGAGAAAAGAACAAGCAAAGCTCCACCGAGTGCTCTCTGCGCTCTGTCTCTGACAGTGGGTCCCTGAGCACGACGACACTCCCCAAGCAGCTTTGGGGCAGGCCGCCCGCAGCGCTGCAGCTCGGCTCCCCCCTGGCCTCTTTGACCCTTCTCGTCTTTGCACAACCTTGTTGGTTGGTTGCTCTCTCTCTCTCTCTCTCTCTCTCACTGACTGACCGCAGCCAAGCGAAGTCCCCACCGGCAGACGGCAGAGGCGCAGGAGGAGCGTGCCGCCCCCACTTTATTAAATCTGCTGCCTTTCGCCATCTCCAACATGACCACCACCACTCTGCTGCTGCGAAATCCTGTACTATAGGGGTAGTCGCTCGCGCATCAGCGGACCAAGAGGCATCAGAGGCAAGGCCGGCCGCCGGCCAGGACCGCATCCGCATTCCGTTCCGCCGCCATGGCCGCCGCCTAGCAGAGGTACGCTTCGCTGCCCTTCCTTCCCCATCCCGGCCTGTCTGGATATGGTTGCTTCTTGCGTCCCTGACTGACTCCGATTGATTTGACTGATTGCGTTGCGTCGCTGACTGACTCTGATTGTCTGATTGCATCGTCTCCCTCCTTCCCCCCATCACTTCCTTCTCCCCTCCTTTCTCGCGTTTCTTGTTTCCTCATCTGTCGATGCAATGCCGCCGCCGCCGCCGCCGCCACCGCCCGTCTCTTTCTTCATCTGTTCCCCTTTTCTTGACGCATTTAACTGGCCTCCCTCCGCTCCATGTTATGCCCGGATGTCCTTGCTGCTCGTAGCCTGCCTGCCTAAGGGCCTAGCCCCCTTGTGACTCCGGTTTGGATCCACCTCCTTTCCTTTCCAAAGGGAGGGGAGGAAAGCGGGGAGGCGCCCGTGATTCCGCCACCTGTTCCGGTCCAGGTTGCAGCCAGCGCTTTTCTTAATCTCCTGTTCCTTGTGGAGCCACGCCCGCAGTCTCGTTCCCCACCCCCGCCCGTCTCTTTTCTCCTGCCGAACGCTGGCGCTTCTCTCTGATCCCCTTTGCTGCGGCTTCTTCGCCGATGCAATGGACCGGGTGCTGGATCTGTGCAGTGGTTCGCGCTTGCGCTTCCAACCAGGTGCGGCTGCCTGCAAATCTTGTGCGCAGCTGCAGCAGCTTGTTATTTGAGCATTTCTGTCAATGTGTTAGGTTTTCCAGTTCTCACCCGGTAGGTGGGTGGGTTGCTAGTCTCTCCCAGCAATTCTGTGGTGTTTGATTTCTGAAATGCGTTCCTGTCCGCTGTTAAATTCTTGTGCAGTTACCAGCTCTCTGTCAACAACTCTGCTTTTTAGATGGCTCTTATCAGTTATCAGTATACTGCAGAAACAGTGTGTACGTGCTAATATGCTGTTCTTTGTTCCTGATTGTTTCTGTAGATGCCACGGAACTCATCAATTGAGCAGTGACCAGTCTTGCTAGATTTTGGATAAAGTGAACTCAAAATTGGATCTTCACTCGTTTGATTGAACTGCACTGCTGGAACCCCTTTTGACCACCATGTCCGTGGAGGCTGCCAAGCACAACGTGCCTGGGCAGCAGGCTACTAAACCAGTGCCTGATGGCCCAGTGGATCCAGTTCCTGCAAAGGAGGACATGAAAGCAATGGATGGAGCGCCGGACCTTGCTGCTGCTAAGAATGTCCTGGAGGAGCACAACCCCTCCCATCGGCGGCAAGAGTCTTCTGCATCGATGTTGGACAAGGGTCCTTCCAGTGTTGGCTCAGACTGTGGTGTCCTGGATGAGCCGCCAACACCGCAGGGCGGTTCTGGGGAACTGAAGGATATCCAGAGCTTGGACTGCAGTGGTGGTGGTAATCAGAAGAATACGTCGCAGAAGAGCAGCATGAGCGAGAGCTTTGTTTCTGCCAAAGCCAGCGATGGGACCAACAGCCTGAGGAAGACCAGCGGCAGTGCTAAGCTCAGCGACCGGGCTGATTTACCGGAGAGTGGAAAGAGCAGCATGTGCCGCCCGAGCGCGAGCAGCAACATCAGTGATGAGAGCTCGTGCAGCAGCATGAGCAGCAGCACGACGAAGCCACACAAGGGGAGTGATTCTAGGTGGGAAGCCATCAGAGTGATAAGGTCAAAGGATGGCATTTTGGGTTTGAGCCATTTTAGGCTGCTTAAGAAGCTGGGTTGTGGTGACATTGGCAGTGTGTACCTCTCTGAACTGAATGGCACGAAGAGTTACTTTGCCATGAAGGTCATGGACAAAGGGTCATTGGCAAGCCGGAAGAAGCTTCTTCGAGCGCAGACGGAGCGGGAGATACTGCAATCTCTGGACCATCCATTTCTTCCGACACTGTATACCCACTTCGAGACAGATAAATTCTCATGTTTGGTGATGGAGTTCTGTCCAGGAGGGGACCTGCACACACTTCGACAAAGGCAGCCTGGAAAATACTTTTCAGAGCAAGCAGCCAAGTATGTTTCAACTCTTAAAATTACAATTACTCATATATATTGCAAATATTAATTTTCTTTTGAAGTTTACTGGTCCTTTATTGATTATTTTTCTTTGCTGCTTCCATTTTCTCCTTTTCTGTTAGTACTGTCCAGTGTAGTAGCTTGATCATATTTAGTTATCCTGGCATTCGCCTCTGAATGTATATGTATTGTAGTATATTTTTACTGCTACATATAATCCAACATCTCAGATCATACTATAAATACGCTCATAGTTGTTTCTTCAAGGTTCTATGTAGCCGAAGTTCTCCTCGCCCTGGAGTACCTGCATATGCTTGGGATTATATACCGTGATCTGAAGCCGGAGAATGTCCTTGTTCGGGAGGATGGGCACATAATGCTCTCTGATTTTGACCTCTCCCTTCGCTGTGATGTAAGCCCTACTGTTGTCAAGTCTGCCAACCCTGGACTGGATGCACTGCAGAGGAGCAACCAAGCATACTGTGTTCAGCCAGCTTGTATCGAGCCATCCTGCATCCAGCCAGCGTGTGTTGCTCCAACAACTTGCTTTGGTCCCCGTTTTTTCTCCTCCAAATCCAAGTCCAAGAAGGAGAAGAAACCAAAGCCGAAGCCTGAGATTGTCAACCAAGTTAGCCCGCTGCCTGAACTCATCGCGGAGCCAACTGATGCTCGCTCTATGTCATTTGTTGGCACCCATGAGTACTTAGCACCAGAAATAATTAAGGGGGAAGGACATGGCAGTGCTGTGGATTGGTGGACATTTGGTATATTCCTTTATGAGCTCCTATTTGGTAAGACCCCTTTCAAGGGGTCAGGAAACCGGGCTACACTCTTCAACGTTGTTGGTCAGCCCCTGCGGTTCCCAGAATCCCCAATTGTGAGTTTCTCAGCTAGGGACCTGATTAGAGGATTGCTGGTCAAAGACCCGCAGCATCGTCTTGGCTACAAACGAGGGACTACTGAGATTAAGCAGCACCCGTTCTTTGAGGGTGTGAATTGGGCGTTGATACGGTGTGCAAGCCCTCCAGATGTACCAAAGCCTGTCGAGCTGGATCGCCCACCGAAGCCAGCCCCAGCTAACGATAAGGTTGCTCCAGCTGCCAACCAGAAGGGCCCAGATAACTTTCTGGAGTTTGAATTCTTCTAGAGTTGTTTTCCTTTCAGTTTGGCATGTGGGTCGGTGCATGCAAGATGGTGTATGAAAGGAGGAAGATCAGTTCGGAGGCGAATACTGTGATGACTGGTGATGCTCTGTTGTAAGCTGTAGCAGCTCTATTTCGAGTAGCTCTTGTTACTTTTCTTTTTCCCCCACATTGAACTGCTAAAGACCCAATTTGCACCGGGTCAATGTTGCAATTTTTAGAAAGTCTTGTGTTGCTTAAAGGACAGGGGAATACTTCTCGCCCTGGCATTGTAAATCCTGTTTGATTTCGCATCAATTGCAACTGAATTTCCTTTCTTGCGTCTGGTACTGCATAGACACTTGATAGTTCTTGTTTCTTGTAATCTTTTATTATGTGAAATCCAAATCATGCATGTCGGTGTCTGCAATTTATTGATTGGAATAGGAGATAGCTCAACTATCTGATTGGTCTATTTTCATGTATATGATTGATGCAACCGGTATCTGTGTGAGAAATGGAGCATGCATAAGATTGGGAAGGAAAATGGTACAGACGTTTGGATGTTCAGATGTGCTGATGAAGAGGTCATATGCACAGTAAGCTGCTATGTTCAACAACAAGGTGGTGACGAACCAACTCTGTACAAGAATCTGCAAACTGGAAACGAGAATCTTTTTTTAGTATGAAACTCAAGTGCAAGTAATGCTGTTCAAGTTAAATTCTCTGAAACATAAAGTACAATTCTGAGTAACTTGACATTGTGGGAAAGGTCCTTTCAGAAAAAGAAAAAACTTTGGGGGAAAGGTCTGCACGTACTAGGTGAGTAGAAAATCCATGTACACATATGTGACACAAGGATGTATGTATATATATTTGAAGTATGAACTTGTCAGGTAGTACGCACTACGCAGAAAGAAGAGAGTAAAATACCCTCCAGAACTTAACCTGGGTTCTGAACACACCAAGCCCGGACACAGTCACAGTCACCAGTGTGTAATCAACTCAGTAGATAGATGGGCAAGATGTTTCTGAGGGTTTCTTTCAGCGAGATGAAGCAAATTAACCACACCAACAGTGTAACACTAGGATGAAGAGCGTCTGGGTAGGATCTGTGTGCTCCAAAACATGCAGGTAGCAAATGAAAACTGCTAACAGGAACAGTGGCAGCCCTGAGTTTGTCTGAACTTCTGTATGTTCAAATTCAGACATTCAATCTCTATCTCTTGGCTTAGCTTCTGAATTTCCTATTCAATTTGTTAGGAGTAGCAATTTGTGAATCACATAGTGGCTTAGAGAGTGAGCTTGCCCCAAATTACTTAGTCTCCTAATTTAGTTTTACGTCTCAAGTATGAAGACATTTTTCCTATTCAATATTATGCTCAAGTGCTTGAATATATGAAACCATGTTCAGTTTTGTGTTATATGTACAGATATGCGGGCATTATACATGCTAAATATTAGCATTTTGGTTTTTGAATTTTTTTATACCACTGTACATTTCAGTTTCACTTCGAAAAAAACTGTACATTTCGAATACCCAGACCCAAAATCCTAGGCCCGCGCTGCCCAAGATCTATCTGCATCACCAACGCTGGGAGACTGGTTCCCAGTAGGAGAGGGCGCTATGGGGTCCGTGGATCTGATTGCCTCCTGCCTCGACTCCATCCGCCAGGTCGGATCTCCTCTCGACTTGTTGCTGATTCCGGATTCTAGGTGATACGTTTCATTGTCTGTCATATGATAGGGCTTGAAGAGTTGAAGTCCAGCTACTTTTTTGTTGGAATTCTGGGGGCTCGATTTTTTTTCTTGGGCTCCTAGTCACACAAATTTGCTTTATTCAGTGTGGGCTGGAGCAATTATCCTGTTGGATCAAAAAGACCCCACACTGGTTCATTTTTCTTATGCCAAATTTATTGTCAAAATATCTTACTACAAAACCCAGCAGTTCCACTATTCAAAATATCATCTTTGAGGTCCCGATCTGAGAATTCGCCTTTTGTAACCGGCTCAATTCATATGGATATTGTGACAAGAATTTGTTCTATACATAATTCTGAATGTCAAAATTTCGCACTTTCAGCTTCCAAGATGGAATTTATTACTATTATTATTAATTATGGTTGCAGATTGGAGATGAGATTGCAAATTCAGTAGTCTATATTGATGCGGGCACCTTGGAGGAGTTTCAGTTCATAGGAGGATTCCCTCTGCTTCTTGAACTCGGTGCTTGTGCTGTGTGCAGTTCGGAGAATGCGTCACCTCCCGATGCTGTGAGATTCCTGCAACACCTTGCTACCACAAACTAAGGAGTATCAATACTGTAGATTGCAATGGAAGCCCATTTGTGTGTTGAACTGAACTCTGCATATTCGGGCATCAAACCCGTCAAGAAAGTAAATGCATGTTGTGAGCGCAGACGTTAATGACCTTGACACTGTCATGGAAACTGAATGGGATATCTTTAACAGTAGCAGCTTTAGAGTTATCTTCGAATTCGTTCACTTTGATGATTTGAATTCGTTCACTTTGATGAAACTAATAAAAGCAGAAAACAGATAATATCTATGGTGAAATATGACAATGCAACATGTTTTTCCAGCTATTTGCTTGTTGTATGCATGATTAATGAATGTCCTACAAGCATGACGGTTGAAAGATATGCTTGATCTATTCATTTTCCTGCTCTATGCCTGAACTCCAAGGATTTTAATGCATAGCATATATTAAGAGGAAAATCTGTCTAAATATGACACCTAAGATGGTATTGAAAATATTTCCTCAATGTTAAGTTCATAGATAGTAATGCATCGTATGTTTTCTTTTTCTGAAAATCATCGTATGTTTTCTTGAATTGTACGTTAGTACGGATATATGAATTTGCTGTTTTGTAATGTTTCTTTTCTCGAACTTCTTTTTATCTGCTGCATGTTGGCCTTAATCCACAGATTTGTTTTGTCGGTACTTCTGCTGCTGTGATGCAAGAGAAGCCCCAAGTTTAATACTTCCGTGTTAAATTTTGCCTGCAAATTCGTTCTCATTTTTATGCATAACAATAACCAGGTTTCCTGTGCTTTTGCTGCTTTTCTCTTTACCTGATCACCTGCTGTACCCTGTACATTGCAGGCAGCTGACTGGCAATCAAGTTCTTCAAATCCACCAAAGAAGATCATAGTGCTGACATCATGCCTTCTCAGTGATGCGCATCGGTATATTTTGCGATGCCTGAGCAACCATGGAATTGTTTCACATTGTACTGTACCGACAGCTATTTCAGGTGCTTAATCCTTGCAAGAATATAATGTGCGTTGTACTGTTGTCTAGATTGCTTCTGAAGTACCTGAATCCTGCCAATTAAAATTATTTTCTTTAGTGGTTTCTCTTCATACATTTTTCCCTCTGGTATATTTGGATGGCTTTAAGGGTTTTTGCTTACTTCTCTTTTGAAAAGCAGAAACATTCTTGCCAGTTCCAATTAAATTTTGTAGGCTACACTTCCTGTATCCGAACTGTTTGATCATCTTATCTTCTCAGTTATAGTCTTGCAGCAACTTGCATGTTACTGGTGGATTTTGTTCACCACGTTCTGTTTGCCTGATGTTAGGTGTGCTAAGGTTAGGCACTATCCAACCAGGCCCTATGTCTGATTCACTGTTTACTGAATGAATATGCTCGAGGAATATGGTTTCTTTGTAATCCACAGTAACTTCAGCATTACTGACAAAAATGCTACATAACTGTTTATCGTGCTTTTGCTATTCATCTTGTTTTTTCAAAAATTCTTGAAACTAATACCGATATACTGCCTTCGTTTTTGCAAGGACTCTGAATCATTGGGGAAATTTAATGCAGATTGGACATTCGGCATATGTTGATTCTCCACTCGGGCCAGATGCGTTTCGGGAATATGAAACCTTACTTATTCAGGATCATGATGAGCTTCTTAAGAAGTATGAGAAGTTAGACAGACATAAGGAAAGCATTCATCAAAAGGCCACTGATTTCACCTCTTCCGTTGATATTTATTCTAAGTGGGGTTCTGGAGTGCATTATGGCTCTAATTCTGAATCCAGCCTGACAAAAATGGATTTTTTTTTTATGATAACATGGGCCAGGTAGAAGCAAGAGGGAGAAGGTGTCTGTAGTTGTGCGTCACTTTCCGATGATTTTCTCTCCTATTTGCTCAAGGGTTTTTGTTTTGCCCTCTGAAGGCACAATTGTTGACTCAAGCTTGTCGAATCATCACGAAGATTCCCTTGGCCCTGGTCTACCCTCCGTATCTACTGGTAAACCTTTTGATAGTGACAAGGTACCTCCAGGAGTGACATTGACTGCCCAGTTCCTGTACCATTTGGCCAATAAGGTAATGGTTTACGCATCAAAACTATTCTCTCATGACTTATATCTGTTCTTTAAAGGCATACACTTTATTGATCTCAATTCTTCATCATAAAAATGTGTGCAGATGGACCTAAAGTTTGATATATTTTCTCTTGGTGATACATCAAAGGTTATTGGAAAGCTGATGATGGATATGTCAAGTTTATATGATGTTGGTCGCAATAAGAGATCTGCTAGTCTACTGATCATAGATCGTACAGTTGACCTCCTAATTCCTTGCTTCCACGGTGACCCATTTCTTGATAGGATGCTATCCTCATTGCCACGCAAACAAAGGATGGCAACCAATTCTGCTGCGAAAAATCCACAAACTCCAAGCAAGCTTTCTCAAGGCACCATTAAACGTTCCCCACTGGTTATAAAAGTCCCCTTTGAGACAGTCTTTAGCCAGGAAGAACCAAAGATTAGGAGCAGTATGTTATCTGAAGGTTTCATTTCATTTGCATCTGGATGGAACTCTGTTGAGGTTGACTCTGAAGTTAGCTGGTTACCTGATTACGCTGATAAAGCACATGATCACACACTTGGCCGTGAACTTGACACTATAAGTGCCATGAACTTGACACTATAAGTGGCTCATTCCTATCCAATTGTGCTGGAGTATGCTACTTGGAGGCATTACTAGACAGAGGAGCAAAAGATGGGTTAGTGCTGATTAAAAAATAGCTTGTCGAAGCCTTGCAGCATGAGAAGCTATCCTCTGCATCTAAAGGTCGACAGGGAGCCACTTCCATTTCAGAGATTTGCTCTATGGGGCAAATGCTTTCTCGAGACCAGTTGTCATTGTTAAAAAAACAGAGGTGTTATCCAGTTAGCATTGGCTGTTGAAATGACTCTACGGGAGCCTCAAAGTTCTTGCTAGGACGCCTTTACAAGTGCTGAGCGAATATTTAACTGTAACATCTGCAGAGACAACTCAAAGTCTTGCCAGTGAGCTTCGTGATTTCATCAACACTAGCACTTCAGTTGAATCACACACACAAACTACAATGGAGTCTTCACAGGGCCTACTTAGTTTCCAGGATGTGCTGCTTCTAACGATTACTGGGTATATCTTAGCTGGTGAAAAATTCCCTACATCTATAGCTGATGGTCCCTTTACTTGAGAAGATGAGCGGTCTCTTAAGGATGTTATAGTGGACTCTATCCTTGAACGACCATCATCTGGATAGTGAACTTGAAGCTAAAGCTAGATCTAAAGATTGTGAGAGGAATAAAAACTCTAGTGAGGCAGCACCCAGTACTGATGATTTTGATGACGAATGGGGCACCTGGGATGACAGTGATAATACCGGTCACCAAAAGGAGGAAGCTTATGGGAACATGCAACTTAAGTTGGAGATACGAGATAGGGTTGATCAGCTTTTCAAAAAATTTCACAAATTATCCAGTCCGAGGTTAAGAAATCAAGCCCTTGGTGAAGATCTAGCAGCATTAAGTAGATTCGAGACTGACAGCTACTTGAGGAAAGGCTTGCTTTAGTTACTATTAGCTCTCTAGTCGAGGTTTGATGTACTCCTCGAGTATCATCCATCAACTGTTGGTCGTATTCAAAAGTGGATTAGGTAGATTCGGGCTTGGACAGGTGAGTTTCTCAGTCTTTTTTTTTTTTCTTTCTATTTAATTGCTCATTTCTAAGTTTTATTCCATTTTGCAGTCTAAACCAACCTTCGGTGATCAAACTGTCCTTATTGTTTTTGTTCTGGGAGGTATTAATACTCTTGAGGTATGGTCCGCTTTTTTTTTTGTTTCAATTATTCATGCCATGCTAATTCTTTATTCCTCCCAGTGTTTGGTTGGTGTTTACATGAATAATTGATCTCTATGAAATTACGACTAACCTGTAATTAGCTTTTAATCTCAATGGACATCCATTATCTTTGTCATTTATTATCCTATGATATGAAGAATGATATTTTAGTTTATTGGCCACAAATATACTTTTTTTTTGTATAATGGGTTTGTCTTGGTACAAAGGATTAGGCTTTTTTTGTAGCATTCGTTTCCCTATTTTGTAAATTCCTGTGTCATATATTCCCTCCTTTATACATATTTTGTAAGTGTACAGTTCAGTGTACTCGTTTTCTAATTGTCCTGTTGGATCTGAGATTATGGCTATGACACAATAGGTTTTAGTTACTGCAGCTTTAAAGCGTGTATTGATCTGCACTTTCAGTTTTGTTAATGATATACAATTGCCAAAATTCAACATTGTAGTTTTCTCTTGAGAAGCAGAGCTGAACTTGAAACCATATATCTTAGTGGCAGCCCGTCAGAGAGTAATAGTGCTATAACATACAAGATGGTAAACTCTGTCCTAACAAACTAAATGGTCTATATTTTAAAGCAAGGTCTGGGAGGTCATGACCACAATCTCAGAGAGCAGCAGACCGGACGTGGAGCTTATTCTGGGTGGGACAACCCTTCTTACTCCAGACATGTTTGAGTTGATGTTAGGCTCGTCGAGCTTTGCTTAGGCTCAACCTTCACTCGAGCTTTCCTCTTTTTTTTTTTAAGACTAGTACTCAGAAAGGAGAGCGTGCCCTTGGCGCATCTGCATGCTTTCCAAGATCAAACTCCAGACATAGCTTGTTGTTTATTAGGTGATTAGTGGGCCAGTGCTTGCCCTATCACTATCAGATCTGGCCTGACTAGTCAACTAAGCCAGGTCTGACTAGTCAACTAAGCCAGAGTAGGTAAAACCTGGTTCCCGCAATGCAAAAGACTATAGTTTGGTCCTGTAAATATAACTCTATTCTTCTTAATTGAATGCCAAAGTTCTTGTCGCTTTCGTTAAAAAAAGACTATAATTTGGCATTTGCATTGCTTGTGCTAGTGATGCCCGATATGTAAATCCTGTTTGGGTGTCTAGGTGGTTTGCAAAGAATCATCATCCCATCCTTGTGAAGGTAAGACTTAACTCAATCGCCATCCCTGGAGCTCGTTGCTATGGATGCTAGCCTTGACCTTCCTAGCGTCATTGCCCATTGCTTGGATATGCCCCAAGCCAACTAAAGCCATTGACGGGCGGCAACCCTCCATGGCAAGGTCACGGACTTGAGGTCTATCCCCGTTAACTTGTCTTGATCCACCGGCACGATTTGGGACTACTCCGTCTTAATGAGGGCGACATGTCGGCAAGAGGGTAGAAGCCAATGTGGGATTTGGGATGGTGAGGAGACTGCGTAAGCTAGGAATGTAATGCGCACGAACCTCTCGCGAACCCAACAACGGTGACTTACCTAGGTAGGCTTCATTAGGCTATAAACAGGCAATGAAGCAAACCTAAATACTGTTGTTGGAACCTAGATAAAAGATAGACCAAAAAACCAAACACACTCTTATTGTAGTATATGCCGCAATAATTGCATACTGTAGGGTGGTGAACGAACTAACGATACAAAATAGATATATCCTTTTCTATTATAAAATGGTTTTTAAAATCATGTCCCACGGTCCGATGATTCCATTATTATAAACAAATAAAGATATGTTTTGTTATTTAGCAATGGCACGGAAATTTTGAATATATAATAAAGTGCTCTGCTATCTGGCACTGCTGCCAACAAACAACTAACCAGTGCTTCCCTCGGGCCATGCCCATGCTTTCTAAGCCAAATGGACGGACTGACGATACTTTACAGTCGCTACGGAGAGAGACAGCCGGTAGTACAAGTGGCAAAGCAAAGCCAATAGATGGATGTGAACGACATTGCAAGAGGCACGAACGGTGCTGAAATGCCAGGCAACATTAACAGTTTCTCAAATCTCATCGACTCGCTCTCTGATTCTTTGTCTTATCAGTCCCAACGAAATTAATCGTATCCATTTATCAGTCACCTTATAAATTCAGCTGAGTTTGTAGGCTTTCAGATTCAGCTGATGAGAGTCCCAGCTAGCTAGGCTTGTGCCTGCAGCCTGCCCCTGCCAATGACTATACTGCACTCTGAATCTGACTACTGACTTGGACCCAAACCAAAATACTAGTAGGATGAAACAGTCACATGCATGCCGAGGCCAATAGCCAGTTGGCGGTGGCAAGTGGTATGGCCGACGTGGTATACGTGTCACGTGTGTATACTCTCACTCACTGTGAAAGAAAGAAAGAATCTGTGACACAGCCGCCGTACGAGAGAGAACTGGTTGCAGCATGCATCATGCTGCAGTGTTCTTAATTACTGTATTTTGCTGTTGTACAAATAAAACTCACGTGACTTTGCCACCACCTCAAAGACTAGACTACTGTATCTTAATCTTTTTCATGCTTTGGATCCAGTGCACTGTGCAATATAATGCTGCCTGCTGGGGACCCCGCCATGCGTTACTCGCTTGATATTGCTAACGATCTATACATACAACTAGTTGCATGTATAGTAGTTTCCTCACCGAGGTTTGCAGCAAATGGGAATCTGCTCGTACCCATATATAGGCCATAGCATGCCTAGCAGCCTACCAGTGCAAATGCATGCTCTACCATGCTTTGCTTAATTGCTTCTAGTTGCAGGACACTGAGCATGTTACGCTGCCTGCAGCCCTAATCACTGTCCAATGAACATTGGACCACCCACTTCTTCCGGCTATTTGATTTGTATCTTTTGTGTCTAGATATTCAATTCATACGTGATATTGACGGGTCCTAAGAGATGACTTTCTAATGATGCATGTCGTCATCCCTTACTCAAGTTTGTAGCCAATAATATGGCCCTCTTGTAAGCTATATTGAATAGGCCATACTTGTGATTTTGATGATTCTTTTTTCGCGACCGGGAAATGATTTTGATGATTAATAATGATACAGTCAATAATTGTTCTCAAGGATATGTGAATTAGTAGATCTTGGATGCTAAAGATGAAAAGCTGGCCACTAGGACAAATTAAAAAATAGATTCAATTAGACAAGTCCCACGGAAATTGTTACGGCCGGATTGGACGATTATGTGTGTACACATACAACATATCAAAGCATTGAGCTTGGTGAGCTCTCTAGCTATACGCATGCTGGATGTGGTCACAACGAAACATGTGGTGTCCAATATTCGTAGAGTGGGTGTTGAGCGGCTACTAGTTGTTGTTATGTTACACACACCAAGTGATCCGGTGACTATAAATTTGTTGTAAGCCATCGTACATTCAACGCTCATAGAGAAATTAATTAAGCTGACGACACAATGGCTAATATGAGTTTTGTCGAGGTTAAAACTACACCACCACTTGGTTAATTAGATATATGTTGAAGTCTTGGAGGCTCACATACACTTGAGAAGGCTACCAAGCCACCAACGTGCTAAATATATACATGGTTAGAGAGTGGTTAATGCTGACTTAGGCATATGGAGAGTGATTGTTAGGTGTTGTCTAGAGAGGGATCAAGGAACAATCCCAACTTATCGTGCTAAAGTATAGATGGCTCTTATGAACCTTGTGGCTTGCAAAGGCATCTTATTGAGCGAGTCTCTCTCCAAGGGAATATGGCTAGTGAGAGGTATGGGCATCACTACCGGCTCTTTTCTTGTGATGTTACCACCACCACCACCACAGGAGCCAATAAGGGGAGAGGGTACGCTACAAGGTCTTAGAAACTATCTCCTCCCTTCCCAGTGCTTCCAAAGGGTGACTCGGGACCTCATCGGTGCCCCTAGGGCTAGTCCCTCTTCTCGTCTCCCATCCGGCTGTCGCCACCACTCACCAGGGTGCTGTAGTGGCTCTTGGTGGCCCCAAAAAAAGGTAACCCAAAATTAGGGCTGAGCACGTTGGGAGGAAAGAGAAAACATGTAAGACAAAATTAGGGCTACAACCTATTTACAATTTTACAACTGTATTACAAATATTACAGTTGCAGGATACATTTTATGGTTGTAGATGATGGACTAGTGTTGAAGATGCACATTGGGATTTAACTTATTGCATCGGGAAGTCTCTCTTGGATTTCGATTGGTTGGGTGGCGCGTGAAAGAACAATGGAACACAAAATCCTTCTTACCGGACATTTTTTTTTAAAAAAAAAGTAAGGCAAATCCGGCTCTTTCTTACCGGACGTTAACCACTCTCCAGGACAGCTTTATTTGTACTGCACGAATGAAACAAAAAAAAAGGACTAGATTATCTATCCATCAGTGTCGTCATCGAATCTAGATTTGGTCAGAGAAATTGAGATCTCAGAAAATCAAAGATGCTATTAGTTCACACTTCACACACATGAAAAAAAAAAAAAAATCCAAGATGCGAGAGATCTCAGATTCCTTGTTGACAGTACGCCGGAGGAGGCAGCGATATGATCGACCATCCATCGATGAAACAGTGAGCACACTGCACGCTGACGACGATGGCGTCGAAACAATTTGGCAGAGTAGTGGTCCTTGTCTCTGTGCCCCGGCCGGCAAACGCATATGACATGCATGAACCATCATGATAGGGTTACATTTTGTTTCTTCCAGACTTTGAGCGCCAGAGATCATATCGATGATGGCGCTGGTCAGTATCCTTGCATTGCATTGGTTCAGTGCTCCGGTAAAGTATGGAAAGCAACGACAATTTTCCTGCATATATATGCATGTACATACATGTTGATCGGGAAAAGATAAAACCAATGGGAATGTGGCAGGCAGATATATACGGCGACATCGTTTTCTCGATTAAAAAAAAGAGCCAAGCAATGCTTTTATCATTCTAGTAGCTAAGATATACTGCATTTTTTCGGCGATTTTTTCCAGTGCCCGGTCGCTCTCTAGCTCTGGGCTCCGCCGGCAAATGCACGCGCGTGTCGGACGATGATTCTTGAATCTTGATAAGGTTGCATGCATGCCCTCCTAGCTATTATTGTGTGCAGTTTCAGACTTAATTTCAGTAGCAGAACGAAAATGCTTCTCTTCGTGGTTGGGCACATCTTCATTGGGTCTGTCTGAACTGAATAATCAGTGGCGGACCCAGGATTTGAAAGCAGGGTAGTCCTAAATTTTTTTTTTCATGCACAACACGATATAATTCAAAGAAAAAATTCAGTAAAATGGCTATAAATTAATCAAATTTTGACAATACAATTAAAATGTTCAAAACTTACATAAATAGGTCTAAATAGGTCTAAAATTTCTTCATGCCTCCTGAAAAATAACAACAAATTTCATTCAGTCCACGCTCACAAATGATGGATCTATAATACCTAAGCCTTTACAGTCCAATCCAAGTAATCTCTAAAATTATAACCCTAAGGATTTGGCCATTTGGAAATTAGGGGAAAAGTTGTGAACTGTGAAGTACTCACCAAGACCAGGGGCAGTAGCGAAGCGCGGCCGAACTGGCTGCGGGGGAGTGGCGTCAGCAGCGAGCCGGGCGAACTTTCAGTCGCCGGGATGGGGCGAGGCGGGTCGCGGCGAGCCGGGCGAACGGGCTGCTGACCTGCTTGTCATCTCCCGTCGACCGACCGCCGGGACTCGGGGCGCCGGCAAAGCAGCTGGGCAGGGCCGGGCGATGGACTGGAATCCGGGCGGGCGAAGCCAGGCGGGGGGAGGCCGGCCCGGCGAGCACCGGGCGGAGTGGAGGCCGGCGGGCCGCAGGCTCCTCCAGTCCTTCTCGGCTCCCGCCGCGAGCGTGACGGGAGGAAAGACAAGGCCAGAAAGGCGGTGCGGCTGCTGCTGCTCCATACTGGTGGAGGCAAAACGCAAATGGGCCAAAAATTCATGGGCTGCGCGGAGTAGTAAAAAATTTGTGGGCCAAATTCCAGGGTAGGCCCGTGCCTACCTGGACTACCCTTTAGGCCCGCCACTGTGAATAATGCACCAGAGATATAATGTTCCCAGCATGTAAATGCATGCATGTACACATAGATTATATGATGGATAATGATTCATACTCCTTGGCAGTATCCAGCAATTTAGATTGACTCTCATCGTCCTTTTCTCTATAGATAGAAGACAAGTCAATAAGCTTGGGGAATATAATGCACCATGAGTTCTTAAACCTTTCTTGCATTCTCATTTGAGTCCTATGAACTCTTAAAATCTATAGTTATCTGGGTCCATCAACTTTTTTTTTTCAAGTGAATCATTTTAAATTCACTCTAGGCCCAATTACAAACCTAAATCCACACTTGAATAAACAATTTGGAAAAGTTGAAGAACACATATGATTACTTTGAGAGTTCATAGACTTAAATGGAGATTACAAGAGAATTTTAAGGACCCACGGTGCATTTCAATCCAAGCCAATCATGCTTCTATTCTTTTGCAAAACAGATATACCTAGATCTTGATGTCTATATACACGTATGCACAACCAACCCCAAGGACATGCTCATGCATAATCTACCTTTGTGAGCATCTATGAGAGACTGGAGCTGGCATATCTTGACATGTGCCTCACAATTGACATGCACATTGCCATGACACACACACACACACGAGAGAGAGAGAGAGAGAGAGAGAGAGAGAGAGAGAGAGAGAGAGAGAGAGAGAGAGAGAGAGAGAGAGAGAGTCAGGGACAATGTTTTGGTGTTTAAATTTTGAATATGGTATAATGAGTAATAATGTGAAAAGGGACTTTATTGGCGGCCTACTTTGGATTTTTGGGGTTTATTGATAGATGTTGATTCTTCAGTCAAGCACACACTCAATCATGTGGTAAGCATATATATCATGCATGCCGTCAAAAGTTGGTGTCGCCTTCCCAAGAAAATAAATAAATTAATCAATTGTTGGTGCTCCATGATATCTCTACGGTCGTAGCTAATTTGTTGGTCTTATAAAATACATGGATTTGCACCCTTTTATGAAAAAATCTATTCAGATTTTCCAAGTGCACATACTACTGCTGTAGTGGAAGGTAACTTTTCCATAAGATTGATGTTGGCACCATATTATGATGATGATGATTATCGATGGTTTAAGATGAGACACTTCCATTGATGATTGATCCAAATGTAGCATTCCACACACGTACTGTTGCTTTATTTGTCAGAGACAGCCATGTGGCTTCACTGATTGAGCAATACATTTACTGTTTCTGAGTTTTGATTATTGTTTATCACAGATTCACAAGTAGCAAGCTATCTCTCACGAGCTGTGCTTGACAATGAAGTTTTCTAGGCATGGCAGAAGGACTAAACGTAATAAACTAGGAGAAAACGCATGCTTCAAGGACAGCATTGCCTATCAAAAACAGTATAATACCTGATTCAGCCACCATCTTTCACATAATGTCTCTGCAAAAACTTGATCCTACCACCAGTTCAGACTTTAAACAATGCCCGACTTAAATATCTCCATCATTAAACAAAACACCACACATGACCACTTGCTAGTTAATCCATAGCAGTTCCTGTATTTTTAAGGATGCACTGTACTATACTGTACTTACAGTATTATACTAGATGGTACCACCGGTGCTTTACAGTTGCCCCGGTGCCTTTTTATCAGTACCGGCGATCTTCATGACATCATCATAAATAGATAGCCGTTCTGTTCCTTCACAGTTTTGAGCTGCCTTTTGTAAATACTCGTCCTCCATAGATCAGATGCTGCAGCAGTAGTGCAAGGGCCAAGGGGACCAGCATGCATGTCCCTTCACTCGAGCGAGCAAAGCATCACTCTGTCACACTTGCTTGCAAACATAAGAGAGGTCAGGATGAAGACGACGACGACGACGCTTAACCTATCTCTTTGTCACTTGGCAGGAGCTTATTTACTAGCTAGCTACCCACTCGGCCCCTAATTGGCCTGTCCATCTTGCTGCTAGCTGTGGGGGCGGCCCGGCCCATCCACAGAAAGATTGCTTGCTTGCGTAGTTATAAGGACCCCAAATCTTAGGTGAAAGGTTGGCAAGCAGTCTCAGGAATGGAGCCTCAGCAAGTGGAGCTCAGCCACCAGGAACAGGAACTGGAAGGCCGCCGGCGGAATGCCAGCAGCAGGCCAGGCACCAATGGTGGAAGTGCAACAACAGGCGAGCTGCTTGCTTTTCTTCTCTTGAGTTCTTGTTTGGTTTTCTTTTGCTGATCTGACTGAGATTAATTTGCTGTGTTTTTTTTCAGACGACGACGACGATTATGCACCTGCAGAGAAAGAAGAGGAGGTAGACGACTGCCCGATCGAGGAGGTCCGGCTGACGGTGCCGATCACCGACGACCCGACATTGCCGGCGCTGACGTTCAGGACATGGTTCCTGGGGCTCCTCTCCTGCGCGCTGCTGGCCTTCTCCAACCAGTTCTTCGGCTACCGTCAGAACCCGCTGTACATCTCCTCGCTGTCGGTGCAGATCGTGGTGCTGCCGCTCGGCAAGCTCATGGCGGCGTGCCTCCCGACCAAGCCCGTCCGGGTCATGGGGTGGTCCTTCTCCCTCAACCCGGGGCCCTTCAACCTCAAGGAGCACGTCCTCATCACCATCTTCGCCAACACCGGCTCCAACTCCGTCTACGCCGTCGGCATCATCACCATCGTCAAGGCCTTCTACCACCGGGAGATCCACCCGCTGGCCGCCATGCTGCTCACCCAGACCACGCAGCTCATGGGCTACGGCTGGGCGGGCCTCTTCAGGAAGTTCCTCGTCGACTCCCCCTACATGTGGTGGCCGGCGAACCTGGTGCAGGTCTCCCTCTTCCGGGCGCTGCACGAGAAGGAGAAGAGGCCCCGCGGCGGCACGACGAGGCTCCAGTTCTTCCTCACCGTGCTCGCCGCCAGCTTCGCCTACTACATTGTGCCCAACTACCTGTTCCCGACCATCTCCACCATCTCGGTGGCGTGCCTCATCTGGAAGAACTCGGTGACGGCGCAGCAGATCGGGTCCGGCGTGTACGGCCTCGGCGTCGGCGCGTTCGGCCTGGACTGGGCCACCGTGGCCGGGTTCCTCGGCACGCCGCTGTCGACGCCGGCGTTCGCCATCGCCAACATCATGGCCGGCTTCTTCCTCATCGTCTACGTGATCGTGCCCCTGGCCTACTGGAGCGACGCGTACGGCGCCCGGCGGTTCCCCATCATCTCCTCCCACGTGTTCATGGCCAACGGCAGCCGGTACGACGTGAACAGCGTGCTGGACCCGGCCACGTTCCAGTTCAGCCAGGCCGGCTACGACGGCGCCGGCCAGATCCACCTCAGCATCTTCTTCGCCTTCACCTACGGGCTCAGCTTCGCGACGCTGGCGGCCACGCTGTCCCACGTCGCGCTCTACCACGGCGGGTCCATATGGGAGCAGACGAGGGCGACGGTGCGCGGCGCCGCCGGCGACGTGCACGGCCGGCTGATGAGGAGGAACTACGCCGCCGTGCCGCAGTGGTGGTTCCAGGTGATGCTGGTGCTGGTGCTCGGCCTCTCGCTCTTCACCTGCGAGGGCTTCGGCCGCCAGCTCCAGCTCCCCTACTGGGGCGTCCTCCTCGCCGCCGGCCTCGCCTTCTTCTTCACGCTGCCCATCGGCATCATCACCGCCACCACCAACCAGCAGCCGGGGCTCAACGTCGTGACGGAGCTCATCATCGGCTACCTCTACCCGGGGCGGCCGCTCGCCAACGTGGCGTTCAAGACGTACGGCTACATCAGCATGTCGCAGGCCATCATGTTCCTGCAGGACTTCAAGCTGGGCCACTACATGAAGATCCCGCCGCGCTCCATGTTCGCCGTGCAGCTCGTCGGCACCGTGCTGGCGTCCTCCGTCTACTTCGCCACGTCGTGGTGGCTGCTGGAGACCGTGCCCAACATCTGCGACCCGGCGAAGCTGCCGGAGGGGAGCCCCTGGACGTGCCCCGGCGACGACGTCTTCTTCAACGCGTCCATCATCTGGGGCGTCGTGGGGCCGCTGCGCATGTTCGGCCGCCTCGGCCTCTACTCCAAGATGAACTACTTCTTCCTCGCCGGCGCGCTGGCGCCGGTGCCGTTCTGGGCGCTGGCGCGCGCGTTCCCGGGCAGCGCCTGGGCGCCGTGGCTCCGCCTCATCAACATGCCCGTGCTGCTGGGCGCCACGGGGATGATGCCGCCGGCGCGCTCCGTCAACTACCTCATGTGGGGCGCCGTCGGCCTCGCCTTCAACTACGTCGTCTACCGGCGGTACAAGGCGTGGTGGGCGCGCCACAACTACGTGCTCTCGGCGGGCCTCGACGCCGGCGTCGCCTTCATGGGCATCGTCTCCTACGCCGTGCTGCAGTCCAGGGGCCTCAATGGCGTCCAATGGTGGGGGCTGCAGGTCGACGACCACTGCGCGCTGGCGAGGTGCCCCACGGCGCCGGGAATCAGTGCACCCGGCTGCCCCGTCGTCGTTCACTAGACACACACATTCAGCACTGCCAATCAGGGTTCAGGTTCAGGGCTGACCGACACGCACACGCTACGCTAGTTTCTTCTTGTCTTCTAGTTCACCAGTATGGGCTATAATAGTATAGCTAATCTCACCATCTCTTCTACCAGAAAAATATTATCACTGTAAAAGGGAAAGAAAACCCGAAACAATGCTTGCAAAGGCATGCTAAAATCAAACGTGCCTTTGCTAATACAGTTAGCATACACGTCCTACATACTCCAGAAGCAATACAATCTTTGACGAAATATCATGGACATAACTCCGTTGTTGTGAATGTTAATCGGTCGTTCACCTAACGTTTCCTGAATATTGGGGTCAAACGGAAACGGATTACTATTGGGCTAAACAACCGTTTCGACAAACTTTGAACCAAAACTTGGTTGAACAATGTCAGTTTTGAGTAAATATGATGTGAAACAGTTGCTCAGGCACGCAGCTCGTCTTCACTGGTGCGTTCAAATATGCATGATCCAACTGGTGCACCAAGCATAGGACAACAAATCGATTAAATATTTTACAGAATGGAAATCGATTACATATATTTTACAGAATGGTGCGGTTGTCCATATGTTTCAGGAGACGAGGCATGTACTCCATCGTATAGGACAAGGCAATGGTGTTTTTCATAGCACTTCGTATACACAGGCATCGACGATTGCTGGTTACCGCAGACGAAGCTAAAACCAAAAAGACTAATAACATCATAGACACTTTGTATACACCGGCATCGATTGCTAGTTACCAAAGATAAAGCTAAAACCAAGACGGCTAATAACATCACAGACAATGTTTTCTCCACGGGTAAATCAAAAGTGTGAATAGCTTAAAACAGGTATAATGCTAAGTGATAGAGACTGGCCCTCCTAACGTTCACACGGCTAATATGCTCCCAGAGGTATGCTTACAAAGAAGCTTAAGTATCCCAGAATTCTATATTATGCCAAACATAACCTTCAATATGACATCTACTCTGGATCACTACATGCTATGGGATAGAAGTTAAAACTCAGGTGAACTAAAAAAAACATGTACACATGACATTAACTTGGGCCTGAAGCTTCAGGTAGCTAGATATTTTCCAGAAATGCTGGGCAGTGGGTGCTCTCCAGTGACAGGCAGCAAAGATGCAGGGAAGTTCTAAGCCAAGAAATCCTTTGAGGGCTCTTCTTGTCATCCATATGGGTGATATCGTCCATATCCACCAGTGAAGCTTCCCCTATTTGTGTCAGGTGTGCTAGCAGATCCATAACCACCTAGCATAGGATCATATGCCCCACCGTAGGCGGTGCCACTAAAGCCAGAGCTACCAGGGCCACCAAAGCTCTCATCAGCATCACCACCAAACCCAGGATTACCAGGTGCACTGAAGCTCTCATCAGCACCACCACGTCTATAGGCACTCAAGTCACCACCAGCATAAGCTGCACCAAAACCTCCTCCATATGCAAAGCGACCGGGATAACCAAACGAAGTAGCGGCTCCGTAGCCCCCTAGTCCTGCATAGTAACGACCATATGCACCACCAAAATCACCTATCCCACCATAGCTGCCGAGCCTACCACCAAAACCTGCGTCGCTCCTATAAGGACCAAATCCACCACCCCTGTAATTTCCATAAGCACTGGCCATTCCACCATAGTTGTCAGCAGAAGGGTGGTCCCTAGAGCCACTATCATATGCTGACCTAGCATTTCTACCATGCACTGGTGGTGGTGGTGGATTGGAGGATTTCTTTGGTTCTGCTTTCTTGATCTCCACCTACAAACAAAGCAAATGACCTAAGCCCTGTCAAATAACCTATGGGGCCTTTCTATCAATTAAGCATGATGTTCCATGAAATAAGCACAACTGGTGACTTGGAATAGAAGAATTGCATTTTCCTTTTGTTGACATTACATATTTTACACCATAGGTACACAATGGAGGGGATAACCATTCGTGTCATTTCTATAATGAACTGCAGACTCACCTTTGAACCAGCAAGGTCAATCATATTTCCATTTGCTAACAAATCATCTACAATTTGCTCAGAAGCAAAAACTATAAATCCAAAGCCTCGAGATCGTTTGGTTTCATGATCAAACATAATCTGGTGGTCTACAACAGTCCCAAATCTTGCAAAGAAACTCTTGAAATCATCTGATCAAGGTTAACAAATAGAACAAACATCAGGGCAAAATCAATGTAAAACAAAGCTGATCCATCATAGGCCATATTGATATTACCTTCTGTTAGTGTCGAGGGAAGCCCACCAACAAATATCTTTTTAGTCTTGAAATCCTTAGAGCTAGACTGCACTGAACCTTTTGGTATGGTTCTCTTAATTTCAACCTGTGGAGTAAGCAAAAGCAAGTACTACTAAGTAATTGTCAGCTGTAAACACGAGGGGAATGCAAAGATAAATGGGTGACGCATGAGATATAGCACAAATGAAACTTCCAGATGGATAAAAGAGGAATGCGAAATCACATCTGGAATAGCTACAGTAAGTAACATGAGCAACTTATAAGAGACTAGTATCCTAAATCACCAATGGTAGTTCGCTAATCTAGCACAGTGAGACAATTGGCATGTCAGTAACATGAGCAACTTATAAGAGACTAGTATCCTAAATCACCAATGGTAGTTCGCTAATCTAGCATAGTGAGACAATAGGCATTGACATGCCAATTTTGCTTGAACTAATAAAGCAAAAAGATAAGCATATAGTCACCAAAGCAACACTAATATTTGTTTAAAATGCACTCATAACTTGGTAACGAAAAAGATAACTGCACCTAGAACTAGAAGTGATAAGTGCTAGTAGGCATATAAATTGTATAGCACAATGTGTAATTCATATTTTATAACAAACATCAATTATGATAAAACAAATGATCCTATATCCTTACCACACAAAAAAACCTGACCTAATGTACATGTATCGACAAAACAAGTATAAGAACTAAAGCGGAGAATTAACAAAATAGAGCAATTTAACTCCTAATACAGACTTGTTGAGATACAAAACTTACTTCCTTTCCATTGATAACATGTTTGTCCTCTATCACTTTATCAACAACAGCAGGGTTAGAGTACGTAATGAAGCCAAAACCCCGTGGCTGAGATGTGTACCTATCCTTCATTATCACTGAATCAATTATTTCCCCATACTGTCCAAAATGCCTCACAAATGTAGCTGTAGCAGGAAACAGCAGCAAAAAATCAGTAGAATGAAGATAGAGCTAATATGAGAACCTATGTATTAATCCTGCAATTCACTAGCAGCTCCATACATCAGATTGATGAATAAATGAAATATAGAAAAAGAAAAATGCCACAAATGCCCAAATAATTACTTTTGCAGTGCTGCATCTCTATAAACTATGAGTATTCCCCATGGTCAAGCCATAACCCTGTAGCCTCATTATGTAAAACTGGCATCTCGCTAATTGCAATACTAGCGAGCAGGTTTATTGACAAAGATTAGATTAAAAAAACTTATCTTTCTACAAATTAACATGTTTTTCGTTGGATGTCACCAGTTCATACAGTTAGGCATTGGCGCATTGCTCATTGCAATTATTGGCAATGCAACATAATATGGGTACAGTAAGATTGTACAAAAAGTGTCTGTATAGGAACGAAAATAGATTAATTATCACATAACAGAAGCATCAACATTCTTGTTGTGCATGTGCATGGCATACATGTCAGCTCGCATTAGTTACAAGTCACAACACAAAGTAGAATCCAAACTAAACACAAAACTTCAGTGTAAATTTTCACGCAATTAACAAAATTATTTCGAGGCAGAGTGCAGTGAAAAAAAAAAAAAAGCCATACATCCATCCAGAAATCAAGTGAAAATAACATACCGTCCACAACGCCCTACTCTACCCCAGGCAACGTCCCAACGTCAACCCCACTCCCCCACCCACAAAAAAAAAGAGTTAAATTGTACAGCAGAATCGCGATCTCATCTTCTAATCCGCAGAAATCAGTACAAGTATCGAGCGCGACAAGCACAGAACGGGGGAATTGATGAACCTACCGTCCGTGGTGTCCCGCGGGAGCCCTCCGACGAAGATTTTCCTGAGAATCCCAAACCAAAGCCCAACGAACCATCAGACCGCTAAATCGAGATCGAGTCTTAAATTAGCGAAGAGAAAGAGGGGGCACAAGGAATTCATACCCCGGATTGCCGCTGCCACCACTGCCGCCGCCGCCACCACCACCGCCGCCGCGCCCCCTTGACCTCGCCTCCGCCTTCCCCATCTCGCCGCGCTAGGGTTGCCTGTCGCGTGCGCACAGGAGGACTATGGAAGAGTTGGTCCCGCGGTATCACTCGGACAACCGATGCGCTCTCGCTCGATGATGTCATGCGTCCATGGGCGCGTGCGTGTAGAGAGCGTCCCGTGCACGCTTCGGTGGCCTGGCCCAATTTTTAGTTGTAGAAGAGGTGCGGCCTGGCCCAGTGCACGCTTTCTGATCCAGTCCATCGCCACGGCCCACGGCCCGCGAGAGTGGGCACCAACTGCATCGACCGCCTCCCCCTTCCTTCCAAATTGGGAATGCCCAGCTGCTGCAAGCCTCACCGGGAGATGCGGGCGCCTCCGCCGTCCCCGCCCTCCTCGGCTCCTCCGCTTCGCCGTCTCCTCGCCGCAGCCGCGCGGCTCCACCAGGAGATACGGGGGCCTTCGCCGTCCGCGGCTCCGCGCACTCGAGGTGACAACGCCTGCCCGTCTCCGTCCCCTCTGATCCCCCATTTCTCCACGCATTGGTGTTGCGGTCCCGTGCCGTGCGTTTGGGGATTCCGTGCTCCGTGGATCGGGTTAGCGCTCGGCGACCGGTGTTACTAGGCTCCTCGCCGGGATTATAAGGCGATACAGGTCCGTGGAGGGGGTGAGATGTGCTCTATTTGATCGAGCCAGCCAGGGTTGCATTGCATGTGCTTAGGGCTGGCCAAAATGTAGCGGGATTTGAGTTTCTGGGAGTGTATTGCGTGTGGGAGGTTTTCAGGTTGTGCCCTGATTGATGCGTGCACTGTGCGGTGTGAAATGCCGAAAGTTCACTGGATTTTTATAAAATTATATATGAACGTTGATTCACTGGATTTTTATAGAACTATATATGAAAGTTCACTAGATAAGGGGCCGAAGAACAGCAGAGTGGGGTGGGTGTGTATGATCCCATATATATAATAATGTTGCAACTGTGAACAGTGAATTCCTTACTCATCCCCTGTTCGAGTTTTCTTCTTGTTCGTTGCGCTGAGAATCATGCCTTGATGCCGGTAACCATGCCATGTTTGATTTTTGCAGAGAACCTCCAGCTGATGTTGTCTTTCTTCTGATGGTGCAGTTGCTGAATTGAGCTGTTCCTCTTCGCCACCTGGACCGTGAAACCCGACAGCAACCAGCCAAGGATGAAGCTGCGGTCAGGCCGCCTCCTACCCCCGCTGTTGGCACCTCCTCAAGGAGGCACGCGCAGTCCTGCATGCTGTCCTGAGGATCGGCTCAGCGGACTACCAGATGATCTGCTCATCTTGGTGCTTGTGAGGCTCCAATGTGCCCGTGAAGCAGCACGCAAGAGCGTGCTCTCCCGACGCTGGGCTGGTCTCTGGAAGCAGCTCCCAGAGCTCACATTCAATGGTGTCAACGGTGACTCTGTCAAGGCTGCTCTTGCCTGTGTCACACGCCCCGCGCTTGAGCTCCTTGACATCCGTTTGAAGACAGCGGTGGCGTTTGGGGATGTCACTTCTCTTCTCAGTGCTGCCGAACCGCTGGCGCCCGACAAGCTCATCGTTACCTTGGAGAAGTCCATAGACCCCCTTGAGGCCTTGGAGAAGTTCATAGACCCCTTTGAGGCCCATGAGTTGCACTGCTTATCCTGTACCACCTCACTGCAGATTACCGCTCAGGATCTCTACATCGCACCGCCACTGTTAGGCGAGTTCACGTCGCTGAAGAGTCTCTTCCTACATTCGTGCCGCATTGACCTTGGTGCCCTGCTCCCCCTCTGCCCGTGCCTAAGCATTCTTAGGATCAGTGACTACTGGGGGAGTGACGCCATCACCGTTCACTCTTCTTCGCTTGAGGAGCTCTGCATGGACATAACTAGTTGTGATTTACGTGATGTCAGTTGTATCGACATCGTGGCCCCAGTGCTTAAGAAGGTCGCAGTGGAGGCGGACCAGGCCAACATGCTCAGAGTGTCATTCTTGGCACCGGTGGTGGAGGAACTTTGTTGGTGGCTCGAGTATGATTCCAGGTACCCCTACATTGAATCTTTCATGGTTATTGATGAGTGGTGGCTCAGTGGCATTGGAGTGCGGTTTGAAGGGAAGCAACTATCTCGCGTCAACATCCTAAGCCTTGATATTCATTGCATCTGTGTGCGTATTCTCACTTGGTTTTCAACTATTTGCTTACTTTCTTACTATGTGAGATGTTGATGTAACGGATTCGTCATTTCTGATGTCCCTATTCCCTCAGCGGTTGGAGCTACAAGGAAATGGTGAAAGGCTAAGCATAACAGAAGCCATAGCTCGACTTCCGGTGACCAACTTCTCTGTTTTGGAATTGTATATATTATGGGGCGAGGCGCATGTTATTGGACCGCCAGTTTCGTGGCTTCTTCATATTTTTCCAGCTATACAAAGACTTAAGCTGGTCGTTTGTCAAAGTGAGGTAACATATCCACTCGATCTCAATATGTGCGCTGCTCCTAGTCTTTTTCACAGTCCATTAGCTTCCATTTGGAGGCTCAATCAGGTCCAGTGGATGTGGATGTATCTTTTAAGCTGCTAACAAAACAGCAAATTTCCATAATATTCAAACAGTAAATTAGAATCTCAATCGGCCAGTTCATATTATCTAGCATCAAATATTGGCCATAGTAGAAAAAGCATCAATGACTATGGACATTCATACATGTGCTTAGACACCATATGCTATTGCATATTCAGCTACCAGATACCTAGTGTGGTATGTTTACGTACCACTTTTGACTTTTGAGACGACCATATGTGTAGTTTTCTTAAAAAAGAAAAAGAAAAGGAGTACACGTTCATGCTTTTTGACTAGTATATGTATACATACTTTTTGTACAAGGGACTATTTACATGCCTTTAGATGGGCGTATAAATACATATTAGTTCTAAAGAAAGAGTATCTGTAAACATACAATTTTCAAAAGGGAGAATGTATATGTACCTTTTTTCTGACCACACAGGTTATGTTTCCTAAGAAGGTTGCAAAGGGTACATGGTTGCAAGACGAAGGAAATTTGTATATGTTAAAAAACATCCTCGTACTAGTCACATGCTAGTTGTATCTGAAGATTATATTAACAAGTACCAGGAGGAAGATTATGAATGTTGTACCCGCAAATTAAACCATGAACATGAGAGAAGACAGCATACCTGTTGTGTGCCCTTTGAAATGGCAGATTTTTTTTTCTTGCTGCTATTGTTTCCTATTATATGCATGAGTAATTGTAATTTTGTTTCTTCAGGAAGCTTCTTGCCCGTATGAACAATCTGAGAGTTGGAGAAGTGACAATATCTCGCTGACAGATCTAGAGGTGGTAGAAATTATAGGCTTTGCTGGAGAAGACCATGAACTTGATCTTATGGAATTTATATTCAGATGTGCGCCAGCACTTGGAACAATGTCTGTGACATTCAGTGAGCACCTATCTAGAGAAATGGTGGAGGAAATCTTCGGCATCTCAATTCGCTATCCATCTGTAGAGTTCAAAATTTATGTAGATGATTCCCAGGATGAAGATGATTCCCAGGATGAAGATGATTCCCAGGATGAATGAGATGCAAGAACACTAACTAGAAAGAAGATGTTTCATGTATTGGAATTCTTTGTTATTCGTAGCAGGGCCTATCTTAATGGTTATAATAATGATAATGAATCTGCAATCGAGTTCCTTATTTCCTTATCAGTCAAAACTGGATATGAGTGCTCAGTTCTATAAGAAAAGTGTATGTTCCAAAATGGTATCTAATCCCATTACCTGGTCGTTGTACTTGTCGCATTGTCAGAGGAAATTAATTTTGTTTCATGCTCAGTTGCTTTGCTGGTTTCTTCCCATTTTCTTGTTGTACATGTAATTACTCTTGCTGTCTTGAGTTAACCCCAACTTCTTCGAGTTTCTGAAGAGAAGAAACAGTGATGGGATCTCCTCACTAGAAAACATTATAGTCTATATGGTTTAGTTTCTGAAGCCGTATCAAGTGATCCAATCCTAATTGATTTGTGGGAATTGTGGCATTGTTATCTGCAGTCCTGTTGAAACATGGTTGTGCATTTTTTTTATTTCTCCGATTTCTTTGGTGCTTGCCGTTTTAAACCAAACCACACTATGTTATACCTTTGTACTATCTTTTTATAATAGGAAATTTATTATGTACTCGAAAACCATGGTTTTAGATCCTTGCAAAGTTTGTTACTCGAAAACCATGGTTTTAGATCCTTGCAAAGTTTGGACCTGGTGGCCAAGAGCAACCTGCTTTCTCTTGTGGGCCTTTAGACAGGTAACAACTAACAACCCCCATTGCAATATCTAGCTGAATCTAGTGCATTTCAAGATATGGCTCGACTGGTGAGACTGGTCAGTCGCGCTCACCCCTTGGCCCTGGGCAAAGCGCAGATCAGATGAGACTGCGTGACCCGACGTTGGACCAAATGGCCCAAGAAAAAAAGGGGATTTGGGGCTCTAAAATTTAAAACATCTACATCCCCAAAGCAGCTCCCCGCATCGCTCGTTGGGACCTCGCAGCTCGCATCCATAACGGAGCATTAAGCCAATAGAAACAAGTGAAATCTTGCTCTAAGGCCTTGTTCGGTTTCCTCAAATTTGCGCAAGTTTTTCCACTCTCTCTCCATCACATCAATTTATACCCACATATATAGAGCATTAAATGTAAGTAAAAAAATAACTAATTACACAGTTTAGTTGTAAATCACGAGACGAATCTTTTGAGTCTAGTTGGGCCACGATTGGACAATATTTACCAAATACAAACAAAACGCTACAGTACTTAAAATTGCAACTTATTTGCAATCCAAACAAGGCCTAAGTTTACTAGTATTTGCATGCACAATCATTGTGTAAAGTTACTTTCTTTTTTAATCATTGTGCGCTTTCGCCATGAATCACGATGGATGGATGTGGGTCAAACACATAGTAGATCCACCAATCACATGTCGACGCTCCATATGCACACTAATCACACCTTCTTGACCGGCAAAGGAAGCTTCCTTGAGTAGTTGGTACGGAGTACATCATTAGTTTGCAACATCATAAACTAACACGAAACTGGAAGTGAGACGTGACTTGAGTAAATAATTCAGTTCTTGACAAATGCATGAAAATTAGAAAAAGGACATCATTGTTTCTTGTCAACGCAAATGCTTGTACTGGTAGAATTTACTCGTCTTGGCATGTTTGGATCTTATATTATAATAAGAATGTGGGTTATGAACTATAAAGTTGAGTTGTTTAGATCCCTTTATTATCACAATAATAAAGTGGTTAGATTATTGGTTGTATCTGTAATATCAAAATAGACGTGTGGACCTTACAAAAAGAAATGGATGGCTGGATTCTGAAAAAAAGATGGATGAATACCGTAGTGCCATTATAGTAATAATCTAGATTTTTGGATTCTATAATATACTCCCTTAGAGAATTAGAAAGCAATGTTGTTTTTGTTTTTTTAATGTTAATAGATCTTATGTTTGACTAAATACATAAAGAGATACTAATATTTATATTTATGATGTGTAATAAATATCCTTAAATGAACTATGGAATATAATTTCATAATAAACCTATCTAAAGATAGAAATGATGATGATATTTTTTATAAATATGATTAAATCGAAAAAACATTTGATTTAGTTTAAACCTATAATGATATTTCTTTGGGGTGAGAAGGTAATATATAAGAATCTAGGCTATTTGGATCATATTTTTATAATGAGTAGGTAGGTAATCCAAATGGCCAAATCCAACTCTACGAATCCATTTATTCAGTCAAAAAAAGTGGAAAATCTTTTATGCACCTTTGTTTGCCAAACATTGAAGTAAATGTTTTATAATTTTTTATTTTATTGTTGAACTTTCATTTCGTTTTACCCGGGCAGCAAAAAGTAGCTGAACTTTTTTGCCAGCTTTCCTCTTAGCACCAGCAGTATATAAGGGCCAAAAGTGCTAAACTTTTGGGTCAAGGCAAACTGACAAAAATAGCCACATATTGTGAGACAAAATTTCCCTGTCCTCAACACCTGTTAACGCACTATAGTAGTACAAAAAACCTGAATTTGGCATCGAAACCAAAAAAAAAAGTCACCTGTTAACGCTACTATAGTAGTACAAAAAATCGTCCAAACATGGCAAGTTGTCACACCAAAATTTGGCATTTGCAGTAATCGGGCAAACACAGCCTTGCCCTTTCTATACACAAAAACAGTGCCGATAACCGTCAGTTCGTTGCAGAAAACCTGACGAATTTTCTTCCAAAAGTCCCGCGGTTTCAAAAGGCAGGCGACGGCGACTCCAACCGCGGGGAAGGGCCGAGACGAGACAAGATCCGAGACGGGGAGAACAAAAGAGGAGAAGAACAGCACGAGGCCCCGAATCGAATCTGGGAAAGCGAAGGCCCCCGTTAGTCTAATCGCTTACGCGTCACTGGTGCGGCGCCTTCTTCCGTCTTCCCCTTCCTCGCTCCGCTCTCCAGTCCATTCGTGTGTGCCGTTGACGAAATCCCAAGTCCATGTGGGAGGTTTTGACTTGATCCAACCAAGAACGCGCGTTTCATCAGCCGTAAAATACTCACAACGGTTTCTAAGTCCGGTCGCGGCTTGCTTCTTTTCCGTCCGTCATTTGCTTTCCTGTCCTACCATTTGCGACTTCGCGTGTCCCTCTCTGCTTACCCGTTCTTGCTTCCGTCGTCTTTGCTGCGTGTAAATCTGATCTGCTTGTGTCTCCGCGTCACTGGAGATTCTTTACTTCAAGTTGGATTTGGCAATGTCAAGGGAAGGAGCGATATTTGATCTGACTTGGTGAGAGTTATTGCTGCTGCTTTGGTGTTGGGACTGGGCGGATTGGAGAGCGGCCACTGTCTTGCCGTTTTCTTTGGGGGGTAACCACTGTTCTTGTGAATTTCTGATGCGGAGTTTCGATCAGGATCGGTAAAGGAGTGATCTTTGATCGATTTCTACGCTTCTATTGGTGATTCCTCTTCTTCTCAACTTGGGGATTTCTGCCGAGGGGACTTTCCTCACTGGTTTGGGTTCAGTTGAGCAGCAGAGATGAGGTTGACTGTTCGTGTGATCGAGGCCCGCAACCTGCGGGCCATGGATTCCAACGGTTTCAGCGATCCGTACGTGAAGCTGCAGCTTGGGAAGCAGCGATTCAAGACCAAGGTGATCAAGATGAACCTGAACCCGACTTGGGATCAGGAGTTCAGCTTCCTTGTCGGCGATGTCAAAGATGTGCTCAAGCTTGATGTCTATGACGAGGACATCCTCCAGATGGATGACTTCTTGGGCCAGTTGAGGGTTCCACTAGAGGATGTTCTGGCTGCTGATGACTTGTCGCTTGGTACCCAGTGGTACCAGCTTCTTCCCAAGGGCAAAACCAACAAGACGGTCGATTGTGGTAATGATGGACATTCATCTAGTTTTTTTCTTTTCATTTTGGTTTTGTTTTGTTATATGTTCACCCATGCATCTTTCTTTGTTCATGCGAATTCACTGTTTGATTTTCTGAGTCTGCATCATTTTGCTGGCTACCTAGTACAACTTGCTGTGATAGTAAGATCTAGCACATAAATTATTGCTAATGTTGTCATTCAGGAAAAGTGATCATCACTTCGTTTTTCTAAAAAAATTGCTTTCACCTTGCAGGGGAAATTTGTGTCTCAATATCTTTAGAATCATCTGGAGCCTCGCGGTCATGGTCTGAGGACCTTGGAGCCGAAATAACTGATATCCAGAGAGACTATTCATTGTCAAGCCAAAGCACAGCTCCATCTATTGCATTTGCTTACCGAGAAACTGAAACTTGTAAAGAAGACGATGAGTATTCTGTTAGATCTGAGATCCCTGCAGAGGATAGAAGTAGTGAAGTTACTGATAGAAATCAAGCTGCTGCAGAGGACAAGCCAAATGGGAATTCTAGTGCAGCTTTGAATGGAACTGAAACTTCTAGTGGTAAAACAGATAAGTCTGATAAGTCATCATTTGTTGATCGTGTCTGCCAAATATTTGCCAAAAAAAGTGGCGATACAGTGCCAACCTCCTCTGCAAGCTATGAGGTTTTAGAGGAAGTTCAAGAAGAAGCAAGAGGATGTGAGCTTGAGCTTCCGGTAAGCCAAGTTGAGAACTTGTGCCCAGAGACTCCATTCAGTGAACTACTGAAATCTCTTGAATCACGACATGAAGGAATCGAGATGCCTGTAAATCTACAAGGAATTCTTGTTAATCAGTCGTATCTTGCCTCACCTAGTGATCTGAATGACCTTCTCTTCTCACCAGATTCAAATTTTAGACAAACAACCGTTGAGCTTCAAGGTTGTACTGAGTTCAAAACTGAACCCTGGAGGCTTGATAATGATGGGGAGTCCTTGAAGAGAGTGGTAACATACACAACTGCACCATCAAAATTGGTTAAAGCCGTTCGAGCAACAGAGGAGCAATCTTATTTGAAGGCTGATGGAAAAGAGTATGCAGTTTTATTGAGTGTGAGCACTCCTGATGTCCCCTGTGGTACTTATTTTCGGACAGAAATTCTTTTCCGTATCATGCCAGGTCCTGAACTTGATTCTCAGCAACAGACATCACATTTGGTAATATCTTGGCGTATGAATTTTCTTCAGAGTACTATGATGAAAAGTATGATAGAAAATGGAGCAAGGCAGGGCTTGGAGCAAAACTATGCACAGTTTTCAGATTTATTATCACAAAAGATCAAGCCTATTGACGTAGAAGGTTCTGGATCTGACAAAGAACAAGTCTTGGCCTCTTTGCAAGGGGGCGAGGAATCTGATTGGAAGATAGCATTTCTGTACTTCTGCAACTTTGGTGTCTTATCCTCCCTTTTTGTGTCTCTTTACATTATTGTGCATGTTCTACGAGTAAATCCAAGTACCGTTCAAGGCCTTGAGTTCCCAGGATTAGATCTGCCAGATTCACTCAGTGAAATTATCATGGGCGGGCTGTTGTTTCTTCAAATACAGCGCATAGTTAAGAATATTACATGCTTTGTTCAAGCAAGAGGACAAAAAGGTAATTCTCCCCGCTTTCATTATCTTCAGTGCTATCACATTGCATGTCTAGCATGAAAAACAAAATAAGGATTTGGAAGTCTCTTTTTTCAGCTTTTTAAAATGCAACACACCTAAGGTTTTGAAAATGATTGTGTTTCATGTGTTATCTGATCCAAACAAGGTAACCAAGGCTGTGAACGAAGGTTATTTGTGATGTACACTAGGTGTGGGGGGGGTGTTGGGGGGTGTGGTGCGAGTTGTGTTGATAGGCAGGACAGTAGTTTTCTGGGCCATCTCTTTCATGATCGTTGTGCATCTACTTCTGTTGAAAGTCTTGTAGGAAGTTAGGGGCTCTAACCTAACAAATTTCTGTACTGAAAGCAAAAGCGTTTATAGCGCCGTGGCTAAGCCTTGCAGTGGGAAACCTTCCGGCCTGGGTTAAAATTCGTGTATCGGACTGCTGGTTATGTGCCACCTCCTCAAGGGCTGCAGCGCTATGGTTTCCACGTTTGTGTAAGCGAGATAACGCACGCGAGCCTGCCTGTACCTGCATGTTTCAGTGAAAGAAAGGACAAGATTCTCCCTATGACAATAATAGAACGAGTTCTAGTTAGAGAAAGTTCAGTTACAGTTGAGTTTACCTTGAAATTTGTGTAACCAAAACAATGATACTCTACTTGAGATCAGATTCTTAAAATGGACCTTCTATTTCTGGTTACATAAGACATCACAAAACTTAAGTTAGTTTTTTTTCTCAAGAAACTTGTGGAACTAGGGCAATAACTTGATCTTCTTGGAAAAAGACTACAATAGCATGACTTGCATTTCTTGGCATATTCTTTTGGATTTTATATGCATGAATGTGATATAATGTCTACTTTGTTCAAATTTTTCCTCATGTAGGTGGTGATCATGGCGTGAAAGCAAAAGGTGATGGATGGTTGTTAACAGTTGCTTTAATCGAGGGAATCAAATTGGCTCCAGTCGATGCTACCGGTTTCTCTGATCCTTATGTGGTATTTACTTGCAATGGCAAAGCAAGAACAAGTTCAATCAAGTTCCAAACACTAGAACCTCAGTGGAACGGTATATGTTTTCTGGAACTGTTTCCAGCTTCTTCTTAAACCCTGTCATCTCCTACCATCACTAGGAAACTGCACCAATTTTTTGTAGCATAGAAACACCACGTGTTTTCAGGTAATGCAACGGGCAACTAAACCTATTTCACCAAATCTTGCAGAAATCTTTGAATTTGACGCAATGGATGATCCACCGTCAGTGATGAGTGTACATGTATATGATTTTGATGGACCATTCGATGAAGTTACATCCCTTGGACATGCGGAAATTAACTTTGTAAAATCAAACTTGTCAGAGCTAGCTGATGTATGGATTCCTCTTAAAGGTAACCTTGCTCAGTCTTGGCAGTCCAAGTTGCATCTGAGGATTTTCTTGAACAACTCAAAGGGGACTGGCATGGTTACTGAGTATTTGAGCAAAATGGAGAAAGAGGTTGGTAAGAAGGTGAGAGTTTCCATGCCTTTCTGCTAGGAAGTATACTGTTACCGCATGACTTTCCATTTTTTTTTGGCAAGAACCAGCATCAGTTGTGCCAATTTCTATTAAAAGAGAAGATGACTTTCCAGATCTGATTTTCGTAACTTCTGCCAGATGACGCTGAGGTCTCCTCGGACCAACACTGCATTCCAGGAACTCTTCTCTCTTCCAGCAGAAGAATTTCTCATTAGCAGTTTTACCTGCTACTTGAAGAGGAAATTGCCTACACAGGTAGTTGTTTGTTTTTTGCTTACATAAATTATTAGATTTCATGATAAATATAAATAGATGCTTTGTCATCCTTTTCTCTCTGGAAGAATGCTGAGGGGTGATACTTTAAAAGTGTTTGTGCATGCACATTTTCTGAACTATGAAAGATATAACAGCTGATTTATAATTTTATATTGAAAAGTAGAGAAAATTTCCAGAACACTTTCTTGCAGTCACATCAGTTGTGATTTCAAAAGAGAAACCAACTGAAGATGTAAGCCAGCAGTGTCTTGTGCATTGCTTTTTTTTTTTGGAAAGACATGCTCATATTGTTCCTTCCATGCTATGTGATTTAAGTATTTGTATATATACTATTGCTGTTGCTTTTGTTTGATTTATTGAATCAACTTGCTGTTCTCCTGTGTCCTCAGTGGTTCTGAATAGCTCACTATCTGCCAGTCAACTGACAGAGTCTTCTACTTTTAATTTCAGGGTCATCTTTTCTTATCTCCAAGAACAATTGGGTTTTATTCAAGCATGTTTGGGAGGAAAACAAAATTTTACTTTCTGTGGGAAGATATTGAAGACATACAGGGAATACCTCAATCGATATCATCATGGAGTCCATCCATTATAATAACTCTTCACAAAGGTAGAGGCATGGATGCAAAACATGGTGCAAAGAGCATGGACAATGGAAAGCTTAAGTTCTGCTTGCAGTCTTTTGCATCATTTAGTGTGGCTAATAGGTAAATGCCAAGCTTTCTTAAACGCATGGAATATGTGTCATATGGCTTTTATGAATCGAACTCAGGAAATAACTTGTGTCACAACTAACAGTGCCCTGATTCTTGAAATATCTTTTTGCATGATTTATTTGGCTCTTGCCGGAATAAATACATTGTTTGTGCTCTACAGGACAATAATGGCATTATGGAAGGCAAGATCTTTGAGCACGGAGCTTAAAGTACAGCTTGCTGAAGAGCAGTCCCAAACTAACAGCCTCCAGAGTGAGGATAGTGGGATTTTTGTTGGTATTGAGGATGCCAAGGGCCTTCAGATGACTGAAGTTTTCTCCACAACTATTTCTACCAATGTAAGTTCAGATGGCTTGTACAGACCATGGAAAATCTAAATATATATTTTTTTTGCGACTTATGGAAAATCTAAATATACACCTGCAGTCCTGCACTTCTGCAAGTTCATTAACTACCTTTGAAATTGACATTCTGGTATCTCCTGCCAGATGGCCTCGCTTATGGAGGTGTTTGCAGGAGGATCTTTGGAAATGAAGATAATGGAGAAAGTTGGATGCCAGAAGTACTCGGCTACACAGTGGGAATCTGATAAACCCAATGAGTACCAACGACAAATTCATTACAAATTCAGCAAGAAGCTGTCTCCCGTTGGCGGAGAAGTGACAGGAACCCAGCAGAAATCTCCTATGCCTAATAAGAAAGGATGGATTATTGAAGAGGTGATGGAGCTCCAAGGAGTCCTTCTTGGCGACTTCTTTACGGTTTGTATACAATACCTTAATCTTCTTTCTCTCTGGCATTCTGGGTAGAATTTGCATGCTCCGCTTGTTGTGCTTGGAAAGTTCCACATATCACATAGGTATCACCTGGGAAGTGTAGTTGACCATGCCATGGCAAATCAGAATAAAAGTTTGAATAGGGACAAGGGAGTAGTACAATCTAAATGTGAAACCACCTAGAGGAGGTCAATTCAAGGACATCTCTTTATTTTCTCCATGTGGGAAACATGTGGCTACTTTAGCTGTAGCTTATGTTTTTTATACTAAACAAGTTATTGTAACAGAAGGGCAACATCATTTAAACCAGCTTGTCAGAGTCCATTTTTTTAACAAAAGAAACGACATCTGTTAGATGGAGTTTTCCATCTTCTAAATTTTTGGTTTGTCAGAGTCAGCGATAAGAAAATATGAAAAAAGACAGAAAGAAAATGATCTGCTGTACTAAGCCAATATCGATTTGAGTGCATGTCATTTGGTCAATTTCCCAATGGCATGATATACCGTGATTCTGTGTTGTAACGTGGTCAATGGGTAGCTTTGTGAAGACAAAAAACATCAGCAGGTCCTTTCTAATCATCATATGAAGGATCAAACCTGCTGCGTTGATTTTCTCCATACCAGCCGAAGAAAAGAAACACAGTAAATCTGACCAGCTCTCCGCGCTTTGTGTTTGCAGCTCCACATAAAGTACCAGATCGAGGACCTCGCTCCCAAGCAAAGAGCAAGCAACGTCCAAGTCTTCCTGGGAATCGAGTGGTCGAAGAGCACCAGGCATCAGAAGCGAATCGAGAAGAACGTCTTTTCCAGCTCATCTGCTCGGCTGAAGGACATGTTCAACCTGGCGGCGAGGGAGCTCTCGCACGTCAGATAGGTGGAGCAGCGTGATGTTTGATGTCTCACCAACCATCCCTGTGCATAACAACACTACCGGACCAGTGACTGAACATTAACATTCCCTGACTGTACTGAAGATTGACAGACAGCAACAACAAGAACCGATTCTGATTCAGTGATTCATGTGTTGGAAGAATAATAAAGGGGGGGCACTGTGGTCGAATTTTTTGCGAGCGCAGGGTGCCCATCCTTCATCAGTTTTGTTGTATCCTGATCGATCAAGCATAGCTGATGTCTGCAGTAATGTTTGGATACTAACTGGTACCACTCACTGGTTCGTTCCAGCATACTAGTAGCCATGAACGTTACTTTGGATATTTATTACACCAACAAGCAGGTATATAGGATAGCTCAATAGACGATGATATATAGCTGTATGTTCTGACATTGTTTGCAAGTTGTTGTCTTTGTTGTACACATGTTGGAATTGTAGTACATATTGTACAAAGTCCAAGTCCGAGAATAAGTGATGGAACTTACAAAGCTGTTAAGTTTACAGACTCATTAGTTGTTATTAACTTATTATTACAGGCAGCAGGCTTGAATCTGTCTGTTCATTCATGGTGGTTTTTTGATGGTGGTGGTTCAGTTGAACGGCGATGAGAAAGAAGGGAGGCACTGCACTGTTATCCGGCCGGCGGAAGGAGACGTGACACTGACAGCGAACTGAAACCGCAGCCATTCCCGCCGCCAGAGTCCGGAGTCCCTGCTGCTGAGCATGAAAGGGACCAACCGACCAGTGGCACCAGCCCAACCGGAGCGAAGCTGGAGTGGACTGGTGCGTGGTCACGCCCATGCCGGGACGGGAGACTTCGTTGGTGCGTTGCCTGCCAATGCTGCCATTGATCTGCTTTGCTGGCCTCCGATCCAAGAAACCAACAAGTGAGGGTGGTGAGGCTAGCTGCAGCGGGCGCCGGGCGACGTGCTCTCCATCCATCTCTCGATCGGATCGGATCATCAGAAAGAACGGAGGAGCACGCACGCCATGTGATGTGAGCCGCCACAAACTAGGCGGCGGTGCCTTTCAGCGGCGGCTTGTCTGCTGCCCACCAACGCCAAGCCCTCGTCTCTGTCACTCGCTCGGATGCGTAGTAGTAGTACTCCTAATAAGAAAGTTGCCATCTTCTGTCTTCTGTAAATAAATAAAGAAGAGAAGAAACGGAAATGCCGCGTCTCCCTCCGGCCGCCTCCTCATCGCCCAAAATATCAACCGTCGCCTCGCCTCTAGAACATTCCTCCGTTTCATTACCCTTTCTTCTTTCCCCCAACAACTTGATTACATATAATAAAAAAATATATACTACTACTACTTTTTCCAAATAAAGAGTACTTATATTCCACTACCTATCCTAGCACTCTGTTAGTCTTGCTCAGATCAAGGGGCAACTAACAACTAATTTCAGATTTCTTTTCTTATGTGAATGCGTAAACAAGTGCTTGATTTTATTATTACTATAGTAGTACTAGTACTTAGCGACTATAATTAGTTCATACGAGTAGAATATACTTGAATGAATAAATGAAGACAACAAAAAGGCATTTGAAGAACCTCGAAAAGCAAAAGGGGGATCGATCAGGATTTTTTTTTTTTTAATCTCTTCTTCTCATCTCTTGGCATTTTTTTTTCCGAAAGGAAAGAAAAAGTCTGTACATGTACACAGACACTGCTGCGAGGTGCAGAGTGCTAATCCTGCTACTACAGTACATCAGTATAAGTACATCATCAGAGAGAGCACTCCGCTCCGCCAGTATTTACAGTACAGCACCAAACACGAGCAACCAAGACGAGAAAAAAAGAAGAAAAAAAAAAGGAAAGGTACTACTACTAGTCCTAATCGAGATCGCTAATCAGGCAGTAATGGAGAGCCTCCTCCTCCTCCTCCTCTCGATTCCTAGGCAGCACTGCAGCAGGGCCACGCCGATCTGGCGCCAGCCCCCGGTGGCGGCGGGACTGGAGATCCGTCCGTCTGCGGTCTGTCTCTAGAACCGGACGAGGCGGCGGGGCGCCGCGACGGACTTCGGGAGGTCGTCGTCGTCCGCGGCGGGGGGCAGGAGGCGGTGGCGGCAGAGCGGGCAGGTGGCGTGGTCGTAGTCGAGCCAGGTCTCGAGGCAGGCGCGGTGGAAGAGGTGGCCGCAGGGGAGGCGGTTCACCACCGACTCCGGCTCGAACCGCGCCAGGCACACGCGGCAGTCCGCCCCCGCCGCCCCCGCGCCGCGGCGGCGGCGCCCCGAAACGCGACGGGCGGAACCTGCTGCGGAACCTGTCCGCGAGGGTGGGCCCCGCGGGGGGGCCGTGACCGTCGTCACCGCCGCCGCCTGCTGATGCTCCTCCGCGTCCCAGTCCCAGGACGACGGCGCCGCCACGCCCAGGAACAGCAGCGCGGCGCGCGCCAGCCCGGCTAGGAGCGCCACCGACGCCGCCGCGTTGTAGAGGACGAAGCCCAGCAGGCTGTCCTTGGGCGCCGGCATGCTCGAGATGCCCATCCTCGCGCGCCGCCGACGATCCGCCGGTCCCGATCCGTTGGATTAGGGTTCGTGTGGGGAGAGGGATTTGGATTTGGTGGGGGGCCGGCCCCGGGAGGCACCTCAATTTGGGCGTGAGGGAGGGAGGTGGTGGGGTGCGTTTCGTGAGCGTGATGATGATGATGAAATGGTCCGTGATGGGATTCAGTGGAAGGAGCTCGGCGGGGCCTATTTATAGACGCCTTCCGGATTTTCCTGGCGGTGAGTGGCGGTAAGTAAAACAGACGCTGCTAATACGCCACACTTCTTACCGTGGCAGCACCAGCACGCGGCGGCGGCGCCCAAGCCACTTGTGATGTGATTGGATTTGTTGTTTTGTGCTCCCTGCTGAGTTGTATTTTCTTCGAATAGCTCTTCCAGTGCTGCGTCTAACCGTAGTAACAAACTTTGACGACAAAAGTTAAAAACCTGTGTATACGAGCATTGTGATTATCCAAGCATGTAGTGCTTGTTTATAGATCATTGGAGGTAATTTAACTTACCTGTGTATACCGCCCGCCTGCGGGTGTAAATAGTAATCCACTCGTGGTCCAGGATGATTGATGGAAAGAACTATAGATCTATCACATTAAGGGGGTGTTTGGATTTCTGCGGCAAAAAAATTTTCCCTGTCCCATCAAATCTAGTCACGCATATATGAAGTATTAAATGTAGTCTAAAAAAATAATTAATTATACAGATTGCGATAACTTTACGAGGCGAATCTTTTAAGTCTAATTAGTCTATGATTTGATAATGTGGTGCTTCAAGAAACATTGACTAATGATGTATTAATTATACTTAAAAGATTTGTCTCATCGTTTCCGACGAGTTACGTAATTTGTTTTTTATTAGTATTCGAAACCTCCTTCCGACATCCCTCCGACATTCTCGATGTGACACAGAGGCAAAACTTTTTCCACACCATCCAAACACCCCCTAAAATTCACGACCAAAAGCGTCTTCAACTCTCCGTATCTAATTAACACATAAATCCCCTATCTAGGAAGTATTAGCCCATTTCACCTGAGGAGAATATCTGTGGGGCTAATCATTTTCATTTTTATTTACTATCTCATGGAAAACCATTTTTGCTTCCATTTAGCTCGTTATTAGAAGTAGTTCCTCTAAAGAATTGAATTGAAAGATTGGATTGGTTCCTGTGCCAACCAATCGTAGCGTACGCTAAACAAAACAACACTCAACACAATCTATTGATACTGTGATCAGATCACACCATGAAACATGCGAACCAAACAGCACCTAGTTTGTAAGCCATGTCAAAAACATGCATGGTCGAAGATATATCAAGTATGTTCTTTTATAAATATAGTTGAGTTTAAAATTATTTAACTTCTCGAAAAATGAGATTCCTTTCCTTCGAGGTCTAATGTTTTTCTACCGTGCCATGGCTGCTGTCAGCCGGTCAAAATGCTCAAGAATGACAGCAATGAATCCCAAAAGAGAAAAAGAAACAGAGAGAAAATAGTCACAATCCAAAGCATCACAGTAACAATAATAAACCCAAAAATAAGAATGCGAAAAATGGTCCAGAGCATGCATTCAGTGTAGACCGGATAAGATCGTGGCAGGAGTGAAGGAGACCAGACACCCTTGTCAAAAAAAAAAAAAAAAAAAACCAGACACCTGCAGAAGGCCAGGCCGCAGCAGGAAACAATTAAAGCTGATGTAAATTGTTGATATTTAGGGAAGCCGTACGTACGTGTCAGCCGCTGTCGCGCTAGCAGTGACCGCATTTTCCTTCTTCCTTTCATACCACTAATCTCCCATCAGCGGTGCTAATTAACAAGCACGGCCATGACCATCCACGTCTGAGTCCGAACTCGTAGTCTATTTGGAAGCTTCTTCTCCTTCCTCCGCGCGCTGGCGCCGGCGATGCGTGCGTGTACGCGCTCGCCGCCGGTGCCGGTGCTCCAGCTCCGCTACACCACTGGCGAGCACGAGAGGGACTCCACTGACACCGACCCGCCATGGGTACACGTCCCACACCGCCCCGGCCCGTCAAACGCGGCCTCGGATGCGCGACACGTGCGCCTCCACCGCTTGTCGCGTCTGCCACGATGCCGCCACCTGTCCCCCTGATCCGTCAGACAGTAGAAGAAGCTCGCTGGTTTCGTTTCCTTCCAGTCAGCAAGGAGGAGCGGAAAGCAAAACCCCATCATTGATGGAGTGAGTGAGTGACGCCCGCAGGTCGACATCGCACCGTCGCCGCCCAGAGAAAAATCTCTACGCGGTGCGGTGATTTACTGCGTTATTTTTTTTTATATAGGCCCTGTTGGGCTCCTAGAGAGCTGGCTGGTCCGGCTGGTCTGAAGTAGCTGCTACAGTAGGGTTTCACCAGATTCCAGTGAACGGACCAGCCCATCTGACAGCCCAAACTAGCCGGCTCTCCAGCAGCCGAACAGGGCGGGGGTGGAATCCCATTGCAGATTAGTGGTAACTCTCGTGTTCCTTAAGAAAAATAATATAAAGTTTGTCTGTTATATCCACGTGGACTGTATAAGTGGACAAGAAAAGTGAGCTTAAAGACTAAGGGAAAAATTAAAACAGAAATACTAAGCTCCGTTCTAAAAAACATGCAATTATGGAAACCGTGTCAGTCAAACTATTTTAACTTTAACCAAGTTTATAGCAAAAAAATATTAACATTTATGTCCCGAAATAAATTTAATATGAAAATATATTTCATACCCAATCTAATGATACTTATTTTATCTTATAAGTTTAAGTATTTTTTATATAATTTTAGTTAAAGTTCATAATATTTGACTTCTCGAGATGTAAAAATTGTATATTTTCTTGAACGGAGCACTCCGCATCGTAGACTAATGATATCCCAATGACGAACTCGTCCTAGATAGCAACACTACACCATCAGGTAAGCAAAGTTAGGCCAAAGGACCTTTGAGGCTATATATGCCTCCAAGAAAAATATACTCCCTCCATATTAAAAAATAAAGTTGTTTTTGACAGGAACATAGTCTTTAAAATATAATTTTGACTTTTTATTTATATAAAAATATCTTTTAAAAAGTGATACTAGCATGTGTATATTTCTATGAGTTTTTTCAAAATCAAATCTATTTATATAGTTCTCATATTTCTAAATTCAACAACTTAAAAGTTATCTAAGACAAATCTTTTCACATTTATATAATGTATTTTAGTATTTCTAGGCACACATGGATTTTAGTTTGGGTAAAGTACGTTTCTCAACCCTGAACTTACACGAGAGTACGAATTTCGTCCTCAAACTCTGAAACCAGACAATCTACACTCTCCAACTTACAAAACCAGGCACTTTAGCCCCCTGCCCTGTTCCATCCTGGTTTTGCTCCCGTCACCCTGGTCTAAAAAGGGCCAGCCCATTCACTTCCGTCCCTGTGCCGAACCCCACGAACCCTAGATCAGGCAGCAATCCGGCCGACAGGCGACGGCGCCGGCTCTCTCTCCATCCGACGCCGCCCCTCCGTGCTCGGCGCCCGTCCCGCCCCACCGTCCTCCGCCGCCGCCTCCTCCCTCTCTTCCCTCGGCGCAGCTGGTACGGCGGCGGCGCGCGGCTTGCCGTGCGTGCTACGCTGGGCGGCCGGGCGCCAGCGGCGGTGGGCGGCGGCGGGCCTGTCGTCTGCGGCGGCCGGGTGGCCGGGCCGGCCGAGGACAGGTCTGCTGCTGCTGATTCCTGTCGTCCAGCACTCCAATGCGCAGTGCCGATGTCCGCTCCATGGCCGGCGGCGATTTCGTTGTGGAGTTGATGCAGTTCAAGCGCTAAGGATTAAGGCACAGAGGTGAGTTGGCTGTCCCTTTCCTCCCTGGAATCATCATTGTGGTGGTAGTAGTTGTCAGTACGCATGGATTTTGAGGAATCACTTGTGCATAGGGATTGTGGATTAGATTAAGTTTAGGGTAATGGTACTTTAGAGTAGTTTATGCATAGGGATTTGGTAGTGTTGTTTAATCTTAGGGATTTGTGCAGAGTAGTTTGTGCATCGGTAGTTGCTTAATGCGGCACAGTTTGGTGGATTTTGAACTATTTTAATCCCTCTTGTTGTCTCTGGATCCGTTGTTTATACATTTCTTTTTGGTTTGTTTACATAGGACACATGGATTGGTTGGAGGAGCTGAACGTTAGGTTCCATTACAATGGGGAGTTCCTTCATGATGGGAAGAAATTGCACTATTGTGGTGGAAGCGTGGCCCTGTCCTACATTGACCATGACAAAGTATCCCTTCCTGAATTAATTGGGCATCTGAAGGATCACTGCACTGTTTTGGATGGCACCCTGTTGCACTGGTTAATTCCAGGGAGGGAACTGCACAATGGATTACGAGCACTAGTTGATGACAAGGCATGCCTAGATATGTTGAGATGCATCGATGATGGATTTTTTGCAGAAGTATATGTTGAGGCACCTGCTGCACAAGAAATATCAGATGATGAGGCTGGTGTTGGCAGTGAAAATGAAGAAAGTGATTATGAGGATGAGATGGATGCCGATTTCGAAGATGAAGCAGGCGTGGAAGATGAAGAAGAAGCACTTCCTGAAGATGTTGACTTGGGGTCTGGAGTCATTGTGCACAATCAAATAAAAACAGGTCCTACTGGCAATGCTTGTCCTGGTCATGGTGCTGCCAGCAATCCTGCTGATGAGATATCAAGCACTGATAGTGAATTCCTTGTTGGAGATGATAGCAGCTCTGAAGAAGATGAAGAAGCCAAAGAGATACTTAGGAGGTTCAAAGAATTCAAGAAGAAGTTGAGTTCTGGTCAAACAGCACAGCTAGATGACATATTTGTTGGCGGTACAACAACACAAACTGGAGATTGCACTGTTATAGAGGATGAAGGCAATGTAACTCCTTATGCCAACAGTAGTGATGAAGATGAGTCATTTGAGGACTTGGGAAGTGATGCCGATGGACTTGTTACAAAGGAGAGCAAGTACCCAAGGTTTAACAAGAAAGATCCAGTACCCAAGTTTAGTTTGGGTATGAAGTTCAATGGTAAAAGACAGTTCAAGAAAGCTATCATTAAGTATGCTTTAGCTGAGAGGAAGGTGATCAATTTTATCAAAGATGAGGGTAACAGAGTGAGAGCAAAGTGTGACTGGCCAACTTGTCCCTGGGTTTGTTTGTTGAGCACAAATTCCACTACAACTAGTTGGCAGATTTCAAGCTACAAGAGCGAACATAGCTGTCCACCAAGGAGAGATAACAAAATGGTCACTGGAAGGAGAATAGCAGAGAGATATGAGAAGATGATAAGAGCAAATCCAACTTGGAATCTTGAAGCTATGAAGGCTACAGTCCAAGAGGAGATGTTTGCTGATGTTAGCATTCCACAGCTCAAGAGGGCAAAGAAAATTGTATTACAGAAGATGCTTGATGCCACAAAGGGTCAGTACCAGAGGCTCTTTGATTATCAGTTAGAACTGTTGAGAAGCAACCCAGGCAGCACTGTGATAGTGAAGGTACAAGAAAGGATGCCTATATTTGAGAGGATGTATATATGCTTAGATGCTTGTAGGAAAGGATTCCTGTCAGGCTGCAGGAAAGTAGTGGGTCTTGATGGGTGTTTTTTCAAAGGCGCCACCAATGGTGAGCTTCTATGTGCTGTTGGAAGGGACGCGAATAATCAGATGTATCCTATTGCATGGGCAGTTGTCGAAAAAGAGAACAATGACACTTGGGACTGGTTCTGTGACATTTTATTTAGAGATTTATCAGTTGGTACTGGGGAAGACTGGGTGTTCACCTCTGATCAACAGAAGGTATGATATTCTCAACTATTCATTTTCCCAACTCTACTACAGTAATTAGTAGTGTTAATCTCACGTGGTTTATTGTACACAGGGAATACTTAATGCTGTACAGCACTGGGCTCCTTTGGCAGAGCATAGGAATTGTGCAAGGCACTTGTATGCCAACTGGAGGAAAAAGTTCAAGAAGAAGGAATGGCAGAAGAGGTGGTGGAAATGTGCTAAAGCATCATGCCCACTTTTATTCAACATGGCAAGGGCTAGACTAGCACAGTTCACTAGAGAAGGGGCACAAGCACTTATGAACACAGATCCAAGTCACTGGAGTAGAGCATGGTTCAGGTTAGGCACTTACTGTGACTCAGTAGACAATAACCTTTGTGAATCATTCAATAAATGGATAGTAGAGGCCAGATTCTACCCTATCATCACCATGCTTGAAATGATTAGAAGGAAGGTAATGGTGAGGATCCAAGAGAATAGCACCAAAGTTGATAGATGGCCCACTATGATCTGTCCAAACATCCTTAAGAAGCTCAATGTGTACATCACTCAGTCTGGTTTCTGTCATGCAATTAGTAATGGTAATGACAAGTATGAAGTAGTGCACTATGACCATAGGTGGACTGTGGATCTCACTGCAAGAACCTGTAGTTGCAGGTACTGGCAACTGGCTGGTTTGCCATGTCCACATGCAATAAGTTGCATTTACTTTGTCACACATTGCCTGGAAGACTACATAGCACCATGCTTTTCAGTTTCTGAATTCAAGAAAACCTACAGTCACTACCTGCAACCAGTAGAGGGAATGCGCAACTGGCCCATCTCAGAAAGGGAAAAGCCTCTAGCTCCACCATATGTTAAAATGCCAGGTAGGCCCAAGAAAGAGAGAAAGAGAGAGTCAACTGAGAAGCCTAAACCCAATAGGATATCCAAGGTAGGCACAGTTATCAGGTGCAGAAATTGCAAAGGAGTTGGGCACAACAGGAAATCATGTGCTAAGAGAAATGGAACGTCAACACCTGCTGGTCCTTCTAAGTCTGCAACTGTGAAAATGTCAACACCTGCTGGTCCTTCTAAATCTGCAACTGTGAGAATGTCAAGTGGACAACAAAGTTGTTCTACTGCAAGAGTTGTAGGCAACAGTAGGAAAAGAAGTTCTCACTTGACCACTTCAACGGAAACCTCTCAGGTTTGCCTACTTACTTTTCTTCTGCCCTTAACAACATGTAATCACTCAATCTTATTTGTTTGTAGCCACAAAAAAAGAGAAAGGAGTCCATTGGCATAAATCAAGGGAGTGTGACAAGAACTAGTGCAGTAGCTAAAGTTTCTACAGACAAAGGAGGATCTGCTACACTAAACCTCAAGGCACAATTACCATTATCTCAAGCAAGCTCTAGTGTCACAGTACATATAAGCTCTGGATCAGCCTCTGCAAAAGTCAGTGCTCAAGAACCATCAAAGAGAAAGAAAAAAACGCCAGCAAAGTTCCAGCAGTACATGATGCTTCCTCCTACTACTGGTGCTGCTTCATCATCCGGGAGTGGCAAGAAGATATGATGCTATGACTAAATTAAGTGTTTGGTTTGTTACTATGCAATCCATGTGTATGTCAGAACTCTGTTAGTCATATGTTGGCTTATTTAATTATGGGACCCTTTAACTATTGTCCTATGTGTGAAGACTTGTCATTGCCCATGCTGTTGGCTTATGAAATTTGTATTTTGAGATCTCAGATGCCATGCTGTTGGCTTCAATTACTATCCTGTTATCAGTATTGATGTCAATGTTATTTATGATGCCATAACTGCTATTGTTTTATAAGACCCGTTCAGCTCAAAACCTCAGATGCCATGCTGTTGGCTTCAATTACTATTCTGTTATCAGTAATGATGTCAATGTTATTTATGATGCCATAGCTGCTATTATTTTAGAAGACCCGTTCAGCTCAAAACCAGGGTGGAACAGGGCAGGGGGGTAAAATGTCTAGTTTTGTAAGTTGGAGGGTGCAGATTGTCCGGTTTCAGAGTTTGAGGGTGAAATTCATACTCTTGTGTAAGTTGAGGGTTGAAAAATGTACTTTACCCTTTTAGTTTATATCTAACGTCAGGAATACTATGGTTCTTGGGTCTTGACGCTGTCAAACCGTTCGATCGATACAGATTAATCCGTGACAGTTGTTCCTTCCTGAATCATATGAGGGTGCAGAATGCAAGAGTTGACCGGTTCAATCTGATAACCGTCGCTCAAGTATAGTATGACAAAAAGAACCGCTGCCTTGTCGTGTCCACTCTGTCGAACCGAATCGGATCAATACTTTTATCAGCTCAACTTCCATGCATGCCGGTTATGAGAACACGACTGATTAGGGTGAACAAATGATGCTCTTTATTTATATACTATAAATACCACTGGATAATGCACTAGTACGTTCGATGGAGTCTTCTACAGTAGTTTATTGGCAACTTTATACTTTTTTAAATAATAAAAAAGCGCGCACACACAAAAGTAGACAGGAGAGCATGCATGATGATAGTATAACAAAAACAACAACGGCAACTTGCCGCGCGTAACCTAATTTGATCCAACAATCATCAACCAATGAATTGACCCCCTGATTCGCCAATCAGCATGCCCATATTATTATGGATTCTCTATCGTCCACATCATGCGCCCACCCATATACAGTACTGTATACCAGCAAAATCTTCCAACAGTTGAACCATTAGTAGTTTATTAGCAATCAGCAGGGCAATCATTTCTCTTCTGCTCTTGGTTTTCCTTCCTTAACTAGGTTATTATATTAGGTATAGCATAGCACCGCTCGTGTGTGGGCTAATCATTGCAGCTATATTCGCGGTTTCATTCGGACGGTTCAACCGCAAGAACCGGCCGCCCCTCTTGTCGCCGAGCAAAATAAATTGAATGTTCAGCAAAAATTCACGGTGCCACTACAGACGATGGCGAAAGTTACATGTAGACGAGTATGTCCCACGCTATAATAACATGGAGTATGAATTTGTACTGCTCAGGTAAATAGAAGGGAGGGCGTGTTCGCTGGTCTTGTGCTGGCTAGATCGGCTGGTTCGGTCTCTCACGTCGGCACTGTATAACCAGCCGAAACCCGCCAAAGCAGCTAGCAGAAGCAGCCAGCTCCAGACAAGAGAACACGCGGTAAAATGAAAAGGTAAATATATAGGAGTGACTTTGACAGAGAAACGCGGCTCCAGATTAAATGAAAGAGCGTTGCCAAGCAAACGACTCCATCAGCTGAGCTATGCTGATGAGTTTACTTAAGCCTCCCGTCAAATCATGCAGCATGTACGTACAGTACACAGCTAAGCAACAGAGGTGCACCGCGTGCGTACTACCCGTATGCATTGCGTGTTCTAGACTCCTATTATAAAACGTCTGTGGTTTCAGATGCACTGTAGAGTCGTTTTAGGAGATTTTCCAATGGTTTTTTTTGTTTGTTCTTTCTGGAAAAAAACCCTTCACCCTTGTGCAGTTGTGCTCGATCAGGTAGTTCCTGTCAAAAAAAAAAAGTACTGTAGCGCGCGTACTCCGCAGTCATGTACTATACTCATATGAATCGACGGATGGATCCATCCATCGCAGTAGTGATCGTTGTTCGTGCACCCACATGTCCTGTCCTGTCCGGCTCAGCGCGTACTAGTGCTACTACTAGGAGTAGCTACAGCAGGTGCCTGTGCTCCTGCGGTCCGCCGTGGCAGGATCCCGTCCCGTTCTCGCGCAGGCGCCACTTGTCGCCCGCGACGACGGCATGCAGCGCAACGCACGCACCGAGCCCATGCCAGGGTGCTGCGGTGTCGTGTGGATGGGGGCGGCCACCGGGCCCCCGCCCGCCAAGTCCAGGGGACGCACCGACGCCGACGGTGAACCCCACCCACCGGGACCGGGTGCTGGGACGATCGCGTCGTGGCGGCTCCGCCGGCCCATGCGGCGCGAGCGTGCGACACTTGGAGCGATGGGCGCGTACACGTCACCGCGCGGGCCACTGGCGTGGTGTGGGGGCGGCAACGAGACATCCCATCGCATGTTGTCCCTCCGTCCTACAGAGGATGTCGTCCGAAAAACGTGTTTGTAAGGAGGACACGGTTTTTCAACGATAAATTTTATGGGACAGAGAGAGTACTATGTCACAGGGCACCGTTGCCTGTCTAGTCAGTGTCTCCTCACGGGCACGAGCACGGGCTTGCGCCCAAGGGCCTGTGCCCGTGATCCAACGAGCGAGGCAGAGGCAACGGAAAAAGTTTATTTAACCCCCCCAACTATTAAGTGTGGTCTACTTCACCTCTCGAACTATAAAACAGTCTATTTTACCCCCCCCTCCCCCCAAACTTTCCAAAACCATCTATTTTACCCCTAGGCAGTTTTTAACGTGGTTTTGCTACAGTAAAACCAGTTTTCTCTTTTTTATTTATTTTTGCTGAATCTTTGAAAAATCATAGTAAATCACATAAAAATCATAAAATAGAAAACTAATTTTATTGGACTCTATATGAGTATATCTACACAATGAACATATAATATGATATGCTTTAGTACAAAGTTTTTGTTATAAAAAATTTGGATTTGTTCACTTTAAAGCTACAACAAAAACTTTATACTAAAGTATATCATATTATATATTCACTGTGTAGATATCTCATGTGGAGTCCAACAAAGTTGGGTTTTCTATTTTATGATTTTTCTATAATTTACTATGATTTTTAAAGATTCAGAAAAAATAAATAAAAAAGAGAAAACTGGTTTTACTGTAGCAAAACCACGTTAAAAACTGCCTAGGGAGTAAAACAGACGGTTTTGGAAAGTTTAGAGGTTAAAATAGACCGTTTTATAGTTTAGAGGGTGAAGTAAACCACGTCTGATAGTTCGGGGGGTTAAATAGACTTTTTCCCAGAGGCAACCTCGGCATCACACGGACCACCGAGGAGACCAAGTCCAAGGTGACAAAGGGTCCCAGAAAATACTGTACACACACACTACGAGTAGTCAACCTTTTCAAAGGCGTCTCCCTCTCCCTCTCAAGAGTCAAGACGGCGAATTCCTTCTTCTTGCCTCCGCACAAGTTGCAGAGGATGGATCTAACACAGTAGTATCATCAAATATCAAAAGAAAAAAAAAAGAAAGAAAGAAAGAACAAGTTGCAGAGGATGGCGCCAAAACAAAAACAGCCAGCCAGTGTCCACCAGAGAGCCTCGGAACTTGGCAGGGGCCAGCCAGACACCGGCCAGGCCATCGCGCTCGCGCGGCCGCACCGGGCCGATGGATTCATCGGTCACGTGGAGCCGGCGTGGGCGGCGTGACGCCGACGCCGACGGGGGTGGGTGCCCAGCTGGACTGTTGCTGCTGGTGGCCTGGCCTGGCTCTCTCCCTTCTTCCCTGGGATCAGATCAGATGGGGCCCGCCCAGCCCACACCACACCACACCACACCGGCCTTGGGGCGCCGCCGCGTGGCGTGCTACGTGTGAGGCGACCTCTGGAGCTGCCGCCGCTCATGCATGCTGACACGGCACCCCTCCGCTCGGCCGCACGGGTGTCGCAGCCGCTGCCCACCGTCTGCGTACGCACAGACACACAGCTGTGCGTGCACGCCTGTTTCGCTCGACGCTCAACAAGTTGTGGAGTGGATGCGTGCTCCTCTGCCGCAACAGCCTCTGCTCTCCACTGCACTGACGTCTCTCCCCGCACCTGCCCGCTGCCGCCTCGGGAATTTTTTTGTCGCCGTCGCTCCATTTCTCTGGATGGAAAATAACTCGGCGAAAACGTTTGCAAGGACCCCTCGCTGCTCTTCTTTTTCTATATGCTCATTTTTACTCACTCCGTTTCAAATCTTAAGTCATTCTATTTTTTCTTGAAAGTCAATACTCCCTCCATTCCAGAATATCTGTCGCTTCGCTTCCCGAGAAACAAATGCCGGTAATTTTTATAAATATTAAATATCATTGATTAGTATCATAATTAGTATCATCGGAAAGATCTTTGGATCTAGATTTTTAACAAAATTATTTGGAGATATATATATTACATGTATTTTCTGCAAATCAAGTCAAACGTGTGGCACGCATCCCACGGCGACATGTATTTTGAAACAGAGGGAGTACATCTTAATTCTAACCAGGCCTTCTTCGGCACAGCTTATATAAACCGGCTGATACTCTAAAATAGCTGATTTTATTATCAGAGAAAAAGACTGCTCCAATAACTCATAAGCTTGTTGATAAACGTAACCGAACAGAAAATTATAAATGCGGAGATGGATAAGAGATGGAGTTAAAAAAAATAGTAGCTTCATTCAGCTCCAAACTTACTTGTGTGAGAATCTGTGGAGCTGTTTCGCCAAACAGTTTCACAAAATAGCTTCGCTCCACTAGAGCCAGTTGAACCAAAAGAAAGATAGTTTCACTAGTGAAATTTTTGAAGCCGAAGTGGAAAAATGATTTGACTAATGAAATGGAGACGTGCCAAGCGGTCCTAAATAATTCTAGCCAGTTAAACTTGTCTTATCACTGCTCGAACAAGATTTTTTCTCTCACAAAGAAATCAGATTGTTTGTCTCATCAGCCGACTTGTACGAATAGCCGAACAGTTCGACTATGATCCAAATCAGATCTAAACAGCTATTGTGGTTTTGTGGTTAAGACATATTTAGAATAGGGATGAGCACAAGGACCTATGTTTGAGAATATGTGAGCATATATATGCAGGATAAAACTCTCATGGTGGTGGACCGCCAGATCATGATTACAATAGTAAAAAAAATATTGTACTCATACTTAGGCCTTGTTTAGATTGGGGTTGGAAAGAGAGTGTAAAGTCCTGTAGCACTTCGTTTGTTTGTGGTAAATATTGTCCAATTGTGGCCCAACTAGGCTCAAAAGATTCGTCTCGTGATTTACAACCCAACTATGTAATTAGTTATTTTTTTTATTTATATTTAATGCTATTTACATGTGGGAAACAATTTGTGAGAGGAGAGAGATTGGAAAGTCCTGTAGCACTTCGTTTGTTTGTGGTAAATATTGTCCAATTGTGGCCCAACTAGGCTCAAAAGATTCGTCTCGTGATTTACAACCCAACTATGTAATTAGTTATTTTTTTATTTATATTTAATGCTATTTATATGCGGATACAAATTGATGTGATGGAGAGAGAGTGAAAAAATTTGGAAGTTGGAGGTACATCTAAACAAGGCCTTAGGTTAAAATACTGTAAATAATTTCAGTACGAATACTTTACAATTAATAGGCAAGTTAAGAGAAACCGTGAAAAACTAAACATAAATTTTGAGATTGCAGATTCATGTACTTAATCTATATATTAACCAATATTTACATTCTTTAGTCTGAAGTAAATAAATATACGACCGCAAAGTATAATAGATTTGCATTTTCTTTTGTCGGAGGAATTTATATTTTGCAGGTAACCAAAAAAAAAAATCCGGCGTTCCCCCAGCAACCTGAGGCTGTCGGCCCATGTATCTGCGTGGCCCAGCAGGAGAGGCTCCGAAGTCCTGAGCGATTGTTGGGCCTGCAGGCCGAACTACTCTACGGCCTGACGAGCGAGCCCTAGTATCTTCCGCACTCCGTCGCCATGGCCGCCGCCCGCGCCACCCTCCGCCTGCAGCGCCAGAGCCTCGCCGCCAACCCCTTTCTCTTCTCCGGCCATGGCCTCCGCTGTCGCAAGCTCGAGGTCATCCTCACTACGGTACGCCCGCGCCACCTCTTTTTTTTTTTTGGTTTAACAAAATACTACGGTGTTCGCCAAGCGATCGATTTGGATCGACTTTAGCGAGATTTTCTGATCTAGCTTCAGTTGTTCTGTACCGGGAATCTGGGATGGCCGCAACTCACTGAAAAAGAAAAATCTTAGTTTGTTCTCGAGCCATTTCGTGTTTGCTTTGTTAGAGCTGCGCGTTTATTTGATCAGCGCTTTACAATGAGAAAAAATGGCCCCATTGTTAATTCCTCTTGTATGATATCTGGGGAAATCAATTATTTTCTGTCCTTCATTCCTTCCTGTTTTATCCTGCAGACGATTGATAAGCTGGGCAAAGCAGGGGATGTGGTCAAGGTGGCGCCTGGTCACTTCCGCAACCACCTTATGCCCAAGATGCTCGCTGTCCCAAACCTGGACAAATTCGCCATACTCGTCAGAGAGCAGCGCAAGGTAAGCTATGTTCCTTCAAAATGCTACTGCAAGCATGTCTGTTAGGGTGGGTAGTTGCTGCAAACCATGAGGTTCAATGCTTGACCAGGGAAAAATGTATCCCTGTCCGAATATGTATTCCACATTGGACTATGCACAGATTGTTCATGCAACATTCCCTGACACAGCTGTTTGCTATGGCAATTTGATAAGTAGCCTAATAATTTGGTGATACTTGGTGCAATCCATATTGAACGCATTGAAAGTATTGTGGTGCACTGGTGCCTCTACTCCATTCCTAGTTCCTTCCCAACTTTGCTACTTACAGCCCCTTTCATCTGCAACCTTATAAGGTGTTGTTTTTCTTAATCAGCTCTATCAACGTGAAGAGGAGGTTGTGGTGAAACAAGTCACGAAGGAAGATGATGATGCTCGGGTAGGTTGTACAACTCACAATTTAGAAATATTTTCTGACCTGCTTTATTGATGAAAATCCATAGTAGAAAACTTGATTGCATCAACTGTTCACTTCTCTCCAAGGCCAGTTACCAGTTAGGCATCAAGTCGATTTTTCTGTTTTGATCTAAGTTTGTTTTGATGCTGTCTACTGCATTAATATAGTGGGCTCTCACAGGTCTTTATTATCATAGCAGCAAAGAACTCAGCATAGAAATGTGCCTTTTTTTAAAATAAAGCATGAAAATGTGCTGTGGATTTCAGTATTCTGAAAGTAATAATATTTTTTTTGGATTTGGCTTCTGTATTGACAAGAATGGCTTAGTCTCAATTTGTTTTCATGCCTGTCTAACTCATCTTCTGATGTATAAAAGACTGAACGGTTGACTTGGAAATTTACTCTTTTCTCTCTACCTGCCAGTCTCTGTTTTTATCATACTGCATAATTTATTTATGGTCTTAGAAAAATATGACCACCATTGTGTTGCCTAGTATAAGTTCAGCAGCTTCTTTTTGGCTCTTAAAATGCAATCTGCTTACTTCTGTGTTATATAAAAGCCTGCTTACTTTAATCAACATTTCTTAACTCTAAGATCGAGTTCTTAAGTTTAGATCTAAAAGTTTCCGATTCTGCTTGAAAGCTGATATTGTGTGCTTTCCCTGCCATATACTTGCCCTTCTTTTATGATGGTACTGATTTACCTGTCAATTACCATTTCAACAGCTACAGGAAGAAAGACTGAAGCAGTACCAAACAGCAGCAAATCGGTTAGATAATGCACTCTTGGTTAGTCTGCTACCACTAAAAGTGGAAAGTTTACTGCACAATTTGTTTTCATGTTTTCGTGTAGTGTGCATTTGCACGTTTCATTTATTGATAAAGTTTAGCGATGCAAGTATTGATCATCTCTAATATTGGTAGGTGTTGAGGAGGTTCATCTTGACTGGAAATGAGCTGCGTACTCCTGTAACAAAAGATGAAATTGTTTCCGAGGTACTAGTACCTTTGAAGCTCTAAATACTCCATGTAGCATCCCTAAATTTCTGTTTTCCCATGACTTGTCTACTTCACCTACAGGTGGCAAGGCAACTCAACATCACCATCCATCCAGAGAATCTGCACCTGCAGTCACCTTTAGCGTCGCTTGGTGAATTTGAGTGGTTTTCCCACGACGGTATGCGGCCGCCTCCCCTATCCTGCGCTTGTGAGCTCTTCAAGATTCGTGTTGGTCAAAGTCCCAGTAAACCCATCTCTTTCCAAGGTTGGCCTTCGATTCCATGTTCTGCTTTGCTTCTCTACTGTTTTCCCATTCCCATCTTCATTCCATTCCATCGCATTGTCTTCCCCATTCGTCCTACAGCTGGCTCTCTTCTCTCTTCTCACTAGCTCTTCTCTCTTCTCTCCTCTAAAATTTGCCATTCGTCGTCGTCCTCACGCCCGCTTCAAGGTCAATCTCTCTCTCTCTCTCTCTCTCTCTCTCTCTCTCTCTCTCTCTCTCTCTCCATTCTCTGTCTGTCTTTTCCGTTTTTATCTCTCTCTCTCATCAGTGTTCAATCCGCTAATGTTTGCCTCAATCTGTCGTTCTGTGTTTCTCTGTCGCTATTGAATCCCCAAAACTTTCTCTGTCCCTATCAAGATTTGTGGCTGACATCGCTTTTTCCTGCCTCGTGCTCCAACAGATCTGGATCCAGTCTTCTCCCCAAGTCTATATACCTGGGAATTTGTGGCTCTATGACAGCTGAATTTGGTTGTTACATGTTAGAAATTACCTAAGTCTTTTGGATCTATTTGCTGCTTCAAGTCTCTATACCTGTTCCTCTTAGATCTACTTGATTTAGTTCTCCTTCGTTAGTTCCCTGCGCAGCTCAGTTAGCTAGCATATATGTTCGTCTTAAAGCTACTTGATTTTTCATCCTTCTTCAGTTCCCTGCCATTGCATTTGAACAGCTCAGTTACATCTTAAAGGTCTTGAGATTACTTGTGCTCTAAAATCTTTTCCATTTCAGTGCTCATTTCATCCTGCGACTTTTCAGTATAAAACTATATAATCTATAGTTGTTGCAATGGTGAGCCGTTGGCTGGATGCATGAAGTTGTTGAACTCTGCAACGTTCTAATAAAATTTCTAGACTTCCTGACTGCCTACTTCTATCCATTTATTACTATGATACTATATGTGTTTCCATCCCATGTATAAATACTACTACCAAGCTGCCTGCTTATGTCCATTGGGTACTTGTCTTGTATAATATCTGCATATATACTTAATTAAATGGATAGAGCATGCAATTTATTGATAATTAAAGAGCCATATTACCAGATGAATACTTATGTATAAACAATTCCTATCCTCTATAACCTGTGAACGCTCAGTCACTCACTATATACAACCACTACACACATTAAGTTCCCAATGCAACCAGATTGATATGTTCCATAGTCTGCTCTTGCCATTTTAGTAGTTTCTAATGTAATTTTTGTAGCTAATGTTGTATAATATCTGCATATATACTTAATTAAATGGATAGAGCATGCAATTTATTGATAATTAAAGAGCCATATTACCAGATGAATACTTATGTATAAACAATTCCTATCCTCTATAACCTGTGAACGCTCAGTCACTCACTATATACAACCACTGCACTCATTAAGTTCCCAATGCAACCAGATTGATATGTTCCATAGTCTGCTCTTGCCATTTTAGTAGTTTCTAATGTAATTTTTGTAGCTAATGTGCAGTTTAGCCTGCAGCTTAAATATTTAGTTTTCTCATCTAATATTTAGTTTTTTCTGTCAATTTTTCTATTTGGTTTTCTTATCTAATACAGAAATCTCTCTGATCTGTGCACTCTATAATCATAACAGACCACCTTTGTTTCCTTCTTGTGACACATGAAATTGTTTTATGTTACTAAAAATAGTCATTACAAATAATTACACTTCACAAATTATGGTCATTAATCGTTGACATTCTCATGTATGATCTGATATGTTTTAATGCACAGTGCACATAAAATTTCAATATTGATCACTGGACTGCTACACTACTTATTACCTGATGACGAGCAAGATGGTGATTTGGATTTTACCTTGTTTCATGCCTTTGCAGGCTGCTTTAAACATCCTCTACTGTAGTTTTTCTATATATTATTTGTTGGATTGCAGAACAAGAAATATAAGAAGTTTACATCATGTGTATTTTAAGGCTCTGACAACTGTTACATCTGTTGCAATTTTTTAAAAAACAATACAGTGTGTCCTACATATCCAGATATATAACACCAAGCATATGACTTGTAACATAATTCTGGTAGATGATGTTTACACTCTACAGCATATTACTTTTGAACTTGCTGTTATTTCTTTCTTGTGTGAGGCAGTATTTATCTATTGCAGATTCTCACCTATGGGTTTGATTGATTAGGTGCCAATTCAGAGGTAATTTATTCATCCATTGCAGATTCTCAACTAAGAAAAGTGCTAGAACAATTTAATCTAATCTCACTCAATTTTTTTTAAAATTTTTATTCATCAAACCCTCAGTGTGAGATCTGCATTTTTAATTGCTGGTGCAGTGTAACACCTCATTCCTACTTAGTTCCTATGTGCTCATACAGTGTACACCTAATTCCTAGTTAGATACTTCCTGAATATTTTTATATCCCCAGGCATATTAATTACATGGTAACTGTGAATTAAATTTTCAATGTATCATTCTTTCATGTATTATTTTTACCTTAGTGACAACTCACAACTCTGATCTGAATGCTCTAAATTTCCCTCAAGTTTTAATTCCTAATATTTTGAACATACTTTATTTCGTATAGCATTTCAGAAATTCAAGTTTTTGCTAGTTTTAATGCTTCTTGAAACTTACTAGCCTGTGGTAGTCTGCGACGTTGTATCTTGTCTGGTAGCCTAAGAACATACTATTGGCTGACCTCTATTAGGTTTGAGTGCCCAGTTCTATTTAGTCACCTGGACATGATGATTTTATTTATGGAGCAGCATCATTCTTATGGACACTGAATAATGTATTTAACATTATTGGCTATTACCATAAATTCACTTGGTAGAAAATTCATGTCAACATTCCACAACGATTTCCCTTTTCTCAAACATTTTTATACTTCTTTCTATTGTCCTTTCACATTGAGTAAAGTTGACAAGCTGAGTTAATTACTATTACATACCCCAGTAAAGATAGATGTCAAAACTCTGTTGTTCTGCACTGTACCTCCTAAATAGAGGAGTTGTTATTTGATTTTTTAGGTGTCAACTTTGTACTCTCACTGGATATCATTGCTGAATTATTTTTCATCTCATTGGTCAGGGTCTCCCCAAAATGAAATTCTTAGGCAAGTTTGTCATATAAGATGCAAGAAGTCTCTCAACTGAGTCCATCTATATGAAATCTCTCATTAGTCTGTGTCTTCTAGTTGTGAGAATTGCCACTATTCTACAAATAGCGACCCAACAAAGGCTGCTTATATCACTTTTGCCTGAATCACTATGCTGTTAAAAGATCAGATTTCTGCCTGAATCACTATCTCTTTTACTCTCTGGCATTTCTTTGTTCCTTGTACATGACAGCAAGCTGATACTGTAGCCGGGCGATGATGCAATCTGATTTTTCTTTGACAAGGGCATGCTGTTGTCAGTTTGTCACAGCCAGGGTAATGAGAGCAGTTTTCATTGCAGGCAGCGTCCAAGGTTTACGGAATAAGGTTACGAAGAACTACAGATTGCTTATTTAGAGTCAGTTGACGAAGATGGAACAGCATTGTGGCCGTACTAACCAATTGGAGTCGTTCGAGGACATTGTTGTGCAAAATGCGATTATTAGATGAAATAGCTTGTGATGAGTAAATATGTAATTTTTAAATAACATTAATCTCTTCCATGAATCCTAAAAGTGTACTTATTTTAAGGACGGATATTTATTATATAGTTTCTACATTTTTCTGGAGCTTAACACTACTCCCTCCGTCTTATGGAGTATGTCGCTCGAAAAGCGTGTTTGTGAGGAGGACACAGTTTTTCAATGATAAAGTCCATGGGACAGAGGAAGTATGTGTTAACTACTTCCTTTCCTCTGTTCCATGGAGTGTGTCGTTAACAATCTATGCTTCTCTTACAAACACGTTTTTCTAGTGACAAACTCCGTAGAACGGGAGGACACGTTTTTCTAGTGACAACGGGAGGACGGAGTGAGTGCATCGCTAGTATGCACGTCCCTGGACCCTGGAATCATGGTAAAAATGCAGGTGCAGCTGTCCACGCCAATTCACATTTGTCTTCTTACTCCTAGACTCTGACACTGCCATTTCAGATTGTAACATGATACCGATTGGTTTTAACTACGGAAAGAGTAGGAACATATATGTATACTAATAGTGAAATGGTAAAATATATAGTGGTTGTCCAGTAGTGTTAAAATGAATGTACATATACTCTTACACTGTAGCGGGATGTGTCTTTGGAGCATATTGTATGGTTGACAAACCTTCATAGACTATTTGCGAGTACTTTATTACATGTCAAAATGTTTGGTTTGATGTCCTACTTGGCCTAGCTTCTGGAGTATATATTTTACCATTTCACTATGCGGCTCTGCCTAGTTTGCCATTGTTTTTTTTGTTGCCATATATTTATATAGTTTATAAATAGTATTTTGATTCAATATACTTCCACTGTTTTGAAAATGATGTTTAGGACAGGTTAATATAATACTATTTTATTTTGTCATTAATATTTTAAAACATGTGGAATATTTATACACCCATACTTTTGACATTATACATCGCTCCTTGCAGCTCCATATTACCATATCCTAAAGTCTAGTGGTCGAAAATACTAGTACTAGTACATGTTACAGTAAAATGTAGTGGCCATGATGATGTGATGTCTAAGCACAGACTTGGAGCCCTGTGCGCACTGATGAGATGTGACAACAGCATACGCACTGTGCAGCGACGAGTGGGTGCATGTACTGCCCCCCCTTTTAAAATACTACCAATATCTCAAATTATAAAATTATAAGTTATATTTGATGAAGAATCTTGAAGAGTTAACGGTTTTTTTAAAATTTTACTAAATTTATATAATGAGATAATAATATTTATGGTACCAACTAACTATCATTAGATTAGATTTTTTATTAGTTATATTTTTTATAATATACTTATTTAGTGTTATAAATTTTTATGTCTCTCTATAATTTTGATCAAACTTGAAAAATTTAACTCTTTAAGATTTTGGAATGACTTAGGCCTTGTTCTTTTTTTCTCAAAGTTCCAAGTTTTTTTTACTCTCTCTTCATCGCATAGGCTATACTAATTAGGAGTATTAAAATATAGGCTATACTAATTAGGAGTATTAAATATTGGAGGGAGTAGAAGATGTTTTTGCTTTTAGATACCATGTGTGATCATTCGTCTTATTGAATTTTTTTTCTGTGTAGATGATAAAATAAATAAATTATTATTAAAATATCTCATGATAAATTAAATTCTAACAAAGTAAATAATATTTATATCAAAAATTAAATAATACAAATGGCCAAACACAATATTTAAAGACGGAGAGAGTACTTCACTTCGCTAAAAGCCAAGCGGAATGAGGGCACTTTAGTTTGTATCACATTAAATGCTAATTAGCAGTGTCTAAACATGAGTTAATTATAAAACAAATTGCACAAGAGTAAAGTAATTAATAAGACAGATCTGTTAAACTTAATTAATTTATCATTAGCAAATGTTTACTGTAGCACCATAATGTCAAACCATGGATTAATTAAATTTAATAGATTCATCTCGCAAATAGCCTCAATCTGTATAGTCTATATTTAATACTCCTAGTTAGTATTAAAGATTTTATATGACAAGATTAAACTTTTGTCGGGAGAAACAAATACCCCGTCAAGTATAGAGTATGATTCATACAATAATTAGTCTTTTTTCTATGGTGTCAATACTGTTGTTTTATTAAATACACATGGATAGAAAAAAAAGAGTTAAATTCTGCATGCGGGACAAGCATCTTGGCATACGTGGTCTCTCCTCACTCTCTCTCTCTCTTTCTTCGCACGTGGCTGTCATGGCAGTCAATTCAAAAATAGATTAATGATACTAATTATATAACATAGTTAAAGTTAAATATATTCAACTTTAATTCAATATATAAAACTAGTAATATTTATATGTACACGTGCTATTCTACACCGTAGATGTAGAATATTATTCTACACCCAGTAGCTAATACTGAATAATACTGACTAATACTAAAGAAAATTCAGAAATACTGAACACTACTGAACGCCAACTACTGACTAATACTGAATGCGGTTCAGTATCGTTAAGTATTGTTCAGTATTTTTTTGTCAGTATTACTCAAGATCGATCGAAGATTAGCTACCGGGTGTAGAATAATATTCTACACCTAAGGTGTAGAATAATAGCCGCCGTATTTATATGTATATAATTAGTATCATTAGGTAGATCATTAAATCTATTTTCATAGACTAAATATAAGCCGGCAAGACTTATAAGCCAAAAAAACTGATTTTTATGAGAAAAGAATATTATATAAAAAACCAAAATACTGTACAAATAACTAAAACAAATAGATCGAAGATGACAACTAGGAGTAGAAAACTCAATAATCACACGTACTCCCACTGTTGGGACAGAGCGAGCAGTAGAGATGTCAGCGTACCTGTCCAGTGCGGAAAGTGGATATCTCCTCTCCTAAAAAATCTGCACAATGAGATTTTTTTTTTACCCAAAAAATGGTCATATAGGAGGTAATATATAAGATACTACCAGCTATCACACACAAAAATTCACCCTAGGGCCAAACAAATAAAACATCAACTTGCGTGGAGTGGAGCATAGTGAAAACTATGAATTTTGAAAAGTCAAAACATTTTATAATTTAAAATGGATGGAGTAGTAGTTAGTAAAATTACCAAAAAAGGAGGTAATTAAGAAAAGCTGTGATACAGAAACTTGTAGTGGGTGGAAAAAGTCTAGTTTGAAAAGAGAGCTTGGTGTGATTTTGCACTAATTATAAAAATTAACTAAAAGTGGGTAAGAAAAAGATGCGAAGCAGGGAAAACTTATGGTAAACAGTTTTTGGATGTAGTAGTTAAGAACATATATAAACGCTTGATTATAAAAAAAAAGATAGAGAGAAAGAATGGTTATTGCAGTCGGAAGGGGATGGGCGACGTGAATGAATATAAAAAACAGACTGGTACGATTCACGTGGGAGTGAGAAGAGAATGATGCATGTGAAGTCGGGAATAGGAGGTCCTGTACGAGTACGACATAACAAAAGCTGGGAATGGGACGAGTACAGATGAAGCCAGGAAAGCCAACCGGGAAAGGGAGTGAGCGCATGCGAGTGTTGACCACACGTGAATCCTAAAGCAACAGCAACGGCAATAGATAAGGAGTGCGCGCGCATACCGTTGCGGAGTTGTATTTTTGGACATACCGCGCCCAGAAGGTAAGCTCCAATGGACTCTGAAGCTTAAGATCAGGAGAAAATAAGCGCGGAGACGGGGGAATTTCTTTTGCTCCCACAATCTGGTGCATGACACCCAACCATTGTAGCCTTGGGGAATAGGTTTCCATCATCTGGAAGTGGGTACTGTTTTTTTGCTGTTTGAACACCATGCCCGTGAGGCACATGAACGACTTCATGATGATTATTTGAGTATATGTAGCAAATCCATGGGCAATAAAGCTATCTATGTTTTCTCATATGGTGTGGAATTATATTTGGTGCATATGTGTTGGAAATAACAGCAATTTAGTGATACATAAATTAATTCCGACAATTAGGAAAATAACAACAGCATGTTTCATGAGAAAACGATTGATCACTAGCACTACGATTCGAGACAAAAATCATATCGCCTAGTGCTAGTAAATGTAAGGAATACAAGAACGAAGAACGAGGGAGAAAGTAGTCATCCTTACAAAGGGATTGTCGAAGACGATGAAGCGAACCGGGCGATGGAGATCAAAGAACGGCGGAAGGGAAGTAGACGTCCAAATGCGGCGCGACGACGGCGCTTCCCAAAAACCTTATACGGCCCCTACCCCGTGCAGGGGACACGAGGGGCGTAGGCTTCGAGCCTGCTCTCCCGGGCGGCGATGGCACGTCGACGGCGGGATGGGGAAGAACGGCGGCGGCACAACACAAGTGGCACGGGAAGAGATGAATTCTCTGTATGAGGGCGACGTCTCGCCCCCGATTATATACACACAGCGTTGCGGCTAATAAGATAAGTAATTAGCCGCACAATCACAGCACTCGACGTGATTGTCCTTCTATTAATCAACTAATCGGTCAATCGAGCAATCACCATTAATGCGAGAATAATTGCTTGCCAAAAAATAAGGCAGCGCAATTTTCTCCATGCATGCAAAAATTCCAGTGGCAAAAGGTAGCCAAGCACCCGCAAGGCCGCGAGCCGGACCATTCACGCCATGTGTCGTGCGCCCGCGCGCCCTTCGCCCCGCCCAGCCCGGCCGAGGCGAGGCGAGCGAGCGAGCGCGTGTGGGCCTTCCTTTTCCTTTTCCTCTCTCACTAGCTTCAAATAAGTGGAGGTAGCTCACCTATTTAAGTTGGCCTCACTCCCCTTGAACTAGCAATGTGGGACTAAAGTCCCCCACCATACCATGCATGTGTGAGTGGGCCTTTGGGATTTATTTGAATTATTATTTGGGCCAAGCCCAAATCTTCTAACAATCCCCCACCGGATCCCGCAGAGGCACGCATCATTCTTCCTCAGAACAAAAAAAGTAATCAAGTTAATATAACAAATGGTTCAAAGGAGACCGATTAAGGTTGAACATCCACCTAGGGCAACAAGATAGACTCATCCACAACTGCACAATGGACTAAGCTTTGAATTGACAGTTTGGTGTGAACAAGCTTCTCTTGAAGTCTTGACTGATACTAGGCTACCATTTGCCTACCCCGTGAGTGGAGCGTATAAGTCATACTTCTATCTCACTTCATGAGTTTCTTAAAGAATTCTCAATTCTTATAAACTGCGACTAACAGTTGGGCTCACATAGGTGTGTTCTTACAAAAATACCCCAGTAGGGACAAGATCTTGCTATAAAGCCTTAGAACACATTAAGACTAAGTCAGCCTACCTTACGTAAATGAGAGTACCGCATCTCCAACGGAGTGGGAGTAACTTGAATTGTACTCTCCCGCTAACCGACAGCCTTGTTCTTCCTGTGTCCTAATTCACGGGATCTCCGATCACATAGGTTGGGTTACTACTGAGGTTAACTCACATGGGTCTCAACCCCATCTCCTTCGATGCATTGTCAATCACAAATGCGTGATAATCCCTTAGTAAAGGGATCTCGCCGTGTTCTTAGTCGTGTTTATATACTCCACGCCTATAACTCCTGAGCTTCTCAATTTCCCCGACAGATTTAAGCCTACGCTTCACATGTTTGTTGGACTTCATATTATCCTCGACTATTCTTCACTTTCGTAATAACCGCTTGATTATCACAATTTATAAGAATAGCGGGGATTGGTTTTTCAACCACGTAAGTCCATCAATAGTTCTCTTAACCATTTAGCTTCAGAGAAGCCGTATCCAAAGCCGCGAGCTCTGCCTCCATGGTAGATTTTGTAAGTATTGTCTGCTTACTAGATCTCCATGAAACAAAGACCACCACCCAATGTAAATATATAGCCACCGGTGGCCTTCAAATTTCAGCAGAATCTGAAATCCAATTTGAATCACTATATCCCTCAAGTACACCCTGGGTACCTCGAATAGTGAATTCCATAACTTGTTGTACCCTTCGGTAGCGCATTACTCGATCAATCCCACGCCAATGATCATCTCCCGATTAGAGGAGAATCTACTCAACTTGCTTACAAAGAAATGAGATATCGGGACGAGTTGCGCTAGCTAGATACATTAGAGATCCGATAATTTGGGAGTATCTCGGATAATCCTTTCCTAGCCTCTTGTTCTTTCGAAGTATCAAACTAGGATCATAGGGTGTTGGAGAAGGCTTGCTATCCGTATAGCCAAAGCGACTCAATACCTTCTCCACATAATGGGACCGTAAAAGAGTAATCCTATTCTCACCCTTTCTCAATTTAATATTAAGGATCACATCGCCTTCACCCAAATCTTTCATGTCAAAATTTTGGGATAAGAATGATTTTACATCATTTATCTCATCGATATCGTCCCAAAAAAATCAGTATGTCGTCAACATACAAGCATAGGATTACTCCTTTACCCCCACCATAGCGATAGTACACACAAGTGTCGGCTTCATTCACCGTGAACCCAAAGATGTTAAAGTCTTATCGAACTTCTCATGCCACCGCTTGGGTGCTTGTTTTAAACCGCATAAGGATTTAAGTAACCCGCATACTTTGCCCTCTTGTCCTTGTGCTATAAATCCATCCGGCTGATCCATATAAATTTCTTCCTCTAACTCTCTATTAAGGAAAGCCGTCTTCACATCCATCCGGTGGACAAGAAGACCATGGGAAGCGACTAAGGATAATAGCACTCGGATTGTAGTCATTCGGCAACCGGTGAGTAGGTATCAAAGAAATCCTCGCCTTCCTTTTGTGTATAACCTTTCGCAACAAGCCTTGCCTTATACTTTTCAATCGTACCATCGGGCCTAAGCTTCTTCTTAAATACCCATTTGCAGCCAACCGGCTTGCAACCCACCGGGTCTGTCTCGTACTTCCCATGTACCATTTGCGGTGATGGAGTCCATCTCACTACGGACGCATCCTTCCAATATTCCGCATCAGGTGATGCATATGCTTTTGCAATGGTAGTAGGAGTGTCATTTATGAGGTACACAGTGAAGTCTTCACCAAAAGATTTTGCAATCCTTTGTCTCTTACTCCTTTTAGGAGCTAGAACACTGTCATCCTCTTCATTACCATGTGAATTTATTATTGGCTCAATTATAGGCGTAGGTTCAGGAATAAATTCACTTGACGAACTAGGCAAAGAATAAGTGTCTTTCATCGGGAATATATTCTCAAAGAAAGTAACATCCCGTGACTCCAAAAGTGAATCAACCAAAATATCAGGCGTTTCTGATTTTATTACTAAGAACTTATAAGCCGTGTTGTGGTGCGCATATCCTAACAGAATACAATCAACTGTTTTCGGTCCGAGCTTGCGCTTCTTGTTAATTGGTACGCTAACCATGGCCAAACAGCCCCACGTGCGCAAATAATGGAGTGATGGTTTTCTTCCTTTCCATCCTTCATACGGAGTCACATCACTGTTTTTAGTGGGAACTCTATTCAGAACATGACACGCAGTCAAAACAGCTTCCCCCCACCATGCCTTTTTGCCATACCGACGTTCCTAACATGGCATTCACCAAGTCCATTAACGCCCGATTCTTTCTTTTTAAGCAACTCCATTGGATTGAGGTGAGTATGGTGCTGTTTCGCTCATGAATTATTCCATTCTCCGAGCGTAAAAAGATCAAACTCATTGGAAAAATACTCTCCACCGCGATCGACCTAACACGTTTTTATTTTCTTTTCCAATTGATTCTCTACCTCAGCTTTATAAGTCTTAAAACACTCTAACGCCTCATCTTTCGTTTTTAGAAGAAACACATAACAATATTTTGTAGCATCATCAATTAAAGTCATAAAATATCTTTTTCCTCCTTTTGTCAACACACCATTCATCTCACAAATATTAGAATGTATGAGTTCTAATAATGTCGTATGCCTCTCGTCTACTGCCTTGTGAGGCTTACGAGGTTGCTTTGCTTGCACACACGCTTGACATTTAGAACCTTTGACAAAGAGAAAAATTTGGAATTAAACTCATACCGGATAGTCGTGACATACAACCAAAATTAATGTGACACAAACGAGAATGCCATATATCAGCCACAGAAATTGTTTGGATCACACATATGGTTCACAACTTTATTACAGAAATCGGAAAGTGAAAGGCGGAACAAGCCTCCGCTATCGTAGCCTTTGCCAATGAATTGGCCGTACCTCGAAATGACTACTTTATTCGACTCAAACACCAGCTTGAATCCATCTCGACATAAGAGGGATCCACTAACGAGGTTCTTCTTTATTGAGGGGGCATGCTGCACGTTCTTGAGCCGCACAATCTTTTCCGAAGTGAACTTCAGATCGACCGAACCAACACCAAGAACAGTAGCATGCGAGCCGCTTTCCCATCATGACGGTTGAACCTCGTGCGTCCCCGGTAAGATGAAAACATAGAGATATCAGTACAAACATGAATATTGGCACATGTATCTATCCACCAATCATTAGATTGACATACGTAAAAAAACACTTGGTAAATTACCATACCCGGATCCGCTAGGATCGCCAATAGTCACGTTATGCGGACTTACGCCCTGGCTGATTCTTCTTGCCCTTGCGGTTCTTGCACTTCTTGGCGAAGTGTCCATTTTCACCGCAAACGAAGCAAACCACCTCGTCCATGTTCATCTTCTTCTTCTTGAATTGAGTAGTCTGATTAGCCTTGTGCTTGTTCTTTCCAGCATGCTGCATCACATTGGCGCTGGACTGCCCTTCTTCGGTGCTCTAGGTGGAGCATCCTTTGCCCGAGCTTTCTCTTCAACATCAAGACCAGCCAACAAATCTTCAACGGAGATTTTCTGTCTTTTATGTTTCAGAGCTGTGGCAAAGTTCCTCCATGATGAAGGTAACTTGGCAATAATGCCTCCTGCCACAAACTTATCAGGCAAATTATGTCCAAGCTGTTCGAGTTCTCTCACAATGAGTTAGAACTCATGAGCCTGTTCCACGACCGAACGGTTATCAACCATTTTGAAGTCGTGGTACTGCTCCATCACATACAGCTTCGCCCCAAAGATCCGAGGCCGAGAACTTATGTTCAAGCGCCTCCCATAGTTCAGCAAAGACTTTTGATGTTCATGTAAACATCACACATACCGGTCGACGAACGCTAAGAACACATCCGACGAAAAAATCGTCGTAGCCGCGGTAAACTCCTGCACACTCTTTCTCGGATCCGAGAGGTAGTGCGGGAGGATTACTCACGACCCAAAACACGCCCATAGCAGAGAGCCATAATCGCGCTCTCGCCTCGCCATCTCTTAAAGTTCACACCCGAATTTTTCCTGGTTTCATCGCATCGAAAAATCCAGCCATCACTAAATGCCTATAAGGTTTTTGGATTGTTAGAAATAACAGCAATTTAGTGATACATAAATTAATTCCGACAATTAGGAAAATAACAACAAAGATGTTTCATGAGAAAACGATTGATCACTAGCACTACGATTCGAGACAAAATCATATCGCCTAGTGCTATTAATGTAAGGAATACAAGAACGAAGAACAGGGGAAAGTAGTCATCCTTACGGTGGGATTGTCGAAGACAATGAAGCGACCGGCGATGGAGATCAAAGAACGGCGGCGGAAGGGAAGTAGACGCCCAAATGAAAGCGGTCGCGACGGCGCTTTCAAAAGACCTTATACGGCCCCTACCCCGTGCGGGGACACGAGAGGACGTAGGCTTTGGAGCTCGCTCTCCCCCGGCGATGGCACGCCGACGGGATGGATGGGGAAGAACGGCGGCGGACAAAGACAAGTGGCACAGAAGAGATGAATTCTTTGTATGAGGACGACGCCTCGCCCCCGCTTATATACACACGCGTTGCAGCTAATAAGGTAAGTAATTAGCCGCACAATCACAAAGATCGACGTGATTGTCCTATTAATCAACTAATCACCAATCGAGCAATCACCATTAATGCGAGAATAATTGCTTGCCAAAAATAAGGCAGCGCAATTTTCTCCATGCATGCAAAAATTCCGAGTGGCAAAAGGTAGCCGCGCACCCGCAAGGCCGGCCGGACCATTCACGCCAAGCATGTCGTGCGCCCGCCCCCGCCCCCCGCCCGCCCGCCCCGGCGAGGCGAGGCGAGCGAGCGCGGCGGCGTGTGGGCCTTCCTTTTCCTCTCTCTCACTAGCTTCAAATAAGTGGAGGTAGCTCACCTATTTAAGTTGGCCTCACTCCCCTTGAACTAGCAATGTGGGACTAAAGTCCCCCACCATACCATGCATGTGTGAGTGGGCCTTTGGGATTTATTTGAATTATTATTTGGGCCAAGCCCAAATCTTCTAACAATCCCCCACCGCATCCCGTAGGCACGCATCATTCTTCCCGTACCAAAGTATCAAGTTAATATACCAGCTATTCGGTGGAGACCGATTAAGGTTGAACATCCACCTAGAGCAACAAGATAGACTCATCCACAACCGCACAATGGACTAAGCTTTGAATTGACAGGTTTGGTGTGAACAAGCTTCTCTTGAAGTCTTGACCGATACTAGGCTGCCATTTGCCTACCCCATGAAAGTGGAGCGTATAAGTTATACTCCTATCTCACTTCATGAGCTTCTTAAAGAATTCCCAATTCTTATAAACTGCGACTAACAGTTGGGCTCACATAGGTGTGTTCTTACAAAAATACCATGTATGACAGTATCTCGCTATAAAGCCTTAGAACACATTAAGACTAAGTCAGCCTACCTTACGTAAAATGAGAGTACCGCATCTCCAACGGAGTGGGAGTAACTTGAATTGTACTCTCCCGCTAACCGACGCCTTGTTCTTCCTGTGTCCTAATTCACGGGATCTCCGATCACATAGGTTGGGTTACTACCGAGGTTAACTCACATGGGTCTCAACCCCATCTCCTTCGATGCATTGTCAATCACAAGACGTGATAATCCCTTAGTAAAGGGATCTGCCGGTTCTTAGTCGTGTTTATATACTCCACGGCTATAACTCCTGAGCTTCTCAATTTTCTCTCGACAGACTTAAGCCTACGCTTCACATGTTTGTTGGACTTCATATTATCCTCGACTATTCTTCACTTTCGTAATAACCGCTTGATTATCACAATTTATAAGAATAGCAGGGGATTGGTTTTTCAACCACGTAAGTCCATCAATAGTTCTCTTAACCATTCAACCACAGAAGCCGTATCCGAGCTGCGAGCTCTGCCTCCATGGTAGATTTTGTAAGTATTGTCTGCTTACTAGATCTCCATGAAACAAAGCACCACCACCCAATGTAAATATATAGCCACCGGTGGCCTTCACTCAGCCAGAATCTGAAATCCAATTTGAATCACTATATCCCTCAAGTACACCCGGGTACCCCGAATAGTGAATTCCATAACTTGTTGTACCCTTCGGGTAGCGCATTACTCGATCAATCCCACGCCAATGATCATCTCCTGGATTAGAGGAGAATCTACTCAACTTGCTTACAAAGAAATGAGATATCGGGGCGAAGTTGCGCTAGCTAGATACATTAGAGATCCGATAATTTGGGAGTATCTCGGATGATCATTTTCTAGCCTCTTGTTCTTTCGAAGTATCAAACTAGGATCATAGGGTGTTGGAGAAGGCTTGCTATCCGTATAGCCAAAGCGACTCAATACCTTCTCCACATAATGGGACCGTAAAAAAGAGTAATCCCATTCTCACCCTTTCTCAATTTAATATTAAGGATCACATCGCCTTCACCCAAATCTTTCATGTCAAAATTTTGGGATAAGAATGATTTTACATCATTTATCTCATCGATATCGGTCCCAAAAATCAGTATGTCGTCAACATACAAGCATAGGATTACTCCTTTACCCCCACCATAGCGATAGTACACACAAGTGTCGGCTTCATTCACCGTGAACCCAGCAGATGTTAAAGTCTTATCGAACTTCTCATGCCACTGCTTGGGTGCTTGTTTTAAACCGTACAAGGATTTAAGTAACCTGCATACTTTGCCCTCTTGTCCTTGTGCTATAAATCCATCTGGCTGATCCATATAAATTTCTTCCTCTAACTCTCCATTAAGGAAAGCCGTCTTCACATCCATCTGGTGGACAAGAAGACCATGGGAAGCAGCTAAGGATAATAGCACTCGGATTGTAGTCATTCTGGCAACTTGTGAGTAGGTATCACATACAGCTTGCGCCCAGCATCCGAGGCCGAGAACTTATGTTCAAGCGCCTCCCATTGTTTAGCAGCACTTTTGATGTTCATGTAAACATCACACACCGGGTCGATTTAACGCTAAGAACGCATCCGACGAAAATCGTCGTAGCCGCGGTAAACTCCTGCACCTCTTTCTCAGATCCGAGAGGTAGTGCGGGAGGATTACTCACGACCCAAAACACGCCCATAGCAGAGAGCCATAACTGCGCTCTCGTCAAGCCATCTCTTAAAGTTCACACCAAAGGAACTTTTCCTCCGGTTTCATCGCATCGTAAAATCCAGCCATCACTAAATGCCTATAAGGTTTTTGGATTGTTGGAAATAACAGCAATTTAGTGATACATAAATTAATTCCGACAATTAGAAAAATAACAACAACATGTTTCATGAGAAAACGATTGATCACTAGCACTACGATTCGAGACAAAATCATATCGTCTAGTGCTAGTAAATGTAAGGAATACAAGAACGAAGAACAGGGAGAAAGTAGTCATCCTTACAAAGGGGATTGTCGAAGACGATGAAGCGCACCCGGCGATGGAGATCAAAGAACGGCGGGCGGAAGGGAAGTAGACGTCCAACGAGCAGTCGCGACGGCGCTTCCCAAAAACCTTATACGGCCCCTACCCCGTGCGGGGACACGAGGGGACGTAGGCTTCGGAGCCTACTCTCCCGGCGGCGATGGCACGTCGACGGCGGGATGGGGAAGAACGGCGGCATCACAACACAAGTGGCACGGGAAGAGATGAATTCTCTGTATGAGGACGACGTCTCGCCCCCGCTTATATACACACGCGTTGCAGCTAATAAGGTAAGTAATTAGCCGCACAATCACAAAGACTGACGTGATTGTCCCGCAAGGCCGAGCCGGACCATTCACGCCAAGATGTCGTGTGCCCGCGCCTTCGCCCGCCCGCCCGCCCCCCCCGGCGAGCAGCGAGCGAGCGTGTGGGCCTTCCTTTTCCTCTCTCACTAGCTTCAAATAAGTGGAGGTAGCTCACCTATTTAAGTTGGCCTCACTCCCCTTGAACTAGCAATGTGGGACTAAAGTCCCCCACCATACCATGCATGTGTGAGTGGGCCTTTGGGATTTATTTGGAATTATTATTTGGGCCAAGCCCAAATCTTCTAACAATATGGACTTGTATTGTGTTTGTGTTTTAAATTAGAATTCTAAATTATGGATTTGAAATATTGTTGGTTTACAATACAAGATGTATCTAAGAGATGAGAGATGAAGGTAAGCTAGCAGAAAATAACTACACTGTCGGACTACATTCTCGCAGTCTTAATTAGGGGTCCTGCTCGGGGGCGGATCCAGCCCAAAAATGCATTGATGTTACCTTTACTACTACATAGCTCATCTACACATGTGAACATCAATTTGCAATGGAAATTAGAGAACATCATTGCTTGTCCTGTGACAGCATAAAACCCGGGCTAGCTCTGCATGTGTGTTGTGCCCCAAGCGCACCCCCACCCCCAACCCCACTCATCAAATCGTGGCCTTAATATGAGCATTACTGGAGCTACTTTAAGCGTATCAAAATCAAGTATTACTTGCTATGCTGTTACAAGGAAACGAGCACAGTCGATCTCCCTCAACACTATCAGCTGAAATTCTGGAATCAAACTATCAGCTGAAATTCTGGAATCAAATCAAATCAACACTATAAAATCATAGCTGAAATTCTGGAAACAAATCAAAAGTAGTGCATGCATGGTTTGTGCTAGCTGTTACTTCAGCTTCTTGTAGTCGTCGTTCCGTCTATTCCCCACCGCCAGATTAAAAAAAAGGTGTAGGGGGTGGTGGGTGACGCGACCGACAGCAAGGTGACCTAAGGACACGTACAATGCTGACACCTGGCGGAAAGCAAGAGATGGGGAGGTCGCCGTCTCACTAGAGGACGGCCCCGGCTCGTGCTCCGAGAGAAAATCTATCGCCTCGAGTAAAGCCTCGATCCTGTGCGCCAAACTGCTCTTTCCATCTCCTTCCAGACTTCCACCGGCGAGTGCCCGCCTGCCGAGAGATGGCTGCGCGCGGGCCAGTCCGCCCCGACACAGCGAGCTCCTCGTGAGCGCGAGCTTCACGCGGGTGACCTCAACCGCGTGCCGCACCGGCGAGCTTCTCGCGGCAAGCTTCGCACGGGCGACCTCTGCCTCATTGTCGAGAGCCATGCGGGCAAAGGATGTGTCCAAGAAAGAATAAGCATGTATTCCCTCCGTCCTAAAAGAATGTCATTACGCTTTCTGAAAAACAACTACCGACAATTTTAATAAATAATAAATATCATCGATTAATATCATAATTAGTATCATCAGAAAAATCTTTGGCTCTAGTTTTTTAATAAAATTATTTAAAGATATTAATATTGTACGTATTTTTTACAAATTAAAGTCAAACTTGTGGCACGTATTCCACGGCGACATTCTTTTAGAAATGGGGGAGTACAGCGCATGTGAAGTGCAGAGAATGCAAACAAGAAGTACTAGCAGCTACAGTGGAGATGCAGCTTTTCAGTTTTGTTTTCAGTTTCAACAGGAAACAACGAAGTACTGTAGTGTGTTTGCAATTTCTTTTGTGAAGAGTGGAGTTTGCAGTATTTTTAGTAACGAGCAATACAGTGGTTACATGAATCATATTTACATTTGATAACTGCATGCAAGCATTAAAAAATTAACAACAGACAATCATTGTATACACCGTCTATTTGGTCGTCTATATAAAGTATAACATCATCATATAGATAGGGCTGTCTATAGGTTGTACATACCCTAAGTAAATTAAGCCCGGTCAAAGCCTGCTAGCAGGTTATGGCTCCCTCATAAATTTCGTGTCCAGAATTTTTTTTTTTAGCCCAAGCCTAGCTGAAATATTTATTGTAGCCGTGTGATGCAGTGATAGGATAGGATACCACAACGTACAGTTACATATCGCGGTTCCAAACATGGACCTCGACGCGGTCGAAACACTCGAGATAACATGCTTCCCACGAGAGGCCTGATAGACACTGATGGTGATGGTCCGTGTCGTCAATCAATTATGATTTTTTTTTTGACAAGTCACGCTCGTGAGTTGGATTGGCTTTATCGAGTAGTACTGGACTTTTTGCTCTTTTTCATTTAATCATGTTCCTTCCGTAGCCGATTGCGTGTCTCTTCCTTCTACTATATGTATACGTACTTCCTTCCACGGCTACCGCAGAGTTGGCGTTGGCTGCATCTACGAGTGTTTTTCCGAGAAGACAAAAACTTTCGCGAGCAATCTTTATCACCCTAATAATGCACCGGATTTTCTTTTCTAAGTCCACCCCAAAAAACATCCCCACTGAGGAGCTCCTCCTACACCTACATACCAAAACGTACCCAGAAAATTCCACATCAAAATCAAGCATCCAGATCTGCTCTGATTATTCTCTCTCCTTACTCACCCACGCACGGACGGTCCAGATCGCGTGTATGGTCCTCCTCCCTCATCCCTCATCCCGCATTGGCCTCGCATGCGCCTCGCACGCACGGCAACAACCTGCAATCAAGGAAATTCAAAACACATCCCTTCCTCGCGGGGCGGCGCGCTTCTGCATCCGGTGCACGAGATCGCGCGCGGGCGTTTGTCAGCCTGCCCCATCGCGTGCCGCGCAGGAGGCCCGTGAACATGATCGCATCGAGGTGCTGCAGGCCGCTGCAGCATCACGCGTCATGGCGTCAAGGTCTCCGATGCCGGTGCACACATCAGCCGCCGCCGAGAACAGGCGCTCCACGACCGCCCACGATCGCGCCGGGGCGCTAGAGGCGGTGGTGTTCGTGCGGCTGCACCCGGTGCATACGATCGCGTCCAGCTTCGCGTCCAGGCTCTGCAGGCGGCGGCGTTCGTCAGGTACCTGTCCGGCAATATATAATTACGATCTGCTAAGTGTTGTGATTGCAGGCAGTGGCGTTCGTCAGGTTTAAGAGACGCGGAGAGGGCACGTTGGCCGCCGCAGTTGAGCTGCTCGCGAACGTGTTCATGCTGCTGCTAGCTGCCGCACTGAACAGAAGAATCAGATCTCTTCTCGCGAACGTCACTCTGTCAAGCTTATTGATTTCTCAGTAATGGATGATGTTAAGAATTCGTTTGCTCTTTCTCAGTGATTGATTTTCCTGTTGAGTTTCTCAGTAATGGAAGATGTTAAGAATTCGTTTGCTCTTTCTCAGTGATTGAATTTCTTATTGATTTCTCGGGTGAAAGGCTTTCGACCGTGTGTACGATGATACGCTGCAACTCTGCTACTCTGCTAGGTAAATTCAAGCCCCTCAGATCTGTACAAAATGGGTGAAAAGAAGCTATGGACTGATATGATTTTTTTAGAGCATATATTTTCTAAGGTTCATGTACTTGTCACTGTGCAGGGACTGTTGTTGTGCTGGTGGGCGATAGATGATTCCAGATGTTTAATTATTAATTTATTTAATTTTTTTTAATTTTTTCACTGCGTTAAGGCTGAAAAAGGGTCCAGCACTGGAACCAGCTGCAGGTTTGGATATAGATTGCTGTTATGACCATTTGAGTTAGGGTTGTTGGGCTTCTTCATCCAATTAGCATGTTCATGATGCCGATGTCCTGTACTCAATTTGAGCCCTATAAGGGAGACTACACGCATGGTAGTGGCTGCAGGCAGAAGGATACAAGAGGCAGCAACAGGTTCGAGTCAACCTCATTTTATTTTCCTTCCATGAGTTAAAACACTCACATTTCATGACATGATACTATTTGCCCATCATAAAAAAACTGTGGTTGCTTCTGTTGAATGAATGGTTCTCGGATGCACTAATAATCTGATGAAAGGGTGGTGAGGGCACTAAAATTAATTGCAGGGTTTACTTTTTCTTATGTGCTTCTATCTTAACCACATTTTTTTTTCTATGTTCTGATGTACGAGCAGGTGTTCTGAGTTGAAGGGCTTGTTGTTGACATGGGAAGGAGCAGAAGCCACAAGCATGTGATTAAAACCAAGAATTAGGTGTGTATAAATATTTCGCATGAATATATATTTATTAGATATAGTCTGCAACATTACAGGATATCTTTTGGTCTTAGATAGTACGGGAAGAGAAACACACAAGGCATAGATTAAGTTAATCATTGTATTCAACAATATAAGTTTGATCATTTTTGGATTAAATAATATAATAACTTTGCTAAGATTCTATTGCTATTTTTTTTCTATCAATCTTCAATCTATTTTATTTTGTAACGCATTTGGTTGTTACTGCATCGTGAAAAATATGTCACCGTGGCGTTAGCACGGGCAATATACTAGTCGTTAATAAAAAAGACAAGCTATCAAAAAGTGAAACTAATAAAGCGACATTTTTTGAGATAAGTCAGGTGATTTTCCATTAAAATTTATTGTATCTTGTTTATAACGAGAAACAATCATATGCTGATCGATGCAGAAACTAAGATATTAATAATTCTTTTATATAACGTTCAAAGAAGATATAAAGAGCGCACACACACTTACAACACAACACAACATACACCACCAATCGCACACGTGATGGGTGATAGAAAATAGAACCAAGAGCTCCTACCTACACAGCATGAAGATGGATACGTGTATCGGTATCGAATAGATACGGATACGCCGGATACGTTGTTTTCCTAAAATTGCGATACGCTGAATACGTTTCACTATTTTTTTAATATAAATAGATAAAAAAATAATGTATATTTAGATTTTCAAAATAGTAGTAGCTTAGCAATTTTATCAATATTTGTAATCCTTTCTCTTACTCATCTCTCTATATTTTAATTTTTTCCATACTCTAATAGCCAAGCATATCCATCATATTTTTAAAATCCAAAAGCTGAACACATATATAATACTAAAAGTCTTTAGTTTGTTATGCCAACTTTAGAGAAATCAATTAAAGATGTGTATTTATGTTGCGACTTCAAGGTCACAGCATAACCTAGATTTTCTTTTTATTTAGGATACTTCATGGATACGTATCTATCTAAGTATCCGAAATTAGTTTTTTTATTTTTATTTAGGATACTTCGGAGATACGTATCCATTCACTACTACACAGATTTTTACCGAGGCGGGCGAATCAGCTTTTCCGAGGCGGTTTTCCCGTCCGCCTCGGCATCAAGGTCACGGTAAATCGCTGGATTTACCGAGGCGGACCACATGCCCGCCTCCGTTAATAAACCAAAAAAAAAAAAAAATGACGAGCCCGCCGACGAGCCCATCCAGGCCCGGGGGTCGAGCCCATCCACCGCTGCCCTCGCTATGCCGCCGCCGCCGCCGGGGCGCGGCCGCCGCCGCCGCCGTCATTGCGCCGTCACCGGATCTGCAGCTTGAGGGCGCCCGCCACCGGATCTGTCGCTCGAAGGGCGGATCCACCGTGGGGAGGGCGGATCCGCCACCACGCCACCGGATTCGGCCTCCACCGCCTGTGCCCGTCGGATCCACAAGGGGGGGGCGCCGCCAGCCGGGAAATCCCGGCGCCGCCCGGCAGCATGCGCGCTTGCCGCCCCCACCGCCCGAAGCCGTCTCCGGGCGAGCACAGCTCGACGGCCGCCGCCCGACGCTGCCTCCGCGCCCACCACTGAACGGCCGGCACCGGCGCCGCCTCCCGCGCCCGGCCCCTGCACGGCCGCCGCCGCAGCGCCGCCTCGCGCCCCCCTTGCGGCGGCTGCCGCCGGTGCCGCCTCCGCGTGCGCCTCGCAGGCTCGCGGCCGGCCGCCTCCACGCACGCTCGCAGGCTCCCCGCCTCCGCTCGCCCACCAGAGAGATGTGAGAGAAGAGAGTTTTTTTTTGGAACTTGAGAGAAGAGACCGGGTCTGAGAAGAGAAAGATGGCCGGTTGGCTTGGCTGACTCGTAGACCCTAAGTTTCTTATATATACATCGGTACATATAACGGGCCTTTTGGGCCTTTTGGATTTCGGGCCTTTTAACCGAGGCGGCCGTCTAACGAGCTCCGTCTCGAAAAATGAATGTATTTATGGAGGCGGGCAATTTTACGATAACCGCCTCGGTTAATGGATTTTGCGAGGCGGTTTTCTATAACCGCCTCGGTTAATAAAAAGTGACCGTCTCGGTTAATCGAGACATTAACCGAGGCGGTTTTTTGGGCTGCCCGCCTCCGAAAAGATTTATCAAGTGCCTTGCAAAAGATTTTGTGTAGTAGTGATTGTATATCCGTCAAGTATCGATATTGGATATGTATCCGATACGGGATATGGCACCCACTTGAAGTATCGGGGTATTGTAGGCTCCCACGACACCACATTAGGACCGCTGGCTTCCACGGTTGCGCCCAAGCGCGCCGTGATTGCCGACCGCCGCGGCTAATTCCGATCCTGTGCCGCAGCAGCACTAGCACGACCGTCGTCGCCACATAAGCAACACAGGTTCAACCTGCAAGGCAGCAGGATCGGAGCCACCCAACCGTGCTCTCTAGTTTGACGTTGAGCTGAGCTAGTACGTGTTGGCTAAGCAAGCATGATCCTAATAAGAATAAGCAAGAGTAATAATTCATCAATGTAGTACTAATAATAATGTAACAGGTTTAGCTGACCAGCCGGCAGGAGAGAGACAGAGACGTCGTACGGGAGCTCGATCTGCTGCGTCATTCTCGCTGGCGTAGCGGGGCTCACGGCATCGATCCATAAGTGAACGAAACATAGTATGTCGTTTTTGTCTCTCGCTCTTTGTCTTGTCTTTTTTGTTTGGCTGATTACATAAGCTGGTTGATAAGACAAAATAATTAATTTGCCGTCAGAGAAAAATACTGTTTGAACAGCTGATAAGCCCGGTTTATAAGACAAACGAATATGATGAATAACGAGTGAAACATAGCATCAGGTGGATGAAACATTTGTTTTTGTCCATCGCTCATTGTCTTGTTTTTTTTTATTATAATAGTAACGAGTGAAACATAGCATCAATGAACAAAACATTTTTCACTCTCTCTCTCTATATATATATATCTTTTTTTCTTGAAAGAACAACAAAAGCTTTACTATAATTTTTATTAGAGAAAAAAAGAAAACAATGACCGGTCCAAACCAGCCCAAAAACGAAAAAACCATGGACTAGATGAGATGCCCCAACACCACACTCAACTCCTATACCAGCTAGCCACTCTGGCTCGACTAACCACTCAAATAAACGACTAACTGCTCGCTCAAATGAGCCCAACTAAGCTGAACACAACTCAACTGACAACTCTACGAGTAACAACTTGACTAGCACAACTTCCAGGACCACTATGTTTTGATGAATCTGACGATAGTGAGTGAAACATATACATTTGTTGTTTGCACAACGGAATATAGTGTGTGTACTGATAGGAGTCTAGTTGTTTGTACTATAGAAGATATTTAGGACACATAGATATTTAGGGTTGCTTTGGATCCTAGCAAAACTTTTAGCCCTGCACTTTTAGCCTTTTTATATTACCATGAGATCCAAACATGTGGACAAAACATGGGCAAATGGTGGGTAAAACTTTTGCTCTTTCCATTAGCGCCTTAAGATGGCCTAAAGAGGGCAAAGGTGTTTTTACTCTCTTTTCTCTCGTCTCTCTTGCACCTTTAGTTAGCACCTAGATCCAAACAACCATCTTAGGCTAAATTTTAGTTCATGAAAAATGGATTCAAACATGCCCTAGTTTTATCTAGAGATATACTACGCCTGCACGCGCGCACACACTCTCTCTTGTCTATCTTCTTTTTCCCCACCCTCCTCCTCCATGATCTCTAACATCACCCAACCTCCCTGCCGGCGGCGTCGCCTCTCCCATCGCGTCCACCCCGTCAGCTCCAGATCCGACAACGCTGCCCTCGACCTTGCCTCCAACACCTCCCGTCGCCCACTACCCCACCGCAAGCGGTAGGCTTTTCGTTGGAGCTCCACCGATACCTTTTAAGGCCGCTGGAGTTGGAAAAGAAGAGGGCCGTGGCGGTGGCGTAGCTCGTCGGAACCCTAGGTGTGGCCGTTTTTTCGTTGGCGCCAGCGTGGGCATAGTCGAGAAAGAAGACAGCGCAGCATAGGGGCCTTCTTCTCAGGCGAATCGCGCAGCGTGTGGACGGGCGAGCGTGCGCTGAGAGCGCAGATCATGCATGCTCATAATTTAGATTTGCGTAAAAGTAAACACGAACACGACAGCAATACGTAGGAGTAATTAATTGATAGATTTTGGATGGATGCAGTCCCGCCGGCTCATCAACTCATCGCATGTATTTGTATGCTGCTTCTGCTCGTGTGACGGACTAGCTACTAGTAGCTCTCATTATAGTCATTATTGATTTCACCGTGCGCGCGAGGCTCGGCGTCATTTTGCTGGCGTTGCAGCGGTGACGACGGCATCCGCATCATGCATGCTACCTAATCCGTTCACTTCACAGGCCTGCAGCCAGTATCGTGTTCATTCGTGTACGTACGTGCATCAGACAGATGGACACACGACCGACGGGCAAGTAGAAGTAGGTGATCGTGGCACGTTTTTCAGGACTATTTCTTTTATTGATTAAAGAAGAAGAATACAATTAGCGCCGCCCGCGCGCCGTCGCGCGCATGCTTAAAACGTCGCCGTTCCGAGGACGAGGACGTCGCAGGTACAGCGTACGCGCGCGGTCGGCCGGCGCCGGTCTCCGTCCACCGCCACGTACTGCACGCTGGAAGGCCACTACCTGCTGGAACACAGAATCTAGCGGTTGGGTTGGGTTTTGGGTGCCTGACGCGTCCGTCTGCTCCAGTACCTACTACGACTACGACACCAAGTTTTTTTTTTTTTTTTGGGAAACTCTACTACGACAAGGTTGGCTGAGGGGTGTATAGTATATATTCATCTCTCTACGGCGCTCACGCTCACGCATGTTTTTCAGCCACACGGCAAGCAGTTAATAATGAGTTGGAAAAGAAGAGGGCCGTGGCGGTGGCGTAGCTCGTCGGAACCCTAGGTGTGGCCGTTTTTTCGTTGGCGCCAGCGTGGGCATAGTCGAGAAAGAAGACAGCGCAGCATAGGGGCCTTCTTCTCAGGCGAATCGCGCAGCGTGTGACGGGCGAGCGTGCGCTGAGAGCGCAGATCATGCATGCTCATAATTTAGATTTGCGTAAAAGTAAACACGAACACGACAGCAGTACGTAGGAGTAATTAATTGATAGATTTTGGATGGATGCAGTCCCGCCGGCTCATCAACTCATCGCATGTATTTGTACTCTCTCCGTCCCAAAAAGGATGATATTTTGGGTGTTCATGCCACAAAAAGGATGATATTTTGGGTGTTCATGCCACAAGTTTGACTCGATTTGTAGAAAATACGTATAATGTTTATATCTCCAAATAAATTTGTTAAAAAACTAGATCTAAAGATTTTTCCAACAATACTAATTATGATACTAATCGATGTTATTTACTATTTTTAAAAATTGCTGGCAATCGTTTCTCGGGAAGCGAGAACGACATCTTTTTTGAGACGGAGGGAGTACGCTGCTTGTGCTCGTGCCTCGTGTGACGGACTAGCTACTAGTAGCTCTCATTATAGTCATTATTGATTTCACCGTGCGCGCGAGGCTCGGCGTCATTTTGCTGGCGTTGCAGCGGTGACGACGGCATCCGCATCATCCGCATCATGCATGCATAGTCCCGTTCACTTCGCAGCCAGGTGTCCTATCGTGTTCATTTGTGCATCAGACAAATGGACACAAGATCAGACAGGTCCTCGCACACTGCAAGACTAATTTTTGCATATTAATAAAGAATGCAATTAGCGCCGCCCGCCGCCGCCGCCCGCCGCGCGCATGCTTAAAACGTCGGTCGTTCCGAGGACGAGGACGTCGCAGGTACAGCGTACGCGGTCGGCCGGCCGGCCGGCGCCGGTCTCCGTCCGCAGCCACACACGTACAGTACGCTGGAAGGCTATATATTACTTCTGGAACACAGAATCTATCTAGTGGTTGGGTTTTGGTTTTGGGTGCCTGACGCGTCGATCTGCTATATAGTGGTTGGGTTTTGGGTGCCTGACGCGTCGATCTGCTATATACATATATATACCTAGGACTACGACAAAGTTTAGCTGGTGTGCCGCTCACACTCATCATCAGTCCGTGTCAAACCACACGGCACGCAGTTAATTAAACGCATACGTGATTAGCACCTTAATTACCGATGTACGTATATGAGCGTGTGTGACCGAATAATGGTCCTGGCTATATACATACTAGTATTATTACCTGTCCAGTTGTTCATGAATCCAACATGCTTCCACACATGGTCTTCTCTTAGTCTCTTACACGAGTATTTAGTAGTACGTACATACTTAACCGATCTCTAATTATTTGTCTCTACGGTCTCTTCCTTTGTTCATTCTATAACACGGTATTTGTAGACTATCAAACATGTCCATGTGCATGCATGTTACAACGGGATGTATAATAATCTGTCGTGTCATCTCACCTAGACAGCTTTGTGGTTGCGAGATTATTATTTACTTAATCATCATGTCGCCATGCGTTTCGATTAATTCGTCCTGGGGTCAAATACGTAACTATGTCTGAATGTGACTGTTCTAACTGGCGTATATACGTGGGCCTTAGGTATTTGTCCAATAACCACATCATGAGTTTGTTTGGAAGAATTGGACTTTTGTCTTAGTAATGTAACACTCTTCTCTAATCCATGTACGCATGGGAAAGAGAGGGACTATGAAAACGCATTGTATTCCAATTCATTTTGGAATTAGCGTATCAGACCACATTAGATCCATCAGATTCCAATCGGATGGTTATGAGCAATAATGACAGATGAAGAAACCTTTCTCCCTTTAGTATTAGATTAGGAAATATGCCCGTACATTGTAAGGGGAGAAAAAAATTATCAAAGTTTAATAGAAAATTAGGATGAGATATTAGATATCTAATTACTTTTTTTATCCTTTTTAGAAAATTTAATAGTTATAATTTATTCTATGATCACTATGCCATCCATAATATAAAGAGTCAGCTTTTAGCGTTTTAGCTCTTGCCACAAAAACAATTTTGGCTCCGTGTACAGGGGGGCACAAGCGCACATCCGTAGGCTTTGTTTTCTCCTGTGATAGAGCCGTTAATATTGGCTATAATATAACAATATTCTATACGTTATGATGTCCTATCAAGTCTATATTTAATTACACTACAACCTTGATAGATTGTTTTCATCCACTGCAATACACAAAAATACTTACTCGTAAATATATTATCTTTGTTTTTCATGTGTCAATAGAGTTATATATCAAGTTACTTCTTTTTAGGATACATATAACTAAGCAATTTTAATATCCGGTTAAAATAGGCAATGAGTTTGTTGTTGTTGAAGACTTTGATTTCTACATGGCATCTATAAAAATATGTAATTCTAATATGTTATTAAAATCAGCAAGAAGTTAGTTGTTGTCAAGACATCTCTTGATTAAATTTTCACATAGCCCTTTGTTGAGGGATTGAATTATACGTATAACTTGCAGAAATATTTATATTTTTTATAAACTTGACAAACTACTCAAGGTTTCAGTTTCAATTCATTCTAATAATAATAAGTTGTATTTCCATTTTCTAATTAAATTTACATCACAAACATTAACATAGTGGTGAGAATGTTTAATTATGAAGGATAGAGATAAAGAATTATCAAAGTTCAAAGATTTATAATATTGCATTTATTATTTATTTATTTTTGTTATACTCCATACAATAAAACAAGAGATATTTTATTAGAAAAGAAAAAAGCATAGAAAAATCACAGAACGAGAGAGCTAGATGTACGGAAAAGAAGAGATGACCACCAAAGTCACAGGAACAAAAGCGTTTTTTTATAAAACGGAAGAGAAATTGGAAATGGAAAAACAACATAAAAAAAGGAAACGGAGACCAGGAACGCACACACGGGACATTATTTCAAAATCTTATTTAAATAGAAAAACAAATAGCACTGCAGAAACGCTCCTACTTGAACTCGATGACAGTAATTGACCATGTTTTTTGATCAAAAAGTAATAGAACAAGGTGATTGATGAATATAAAAGCATGGTTTATGAGTCCAAATCACATACATGACCATGTATGTCTTGAAATCGGATTCCGTATCACGCTACACAAGAGCTGTTCAGACTCTTGGCACAGGTTATATATATAAGTCCGGATGGAAAAAAAAAACTCCATTGCCCGGTAGTTAGAGGGAGGCGGACAAAAAAGGATGGACCAAAAAAATAGAGGGACCAAAAAAGGTTGAAATTTTGCCTCTTTATTATTAAGTATATATATATATATGTATATATATAGAGAAATTATTTCGTACTCTAGGGAGTGCATATATATATATATATATATATATATATATATATATATATATATATATATATATATATATATATATATATAATCCTTATCTAGTTATGATGAATTTATCATATACTCTATATGCTTTTTAATATTACATCCATATCAGTGTTTGTTTTATCCCTCTGCATGGTATCCCCATTGGCCTTCAACAGTATGCATTTAATTGACCCGAAGCTAGCTTATGGGTACAATATGTAGCTATTGTTGAATTGCATTCTTAAGATGACGAATCTTGGTTCTGAATTTGTTAGTTACTATAAATTTTGTATCCGCATGACAATAAGTTGAAACCCTTGTACTTATAGTACCTTTTATTCAAACTACTCCTTTTGCCTTCTGCAAAAAAAGAAGGCTATTATTAGGTCACGAATTAGTACTACCATGTTATAAATATCCATTTAATTCTATGCCACACCACTAAAAAAATTATTTTTTACTCTGCAAGTAATGACGTCTTGGCAACAGTAAAATCATTATAAATAATGATAAAATTAGCCGGAAGCGCGTGCTCGATCGGGACCACCAGTACAGTAGTACTACACGCATAAAACACCTGCTGGACGCCTGCGTACTGCATACGCACAGGCTGCTCATTGTCCTGCTGCACAGGTACCAACCAGTCAGTGGCCAATTCATGTCATGGGGCACATGTATCATGCGTACGTTTAGATACACCCCACGTGAAGGGCATGTACTACTAGGAGTATCTGCATGCAGTACCCATGGCCCATGGTTGGTGGGAAGCACTTGTGGCTTTAATTTGTGGGTGGCACACCAATGACGCACTAGAGTCTAATTTTGCTTTATCGAGAATCGACTGATGATGCAACGGCTGTCTAATCGCTACACAGTTTCAACAAGGAATTCCTGCAAGAGGTCGAGAGTCTGCTACTGTTTTAGTATACTGTTAAATGTGCTGATACTATTATATTAGTATTCACTAGTGTTGTTCACGCGTTGCTAACTCTTTAGTTAAAAAATATATTATTGTCCAAGTACTTTTAATTAGGCGTTGTTCACCGTTTAGTTAGAAAAAACACGTCCACTGTCCAATAATGTCCATGCATCTGAAATTCCAGGAAGCTAATTAAGAGCCTTTGCTACTGTTTATTATGCACTATTCATATCATCAAAAATACGTTACGGTTGTTTACCAGGGGATTTTTTCAGAAACCACACAACTGTTCATCAGTTTCTGCGTCTATTTTTTTCTTTTTTATAAACTACCAAAAAATATGCATGTGCCACTAGTGTATGACAGGTCTGTAGTCCTGGTTGGGAAACCCCATTTAACCCCGGTTGCCCAACTAGGACTACAAATCTGATTCTAAAGGTCCACTTTAACCCCGGCTGGCTAACTGGGATTAAAAGGGGGCCTTTAGTCCCGGTTTGTACCTACAACCGGGACTGCACATGCCCCAGGTATCGCCCATAGCGCTGCCACGTCGCGCACCTTGTAGTTTCGGCTGTAGGTTCAAACCGGTTCTAAAGGATGACCTTTAGTCCCAATTTGTGGCTAAAACCGGGACTAAAGGTCCCCTCATGACATTACTTCTGCGAAAGTTTGCTCTTCGAACCGTTGGACAGACTCTTTAGTCCCGGTTAGTATTACCAACCAGGACAAATATTAATTTTAGTTATAGGCCATTAATTGACTGAGACTAAAGTTTTGGATGGAAAGTCTGTTCTCTACTAGTGTGCGTTGTAATGAAATGTGCTTCTTGTTTCATATGCCACCTAGATAATTTGCAGCTTGGAAATTTATCCAACGATCATGACATACTCTCTGCGTCCTTAAATAAATATCACTTCGTTTCCCGAGAAACAACTGCCGCCAATTTTAATAAATAATAAATATCATCGATTAGTATCATAATTAGTATAATCAGAAAGATCTTTGGATCTAATTTTTTAACAAAATTATTTAGGGATATAAATATTACACGTATTTTTTACAAATCAAGTCAAACTTGTGGCACGTATTTCACGGGGACACTTATTTAGAGACGGAGGGAGTATGTTTCAATTGTATTGGAGGTTGGAGCTGGACTCCATGGACCATATACTACCTCTTCATGAGCCTTGGAATCAGTACTTTGTACCATTGCTACGATTTATTAGCCGGCCCATATCAATACAGCACGGACAGACACAAGGGCATTGTGGTAAGTAAAAAAATGCACTCGAAAAAAAAAAACACTTCTCTGTTTAACACCTGCATCACACCACCACTTCTATATCGAATTATAAGTGGTTCAGATATATTGGTCGCCTGATTATGGTCAATCCTAAGTGTCCAATGCCATTTCCTGTTCACACGGCTCGTCAACAACGTTGCGCTGCGACAGTACATTTTCTACGACGGCAAGGAGCAGCAAACACGCGTGTGCGGATTCGATTTATCATTGTTTTTTTAATAAAGTATTTTAAGTTTGTGACTAACATGCATGTACAGTACTGTACATGCTGAATAATGATAATGATATGATAGGGTTGGAACAGAGACACCACCGTGCCAATGAGAAGAGTCCACGTGGACAATAGAAGGCATGAAGAAGCTGCATCTGATTGGAACGCCAAACGCGTAGGATGGATACTGGGAGGCAAAAGCTAAACCCTAATAAAGCGACGTCAGTTTGCATTGGGTTAGTTAAGTGCAGCAGATTTCAGTGATAATTTTCGGCTTGCAACTGTGCTGAGTGTCTGGCTGGGCCTATAAATTGAGAAGCCCTCCCCTCTCCTGCTCTGCAAACTACCACAGCAGCAGAGCTAGTGATAAGCAAGTAAGCTTCTCACTCCTCATCAGCTAGCTATCTGGCACCTGGCCGTCGTTATTAGTGCAGGTAAGGTCGTAGCCATGAAGGTAGAGCGCGACCTCCACATGAGCCGGGGCGACGGCGACGACAGCTACGCCTCCAACTCCAGGCTTCAGGAGAAGTCCATCCTCAAGACGAGGCCGGTGCTCCACAAGGCCGTGGCGGCGGCGCACGCGTCGTCGCTCTCCTCAGGACCCGGCGCCGGCGCCATGGTCGTCGCGGACCTCGGCTGCTCGTCGGGGCCCAACACGCTGCTCGTCGTCTCCGAGGTGCTTGGAGCGGTCGCCGACCGCCGAGACGAGCTGACGACCGCTGGCGGCCAACCGGCGACGCACGTGCAGTTCTTCCTGAACGACCTCCCCGGCAACGACTTCAACCTCGTGTTCCAGTCCCTGGAGCTCTTCAAGAAGCTGGCCGCCAAGGACAGGGGTGACGCGTTGCCGCCGTACTACGTCGCCGGGCTGCCGGGCTCCTTCTACACGCGGCTGTTCCCGGACCGCTGCGTCCACCTCTTCCACTCCTCCTACTGCCTCATGTGGCGCTCCAAGGTCCCCGACGAGCTCGCCGGAGGCGCCGTCCTCAACGAGGGCAACATGTACATCTGGGAGACCACGCCGCCGGCGGTGGTGGCACTGTACCGGCGGCAGTTCCAGGAGGACTTCTCGCTGTTCCTCAGCCTGCGCCACAGGGAGCTCGTGTCCGGTGGCCAGATGGTGCTGGCGTTCCTCGGCAGGAAGAACAAGGACGTGCTCCGTGGCGAGGTCAGCTACATGTGGGGCCTCCTGGCACAGGCTCTTCAGTCACTCGTCATTGAGGTTGTTTGCACTCTTCTCTTCTCTTGTGCAGCATCATCCATCCATCAATGGAAATCTGTCCTGAATTGAACTGAACCCTAGCTAGCTACTAGCTTCCTGATGCATATGCATGGCATGGCACCATGGCAGGGCCGTGTGGAGAAGGAGAAGCTGGACTCCTTCAACCTGCCGTTCTACGCGCCGTCGGTGGACGAAGTGAGGGACATGATCAAGCAGAGCCAGGCGTTCGACATCACCCACATCCAGCTCTTCGAGTCCAACTGGGATCCGCACGACGACACGGAAGACGACGACGGCGACCTCGTGCTCGACGGCGTTCGGAGCGGCGTCAACGTCGCCAAGTCCATTAGGGCCGTGATCGGGCCCCTCATCGCGCACCACTTCGGCGAGCACGTACTCAACGATCTCTTCGAGCTGTATGCTAAGAACGTCGCGGTGCACCTCCAGAAAGTTAAGACCAAGTACCCTGTCATCGTCGTTTCCCTCAAGGCAATCAGTCGCGCGCCAAAGAACAACGACCAAGCTAGTGACAAGTATTATTCAGGTTTCACGCATGGCCAGTTTATGTAGATCGAATCTGGCGTCAAGTTAGTTATTACTAGTGGTACTATATGCATGCAGAATTAATCTCAGAAATAAAGTAGCTCAGGTACTCCTGTTTAGTAGCAGAACCAACATTGAATTTCCATCACTGCGTGCTAGTACTTTGCTTTGGATATGTATGTTGTAGCATGCAGGTGTAGGTCCAATGTTCCACAAGCCGGTTTGTTTAATTATATATTATATATGTACTGTAAATGGTAATGGCAAATGGAAATTGAAAGGAAGCAAGTTGTTTGGATAAATAAAGGAAGATATATACTACTCCCTCCAGCCTAAAAATATAAGGATTCAGAGTTCAAAAGCTGTATATAAGGTATTATGAGTTGTTAATTGTGGGCCTAATAAAATTAAGCCTGACCTAGCCCGCAGGCTTGGTTCATGGTGGGCAGATGGCCCAACGATGGTGCCAGGGTAGGGGCAGGGCAAACCTCCGGTGCTATACTCCTCAGATTCCAATTTAAGAAAAGGCAATATGGAGTAACAGGATTGGTGGGTGATGTCGGCAGAGTCTGGCGGTCAAAACTAGAGAACTTTGACTTAATACAAAGCTAAAACAACTTACATTTGGAACCAAGGTAGTATAAACTTGGTCAAAATTAATAGTTTGGCTTTTTGTAAAACTAAAATGAATTTGTTTTTTGTGGGTGCGGCAGAGGTGTTACCTTCAGAAAACCAATTGACTGGGCTTTTGGCGGGCTAAGTGGACCAGCTAAGGGCCAATTTGGTCCAGTTCTAGACCATCCAATTGAATGGACTAAAAACTAAAGCTTTCAGACCAACTAGCTATTAGTCCCTCTCTGTCATTCATATATCCAAATGACACAAGGCTAAACTTTAGTCGACTAAAATTTACAAGATTAAACTTTAGTCGACTAAAATTTTTCTTCAAGAACTTTGGTGGGACTATTAAGTAGTCTAGGTAGTCCAATCATGCTATAATAATGCCTACAATACAACGATATTACCCATATAGCGGCCGAGTGGCCCCCTGTGTTTGGCCATGTTTGGAATCGATTATAATCAGATTTCTAGGCACCCCACCATGAGAGTTGGGAAAATCCCATAAAAAAAAGTTTATCAAATGTGTCGCCATGACCGTGATTCTCGTGACTACCCATAAGGAGAAAAATCACGAAATAAACTACACCACCGATTCCCTATATGACAACCATAGAGCCATGTGATGCAGTGATGGGATACCACACTGTACGGTTACATATCACAGTTCCAAACATAGCCTTTGACCTCGACGAGGTCGAGACCCCCAAGATAACGTGCTTCCCACGAGAGGCCCCATAGGCACTGATGGTGATGCTCCGTGTCGTCAATCAATTATGAATTTGTTATTTGTGATTAGCAAGACAAGAGGCATCGTCTTCCCCGCGCTCAAGTCGCGCTCGTGATTGCCGACCACCACGGCTAATTCCTGTGCCGCAGCAGCACTAGCATGCCCCCCCACCCCCCAAAGCGTCTTGTGCGGCTGCGCGGACGCAGCCAGGAGCACGACCGTCGTCGCCACAGAAGCAACACAGGTTCAATCTGCAGGCAGGAGCCACCCAACCGTGCTGAGAGCACCTAGCTCTTAGATTGGTGAAGAATGAAGGACCGAGCTCGTCTGCTGTATGTACCTGCACGTATTACCACCACCTCTTGTATGACAACTACACAGAGGCTCCCATCACATGTACTTTTGAGTTTGACGTTGAGTTGAGTTGAGTTTAGTGTTGGCTAAGCAAGCATGATCCTGCCTATATGAATAAGTAAGAATAATAATTCATCAATGTAATACTTAAATAATGTGACAGGTCCAACTGAGCAGCTGGCAGGAGAGACAGAGACGTCGTCGTACGCGCGCTCTGCATGCTCTTCTCTGCTGCGTCATTCTCGCTGGCGTAACAGCGCTCACGGTATCGATCCATCAGTGAATGAAACATCTGTTTGTGTCTCTCGGTCTTTGTCTTGTTGTTCTTTTTATTATAATAATTTAATGAGTAAAACATAGCATCAGTGATTCAGTGAATTAAACATTTCCTCCTCTCACTCTTCCTCTCTCTCCTCGTTGTCTTGATTGATCTGGATAGTGAGTGAAATGTATACATTTGTTGTTTTCACAACCGCGTGACGTGTGTGTACCGAAAGGACTGTAGTTGTTTGTACTGTAGATAGAGATTTATTTTATCTAGGGCTACACTACTACCCGCCTGCACACGCGGAGTCACCTACGCCTGCGCACTCTCTCTTTTCTCTATTTTCTTCCCCACCTTGCCTATTCCATGATCTCCAACATCGCCTCCCCACCGCCTCCACCCCGGCCAGCTCTGGATCCGGCAATGCCGCCCCCTCCTCCGCCTCCGGCACCTCCCACCGCCCGCCGCGGCGGTAGGGTCTCGCCAGAGCTCCGCCGCCACGGCCGCGGTGGCAGATCTCCGGCAAGACCCTACCATCAGCGGCGACCTCCTACTTCCCCTTCCCCTCCCCCTTCTACATGCGTAGTGGCGACCTTTCGTCGAGCTCCGGCCATGGCGCCCGCCGCTAGCTCCCCTAGACCATCCACCGGCCATGCCCACTACCTGGCCGACCTTCTTCCCCTGGCCACCCCCTTCTAAGGCCACCGGAGTTAGGAAAGAAGGGGGCGGAGCAGCTCGTCGGAACGCATCCAGGCCGCAAGGCCACCCTATCAAACACGCCTTGCATGCATGTCTATCCCTCTATTGGGAAAAAAAAAATTCTACGCGCGTGCGCAATCATGAGACAGGAGTCCTGCTAGCTCAACTTATCGCGTAATCTATTTGTCCAGAAAACCAACTGCTGGCTAGAAAATACTATATCACATGCATGCTGCCTCTGTGCTCGTGTCGTGTTGCGGACTAGCTAGCTTAATTAGCTAACTGATGATTGATTGATTGATTTCGCCGGGCGAAGCGAGACGAGGCGGCGGCGTCATTTTGCTGGCGTTGCAGCGGTGACGACGGCATCCGCATCATGCGTGCTACTTAATCCGTTCACTTCACAGGCCTGCAGCTAGTATCGTGTTCATTCGTGTACGTACGTGCATCAGACAGATGGACACACGACTGACTGGCAAGTAGAAGCAGGTGGTTGGCACGTTTTTCAGGACTATTTCTTTTATTAATTAAAGAAGAAGAATACAATTAGCGCCGCCCGCGCGCCGTCGCATGTTAATTAAAACGTCGCCGTTCCGAGGACGAGGACGTCGCAGGTACAGCGTACGCGCGCGGTCGGCCGGCGCCGGTCTCCGTCCATCGCCACGTACTGCACGCTGGAAGGCTACTACCTGCTGGAACACAGAATCTAGCGGTTGGGTTGGGTTTTGGGTGCCTGACTCGTCCGTCTGCTACAGTACCTACTACGACTACGACAACAAGGGGGTTCTTTTTTTTCTTTTTTCTTTTTTTGGAACTCTACGACGACAAGGTTGGCTGATGAGGGGTATATATATTCATCTCTCTACGGCGCTCACGCTCATCATCAGCCCGTGACAAAGCATGCAGCCACACGGCACGCAGTTAATAATGAGTTAATTATAAATGCATGCATGATTAACATCTTACCGCCGATATATATGAGCGTGTGTAACCGGATAGTCCTGGCTAGTATTATTATTACACCTGTTCATCCATCAACATGCTTCCACACGTCTTAGTCTATTACACAAGCTAGTAGAGTAGTACGTACATACTTGACGGATCCCTAATTATTTGTCTTTGCGGTCTCTTCCTTTGTTCATTCTGTAACACGGTATTTATAGACTATCAAACACGTCCATGTGCATGCATGTTACAGCCGGATGTGTAATAATTTGTTGTGTTATCTCACCTAACACGGTATTTACTTGACGATCATGTCATCATGCATTTCGATTATAATTCGTCCTGGGATCAAATATGTATGTCCTATGTCTGGACGTGTATGTACTGCTCTAACCGGCATATATAGGTACTGCATGATAGGTTCAAACCCTTGTACTTAGTACCTTTTATTCCAACTCCTTTTCCATTCTATAAAAAAAATAAGGCCATTATTAGGTCACAAACTAGTACTACCATGTTATAAATATCCATTTAAGTCTGTGCCACACCACTCAAGATTGGTGGTGGAGTTTAAAGTGAGATCCCGGAGGGACTAACAATGCTAGCCTTAAGAGGGAAATAGTATTGACGCCTAATAATTTTGGTGTTTACTCCATTTTTTTTGAAAAAATGGAGGCTTAACCTCCTCTGCAGGTCAAGATTTTGAATTTCTTCTAACAAAGAAGTATTTGTGTAGTACTACTTTTTTTATAAAAAAATGGTATCAATACAGATGTGTAGTAATTGTTGGAAGAAGTTGTCAGATGGCAAAACCAAATGACGGATATATCTTGATTGATGAATTGTTTACAATATATATTACAAGAACGAGCAGTTGCTCGATGGCCAAAGGGCCTGATTGCCGAAGGGGCCTGATGCCCCAAACGGTGCCTTTCTAGCCTACAGAAGCAACTGTCATTAGCAGTTGCTAATGACGTGATTACAATAATTGATCACTAATTATTAATCCAAATTAATCTTAACACTCCCCCTTGATCAATTGATCTTGTGTAGGTATTCGTTGTTTGTTCATCAGTCTTTGTCTTGTAGCTTTGGAAAACCCTGTGGGAAAAACCAAAGTATGTCGATATACCTGGCAAAACTCCTTAAAAACCCAGTGGGAAAAATAAGGAGAAAGACCATGATATATATATCTCTCGATGTTAATAGACCCTTTAGGTTTCCCTAAAGACATAGTCTAAAAAAAAACTTTGATCAATGATCAAATATGCCATAATTATCTTCTAAAAACCTCTAAGAGGAAAAATAGATAATATGACATTTACTATGTGTTACCATTACCTCGTTAAGAACTTTATATGAGAAAACTTTAGAAGAGTAAAACTCATATAAAGGAAAGAGTGTAATGTGTAGTTGGAGCAGGTTCTATTCGGAGAGATTCTCCCCCCCGATTCTTGCAAATTTTTAAGCCTTCTCATACCAATTCCCTCGACACATTTATGAAATGCGGAGTATGGTAGAGACTTTGTGAATAAATCCATAAGGTTATCACAAGATTTAGTCTGTAAGATCTCAATTTCTCTATTCTTTTGGAGCTCATGGGGGTAGAATAATTTTGGAATAATATGTTTAGTCATATTACTCTTAATATAACCTGATTCCATTTGAGTAACACATGCCGAATTATCCTCAAAGATAATAGTCGGTGTCTCAAGTACAAAAATACCACATGACTAAGTTATGTGGTTTACAACACTGCGAAGCCATACGCATTCGCGTGATGCTTCATATAAAGCGATTATTTCAGAGTGATTGGTGGAAGTAGAGACTAATGTCTGCTTTGCAGACTTCCATGATATTGCTGTTCCACCTTGCAAGAATACAAAGCCAGTTTGTGATCTGCCATGGTGGGGATCTGATAAATAACCAGCATCTGTATATCCTAACAAAATTGGATCTTGATTTCTGCTATAGAATAATCCAAGATCTCTAGTACCGTTGAGATACCTCATAACTGTCTTAACTCCTACCCAATGACGTTTGGTAGGAGAAGCACTATGTCTTGCTAGCAAATTAACTGCGAATGCAATATCCGGCCGGGTGCTATTTGCAAGATACATAAGTGCTCCAACGGCACTCAGATATCGGTATTGTGGTCCCAAAATCTTTTCTCCTTTCTCCCGTGGTCTAAAAGGATCCTTATCTACGTCTAAGGATCTCACTACCATCGGGGTTTTTGTTGGATATGACTTGTCCATATTGAATTTTTCCAATACCTTTTGGACATAGGCAGCTTGGTATATAAATATACCAGAATCAAAATGCTCAAGTTGTAAACCCAAGCAAAATTTGGTTTGACCCAAATCTTTCATTTCAAACTCCGTCTTTAAATGATGACGTGCTTCATTAATATCGGATTCGTTGCCAATGATATTGAGGTCATCAACGTATACCGATACAATACAAAATCATGTTGATGATTTCTTAATGAAGACACACGGGCAGTCATCATTATTTGTGTATCCCTTCAACTTAAGGAATTCACTTAACCGATTGTACCACACTCGGCCCGACTGCTTTAAGCCATATAATGACTTCTGCAACTTGACGCAATACATGTTGCGATTTGCCTTAGAGTCTAGTATACTGATTTCATCAGGAACTTTCATGTATATCTCAGAGTCCAATGACCCATACAAGTATGCGGTCACTACGTCCATCAACTGCATAGATAGACGATTTTGTACTGTCAGGGATATTAAGTATCGGAATGTTATGCCGCTCATTACTGGAGAGTAAGTTTCGTTGAAATCAATGCCAGGTCTTTGCGTAAAACCTTGTGCCACTAGCCTTGCTTTATATCTCACCACTTCGTTGTTTTCATTCCTTTTACGGACGAAAACCCATTTGTATCCTACAGGGAAGATACTAGGAGGTGTTGGCATTACAGCCAAAAACACCTTCCTTTTATTAAGCGAGGCAATCTCTGTTTCAATTGCTACCTTCCACTTATCCCAGTCCGAGCGCTTCTTGCACTCAGCCATAGACTTAGGATCTGAATCAGTTAGAAGGATATTTGTAATTTCTTCAGAGAAGTAACAGTCGACTATTATGGACTTACGATTATAAGACTCTCCAGTCTCTACAAAATTTATGGCAATTTCGTCTACCCTTAAAGATTCATCATGATTTCCCAAAACGATGGATCCAGGGTCTTCCGATGTTCCAGCCTCAGTGTTTATGCGCATAACTGAGCTAGATTGTGGATCACTTCTATCCACAGGACAATGTATGTCCTCTAGGTGTCTTTCAATCAAAGATTGAGTTGCATTTCCAGTCTTCTTATGCTTGCCAGCAATCACATCTTGCTTCTTGGAAGTGCTTCTCCCCCTCTTTTTACTAATAGGGGGTTGAGTGGTTTTATTAGGTACCTCCACTCGTTCGGGCACATTCCTTGCAGGATGGAGAGACTTTGTAACACCTTTATAATTAGAGAAAGCGTCTGGCAGATTGTTTGCAGTATTTTGCAAATCAATAATTCTTTGAACTTGTAGTTCAGTTTCCGTAGTACGTGGATCAGAAAATAAAATGCCTTCAGCATTCCAATCAATTTCCTGGCATTTTTTTTGGTACAATTCTCCCCCTAATGCCGGGAAATGATCCTCATTAAATATACAATCAGCGAACCGGGCTGTAAATAGATCCCCCGTCAGAGGTTCTAAATACTTAATGATCGACGGAGAGGAATATCCCACATAGATCCCAAATTTCCTGTGAGGGCCCATCGATGTTCGCTGAGATGGTGAGATGGGTACGTATACAGCGCACCCAAATTTAGGCAAATGGGAAATACTCGGAGGATTCCCACGTACTAACTGCAATGGGGAGGTTTCATGATATGCAGTTGGTCGTAGTTGGATCAAATCAGCAGCGTGCAGAACTGCGTGACCCCAACACGACATAGGCAATTTGCAATTCATTAACAAAGGTCTTGCAATGAGCTTGATTCTTTTAATCAACGATTCAGCCAAACCATTTTGTGTATGTACGTATGGAACTGAATGCTGAACCTGAATTCCCAATGCCATGCAATAATCATTAAAAGTGTGGGATAAGAATTCAGCAGCATTGTCCATTCGGATTGTTTGAATCCGGTGTTCAGGATAATGTGCCTTCAACTTAATAAGTTGAGCCATTATTTTGGCAAAGGCATGGTTGCGTGTCGATAGGAGACACACATGAGACCATCTAGTAGATGCGTCTATCAATACCATAAAGTACCTGAACGGCCCCGACAATGGTTGGATCGGACCACAAATATCTCCTTGTATTCTTTCAAGGAATTTGAGTGGTTCAGCTCTAATTTTAAGAGGTGACGGTCTTAAAATTAATTTCCCCGTGGCACAAGCAGTGCAACAAAAATCTTTATTTTGGGGAAATTTGGCATTTGCCATATCATGACCAATGGAATTGCTAATAATTTTCCGCATCATCCCTATTCCAGGATGCCCAAGTCGATCATGCCAATTGCGGAATGTATCGACATCTTGGAAAATTATCTTGTAAGCAACATGTTTTATAGGTTTTATGTATGTAAAGTACAATCCAGTTTGGAGTGAAGAAATCTTTTCACGGATCCGCTTGCCATATCCAGTAAGTTTAGTAATCAGAAGAAATTCCTCTTTATGATCTATATGTGTTTCAACATGTAGACCATTCTTACGGATATCTCTAAAACTTAGTAGGGTACGAGTAGAGTCAGGATACAACAAGGCATCCTCTAACGTAATCTGCGTATCCATAGGGAGAGTAATAGTGGCTCTACCTGAACCAACTATCAACGCATCGCGTCCAGCGATGGTCATAATATTTCCTTCTCTTTTCTTAAGAGTCTGAAAATATTTTATCTCTCTAAGTATAGAGTTTGTGGTACATGAGTCCACAAGGCATAATTCTTTCTCCGGTGGATTGAGTTCAACAGACATCTATATGTAAAGCAAATATAAATGAAGATTCAAATATAACATATAGAACTATACATACAATATATATTGAATATCAAATACAAGAGTATGATACTACAATATCTATCAGTTAATACAATATAAGGAGAGTATAAACAACTATATACTCTCAAGCATACTAAATAATTATCCAAACTATTTATAACTTAGACTATGTACAACAACAATTAAGTGTGATATCAAGTCTGGACTGAGATTACTCCAAATCTCCAAACATATCTCCAGAACTGAAGTCTAGGAGTATGTTGTCCGTCGATGGAAGTTTCTCTTCAATATTAAGAGCGTTGTTGTTCACTGGTTTCTTTGGGGCCTGATGTGAACAACCTGCTTCCTTTGCAGCTTCAGATGCATGATTGAAGTGTGCCTCATATCTTGTATCTCCTGCTGCCTTGCTCTCTTTTAAAGACTTTTGGTATAAAGCAATCAAATGCTTAGGTGCACGGCAATTCTTGGCAAAATGCGAAAAATCTCCACATCTATGACACTTCTTGTCATTTTTAGGTTTCGCATTGTCCTTGTTCCTCTTGTTTGAATTAGGTCTTTGTCTCCTGTTGTGTTTGCGCTTACCAAATTTGTTCTTTGGATCAGGTCCATTGAACTTCTTTTTATTCCTATTATCTTTCTGTACGTTGTGAACTTCAGGCAGAGGCGCCGTACCAACAGGGCGCTTATGATGATTCTTCATAAGAAGTTCATCATGTTTTTCTGCTTGAGTCAATGTATGAATGAGCTGGGAATAAGCTTGGTAATTGTGAGCCCTGTATTGCTGTTGCAATACTCTATCAGACGGAAGCATGGTAGAGAGAGTTTTCTCTATCTTATCTGTATCCGTTGGCTCTTTCTCGCAAAACTTTAACTTAGAGCAAATCCTATGAACAGCATGGTTATAGTCTGCCACAGATTTAAAATCTTGGAGACGTAGATTATTCCATTCATGATTGGCTTCGGGCCAAATGAGTTCTTTTTGCTGATCATATCTCTCTTTAAGAGCGAGCCATAATTCTCGAGGGTTTTCAATCATAAGGTATTCAGATTTAAGGTCCTTATGAATATAATACTGTAGCAAAGCCAAAGCAGTGTAGGTTTGCTTATCTTGCAGGACAACCCCAGCTTGAGGTTCCTGAATTGTAGCCAAAAGACTACGAGATGCAAGTGCAATCTTGATATTAGAAGCCCAGGTAGGCCCTCTCTCTCGGCCATGGAGGCCGGCCGGCAGGGGTGGCCGCCGCCCCCCCCCGAGCTCCGGCCATGGAGGCCGTCCACCGCAAGCCGGGAACGGCGGGAGCCCTCCCACCGACCCGTTGCCGGTGCTCAGAGGCGGCCGGCCGCCTCCCCCTTCACCGAGGAGGAGACGAACCCGACACCAAGAGCCTCGGCGGGCGGGAGAGAGGTCCCCGGCGTGTCGAGGCGTGGCCGCGACGCCGGCGTAGGGGGCGGGCGCGGGGCGAGGCGAGGGGGTCCCAATCGGAGAGAGAGTCGGTTGGGGGAAGGATGACGCCGAGGTCATATGCGAAGCCCCCGCGGCCACGCCGCCATGTGGAGGTCGAGTGGTGCGGGGCGCCACGGGCGTGCGGCCATGAAGCCACCACCACCGTTCCATGGCTGCTACTGAGCGGACGCCGGCGCAGGAGGCGGAGGAGGCAAGATCGACGAGGACGGCCTCGGCAAAGGACGACGACTTCGGCGAAAGCTTCCGGCGGTGCCCGACACGACGGACGAACGCCGCCGGTCCGTGGCGAGGGCAAATGCCGGGCGTACTCGAGCCTCGACGAAACGAGGCACCGGGCGCGGTGTGGATGGACGGCCGCCGGCGTTCGTGCCGTTGCTTTGTGGAAGCGGCGTGGCGGGATGCGGCGGGCGTCGATGTCGCGGAGGACACGGCGGATGGCGCCTGGAAGATGAATCGGCGAAACGCCTCCAGGGTGGTTGTTGCCACGGACGATGGCGGCTTCAACAGCGTCGGTGACCGCGTCGACCATGGCGTTCATGGAAGGTGCGGGGTTGGCCATTTTCTACCTTGGGCTGTCGTGCAAAGCAACTCCGGCGAAGTTCCGGCGAACTCCTCTCCTTCCTTCTCGTCTACTAGCGACAGCGGAGAGCAGTGCGTGATAACGTGTTGGAAGAAGTTGTCAGATGGCAAAACCAAATGACGGATATATCTTAATTGATGAACTGTTTACAATATATATTACAAGAACGAGCAGCTGCTCGATGGCCAAAGGGCCTGATTGCCGAAGGGGCCTGATGCCCCAAACGGTGCCTTTCTAGCCTACAGAAGCAACTGTCATTAGCAGTTGCTAATGACGTGATTACAATAATTGATCACTAATTATTAATCCAAATTAATCTTAACAATAATGTTGAGTCAAAGTGCATAAATTTTACTCCAATAAATGACAAGTTACATAATTATTGTCATGTATATTAGTTATTTTTAAATAAATTTGTAGTGTTAGTGGTATATGAGTTATTAAGAAAATATTTTTCATGATTATAGCATAATAGAGATATGTATATTCCTTCCCCCCTTATATTTAATATATAAAAATTTATTTTTTGACGCTGCAAGTAATGGCACGGGCACATCTTGTAACAGTAATATTTCATTATAAATAATGATAAAATTAGCCGCGGTAGTACTGCACGCCTATAACACCTGCCTGCACGGCTGCGTAGTGCATGCACGGCTGCTCATCGTCCTGCTGCACAGTTACCAGTAAGTGGCCAAATTATGGGGCACATGCATCATGCGTACGTTTAGATACACCCCACGTGAAGGGCATGTACTACTAGCGAATCATGCATCGCCCCGGCTCTCAATCTATCGCCGTCTTGATCCGGCACAGTCACAGTCACTAGCTAGCAGCAGAACCCATGGTTGCTGGGAAGCACCATTCAATCCTTCTTTGCCTTGTGGCTTTAATCTGTGGGTGGCACCATGCACTACTAGTAGTAGAGTCTAATTTTGCTTTATCGAGAATCGCCTAATGATGCAACGGCTGCCTAATAGCTACACTTTCAACAAGGAATTCCTGCAAGAGATCGAGAGTCTGCTAGTGTTTAGTATACTGTTAAATGTGCTGATACTATTATTCACTAGTGTTATTCACGCGTTGTTTCCTGTTTGGTTAAAAATATATTATTCAAGTATTTTTAATTAGGTGTTGCTCACCGTTAAGTTAAAAAAACATGTCCACTGTCCAATCACTAGCGGAAACGGCTTATTTGCCGAGTGTCCGATAGTTTGCCGAGTGCATTCTATCAGGCACTCAGCAAACAGCCACTTTGTCGAGTGCCTCACAACGAACACTCGGCAAAATAAATACACTCGGCAAATGAGTTGTTTGCTGAGTGCCAGAGGCAAGATACTCGGACTCGGCAAAGAGAGAGTTTGCCGAGTGTCTTAAGGTGACACTCGGCAAACAAGCCGCCACGTGCGCTGGCCATTAGGCCCTAACGCTGGCAATTAACTCTTGGCCAAGTGGCCCCATGGACACTCGGCAAAGAGAGCGTTAAGAGCCTTTGCTACTGGCACTCGGCAAAGCTCCTGAATCCGGTAATGAACGTCCATGCATCTGAAATTCCAGGAAGCTAATTAAGAGCCTTTTGCTACTGTTCACTTTGCACTATTCATATCATCCAAAATACTGTTACGGCTGTTTACGACAATTTTTTTTTCAGAAACTACATAACTGTGTTCATCAGTTTCTGTATTTGTTCTTGTTTTTTCTTTTCTATGAATTACTAGAAAATGTGCACGTGCGTTGCAATGGAATGTGCTTCTTGTTTCACATGTCACCTAGACAAGATCTGTTTCAATTGTATTGGAGCCGGACTCCATAGACCATACTATCACTTCATGCGCCTTGGAATCAATACTCTGTACAATTGCTATGGTTTGTCAGCCCATGTTAACACGGCACGGAGACAGCCACAAGAGGAAGGGCGCCGATTCCCTATTCTCGCTCGTCGCTTGGAAGGAGCGCAACACAAGGTTGCGAATCAGCAAGCGCTCTTAAGCGTGACCCGCCACTTCGCGAACCTATGGATCGAGGCGGGTGTGCAGGACCTTGGTTGCTTAATACGGGAGTAGTAACCCTAGTCTAAGTACGCTAGGGAGGAATGAGCACTTTGTAACATCTTCTGTCCTCCCTAGTGTGTCGGCAATATGGCGCGTCGTTGTAAAACTCGCTCCAATTCTACTTTAATACAAATGATATGTAAGCCTTTTGCGTATTCAAGAAAAAAATACGGCACAAAGAGACATAAAAGCACTATGGTAAGTAAAAAATGCACTCGAAAAAAAACACTTCTATGTTTAACATCTGCATCACACCACCACTTCTATATCTAATTATAAGCGGTTCAGATTGGTCGCCCGATTATGGTCAATTCTAAGTGACCAATGCCATTTCCTGTTCACACGGCTCGTCAACAACGTTGCGCTGCGACAGTACATTTACTACGACGGCAAGGAGCAGCAAACACGCTTGTGCGGATTCTAGTTATCATCGTTTTCTAAATTATTTTGAATTTGTGAGTAACATGTACAGAACATGCTGAATAATGATAATGATATAGATAGGGTTGGAACAGAGACACCACCGTACCAATGAGAAGGGTCCACGTTGACAATGGAAGACATGAAGAAACTGCATCTGATTGGAACGCCAAACGCGTCGGATGGACACTGGGTTAGTTAAGTGCAGCAGATCAGTGATAATCTTCAGGTTGCAATTGTGCCGTGTGGCTGGCTGGCTGGGCCTATAAATTGAGAAGCTCTCCCCTCTCCTGCTCTGCAAACTACCACAGCAGCAGAGCTAGTGATAAGCAAGCAAGTTAAAGCTTCTCACTCATCAGCTAGCACCTGGCCGTCGTTATTAGTGCAGGTAAGGTCGTAGCCATGAAGGTAGAGCGCGACCTCCACATGAGCCGGGGCGACGGCGACGACAGCTACGCCTCCAACTCCAGGCTTCAGGAGAAGTCCATCCTCAAGACGAGGCCGGTGCTCCACAAGGCCGTGGCGGCGGCGCACGCGTCGTCACTCTCCTCAGGACCCAGCGGCGGCGCCATGGTCGTCGCGGACCTCGGCTGCTCGTCGGGGCCCAACACGCTGCTCGTCGTCTCCGAGGTGCTCGGAGCGATGGCTGCTACCGCTGGCGGCCAACCGGCGACGCACGTGCAGTTCTTCCTGAACGACCTCCCCGGGAACGACTTCAACCTCGTGTTCCAGTCCCTGGAGCACTTCAAGAAGCTGGCCGCCAAGGACAGAGGAGAATCGCTGCCGCCGTACTACGTCGCCGGGCTGCCGGGCTCCTTCTACACGCGGCTGTTCCCGGACCGCTGCGTCCACCTCTTCCACTCCTCCTACTGCCTCATGTGGCGCTCCAAGGTCCCCGACGAGCTCGCCGGAGGCGCCGTCCTCAACGAGGGCAACATGTACATCTGGGAGACCACGCCGCCGGCGGTGGTGGCACTGTACCGTCGGCAGTTCCAGGAGGACTTCTCGCTGTTCCTCAGGCTGCGCCACAGGGAGCTCGTGTGCGGTGGCCAGATGGTGCTGGCGTTCCTCGGCAGGAAGAACAAGGACGTGCTCCGTGGCGAGGTCAGCTACATGTGGGGCCTCCTGGCACAGGCTCTTCAGTCACTCGTCAAAGAGGTCTGCTCTCTTTTCTTCTCTTCTCTTCTCTTCTCCTCTTCTCTTTTGCATGCAACATTGCAACATCATCCATCAATGGAAATCTATCCTGAACTGAACTGAACCCTAGCTAGCTAGCTTCCTGATGCTTATATGCATGGCATGGCACCATGGCAGGGCCGTGTGGAGAAGGAGAAGCTGGACTCCTTCAACCTGCCGTTCTACGCGCCGTCGGTAGACGAAGTGAGGGACATGATCAAGCAGAGCCAGGCGTTCGACATCACCCACATCCAGCTCTTCGAGTCCAACTGGGATCCGCACGACGACACGGAGGAGGACGACGACGGCGACCTCGTGCTCGACGGCGTTCGGAGCGGCGTCAACGTCGCCAAGTCCATCAGGGCCGTGATCGGGCCCCTCATCGCGCACCACTTCGGCGAGCACGTACTCGACGATCTCTTCGAGCTGTATGCTAAGAACGTCGCGGCGCACCTGCAGAAAGTGAAGACCAAGTACCCTGTCATCGTCGTTTCCCTCAAGGCAATTAGTCGCGCGCCAAAGAACAACCAAGCCAGTGAAAAGTATTATTCAGGTTTCACGCATGGCCAGTTTATGTAGATCGAATCTGGTTAGTTATTACTAGTGGTGCTATATGCATGCAGAATTAATCTCAGAAATAAAGTAGCTCAGGTACTCCTGTTTAGTAGCAGAACGAACATTGAATTTCCATCACTGCGTGCTAGTACTTTGCTTTGGATATGTATGTTGTAGCATGCAGGTGTAGGTCCAATGTTCCACAAGCCGGTTTGTTTAATTATGTACTGTAATGGTAATGGCAAATGGAAATTGAACGGAAGCAAGTTGTTTGGATAAATAAAGGAAGATATATACTACTCACTCCAGTCTAAAAATAAATGGATTCAGAGTTCAAAAGCTGTATATAAGGTATTCTGAGTTGTTAATTCTGGGCCTAATAAAATTAAGCCTCATCTAGCCCGAGGCTTGGTCCGAGCCATCTTAGGACCTATTTGGATGCATCCAACTAAAATTTATAGCTATCTAAAATTTTAAAGTAAAACTTTAGCCATCTTAGGACCTATTTGGATGTTCCATCTAATAGACTCAGCTAAATTTTAACTAGCTTTAACTGGTTTGAAGTGTTAAAAATAGCTAAACTTTAACTATCTTTTAGCTAGGCTATTTGGATATCTAACAGTTAAATTTAACTAGCTAAAATTTAGTTGGTACTTCCAAACAATTACGTAGGCGGCCCAACAAGGCCCGAGTAGACCTTAAAAATGAAGCTAAACTCGTCAGGAGGGACGATCATGAGCGGTATTCTTTTTGGCACAAAAGAAGTCGGCTTTTTTCAGCATGCCCCCTCTCTCCTCTATCTTTTTTAACAATACTAGCAAAAATGCCCGTGCGTTGCAACGGGAGAAAATGTGCTATATTACTATTTATATTTCTTATACTTCTATAAAATTTGATATCTTAGTTGGCATATTAATGTTAAATTTTATATTGGCACTGCCCTTATGTATTTGATGGTGACAATCTAATGGACGGATATAATGCTGGAAAACTTAAACTTTGGTGAACTGCAGTAGAAAGCGGAGAAACATAACAACTGTAGGGACTGTTCATGTAGACAATTTCAGTCAAGAGACACCATCGAGCCACTGTCCAATGGACTGATACAATACTGGTGCACACCTGAAGACCGAACGAGCAACTCCTGAGGAAAATCGAAGATGCAGAGAAGTAGTTAAATAGTTGTTCTAGAACTCAGGGTGAAATAGAAAACATCAGCCACTGTACTGAGATCAAAGATTGACAAGCAAGCTGCTGCTGGGACTGCTGTGCTGTTCCTACAGAACAAGCATAAACACAGAAATCAAGCATAGAAAAAGGAGCAAACATGAACACAATCTGCTACAAGTAATTTCCATAAGAAACACACAGGCTCCATATTGGTCAAGTTGCCCAGCATAAGCAAGCTGTGACTATATTGAAAAGACCCTACTCAGCCTCACAAAAATCAATGCGTTGCTCCTTCACTGAACCTGATGATTCAGATCTTGTGCTACTGTTCATGAAACATTGTCGTTTCAGAAACAACAAATTTCTAAATCCAGTAAAAACACATGGTGATTATTAAGCAATATATACATACTCTTTTCAGAACATATTCCTTTAGATATTGAAGAAGTAAGAATTGATTTTAGATAGATTCGATAATCAACAGTTTCAAGTGCTCTAATAATTGTACATCAATAAATGGTGTACATTATAAAAAAATATATGAGGAAGCTATTTGACTATCTCTAAGTCTGAGTATTTTGATACAATCTAATGAAGTCTTGAACTCCAGTAGATAAGTTGTCTTCACAGCTATTTTCCTTCGAAATCAACATCTGTCCCAAAAATTGCTTTATGAGTTCACAACCATCCTATTTGTCATAAAATAATTAACATATAAGCATCATAAGTGAGAAAACTATTATATATAAAACTAATATAAATATTTGGTTTATACCTATATTTGTGGTAATTATAGTTTATCTTTCCATGCAGACAAGAACATGAAAACATGATAACCCGATAGTTACCTAATCTCTACGATGTGAAGGATGCTAGCAGGATGTCCACTGATTCCATCAACTATACGTATATCAGCTTCTCGTTTTTTTTTCCTAAACACACTTGAAGGTGTTTTTTTTGTAAGCACCACCTTTTAAAAGCTACTATCACCATTGTCATTAAGTTTTTCAAGCCAAACCCTCCGAGCATGGTAAAAAATGCCATCATTAACCTAAGGAGGCACCATAAAATGTTATTATCAGGCACCAACTTCACAAAGACACGTGAGTTCTCACTGAACATTCATATCTAAACAGTTCTATTCTCTGCAACACTGAACTAAGGCTTTCAGGAATGGGAAATCTAAATATACTTTGCATCAGTTTTAAATAAAAGTCTTGCAGACACCTGTGATTTTGACTTTTAAGTTCAAATTATAGGAAACTGTATTTTTATACCTAGTACTTGCAACTTCCTTGCTGATTCTTCAAAGCATGTCAATACGTGGGCACATGGTTCAGTTGCAAACTCACCCCTGGCTGCCGCATCAGCCCCATGTTGCGACTTCTGTTGGTGGTGGTGAAGGTAGAAATGGAAGAGGAGGATGACTTTCATTTGTGAAGTGCTTCAATCGCATCCAACAAAGATGTGGATGGGAACATCTAAATAGGCTGATAAACTTGGTTTGTAAGGTAGCATCTTTTACTTAGGATAAGGCCAACCTATAAAAAATCAACTTATTACCTAAAAACATGGTTAGGTAAATTTAGTAGGCTAAGTTTATTTTCTAGTTCAAAGGTAAAGGTCCCCTAAATACACTCTCCAATTAGTGGGGTTTTTTTGCAGGATACCCATTTAAGTGCACCAACTGCTTAATGTTGACAAATATAATAGTAATATTTAGATAGACATAACTCCTACATCCCTCATAAAAAATCATGAAACTTTAACAATAGTTATGTATCAATGGTATATGCAAACATTGCTATCTAGGATACTGCAAGACATAAAAAAACAAATGGTTGGTTGTTTTCTAGTCCATCTCATGTGATGCATAGTGGTAACAAGATGCAGCCATAAGTAGATGAGAGTCATGAGACATTGTGCAAGGGGCGATACCTTTCCATGAAGTTGCTTTTTCCACCTATTACTCACAGGTTCTTATGTCTATCGTTTCCAGCATCTCTACAAAGGTCAGCAATGATTTTTTTCCTTAGTGCTTTGCACAAACTAACAGAAAAAGAAATTCAGGGATCGGAGGAGGATGACTCACATAGGAATTATCATTGCGTAGCGACTGCATCAGATGCTGCTTGAAGGTTTCCAAATGCATATTCAGTTAAAACGAAATAATTATTGTCAATTTACAGTGAGGTACACAAATCTTGATTAGATCACAAAAAGCATCACCTTGGTGAGGTCCCCGACCAGCTTCAAAGAATTTGACTTCTAGATTAACCATCAATCATTGAAATACATCTAATCTAAGGTAAAAAAAAGAGAGATCAGAATAATATATCATCTTCAATGACATAGAAGACATAGAATCAAGGGTACGAACACCCCAGAAATTAAAGATTTGTGTTAAAAGCTCTATGGTCTACCATGCCAAGCACAAGCATATGGAAACTAATGAATTCCCTAATACAGCAATCTAAGGTAAAAAAAGAGAGATCAGAATAATATATCATCTTCAATGACATAGAAGACATAGAATGAAGGGTACGAACACCCCAGAAATTAAAGATTTGTGTTAAAAGCTCTATGGTCTACCATGCCAAGCACAAGCATATGGAAACTAATGAATTCCCTAATACAGCAATCCAATCTAGCAAAATATGACGCCCTAGGTAAAAGAGGCAGAAAAATTCAGAGAAGAAAAAGCCACATACCTTGCCTAACGGTAGCAAAATAGTCAGACCTGACCAATTTCTATTAGCCAACCTTGAGATCACGTTTGAAATCCCTGTCGTTAATTCCAATCCCTGCGTTTGTTGAACTTCGCTGAAGCAAAAGAACGAACAAAAATAAGGCACAAGAAATTTGTGTCGAACTTGAAGAAAAAAAAAAGAAAAATTAGTGTCCAACTGGATTTCATGTTAAAGATACCCCGGATTTTTCTGATAGGATTCAATTCGGACTCGGGTAAGGCGGCGGGCTGGAGGGGAAGCGGCGCGGGAGTCGCCCATGCCGGGCGTCGGACGCGACGGCTGCACGGCCGCGAGCACGACCGCAAAAAGAGGCACAAGGCGGAGTCGAAGCGCGACGGCGGCGTCCTCACGCTTGTCGCCGGTTGGCGTCCATGCCGGCGTCAGACGCGGCGTGTTGCAAGGCCACGGAGGAGGCACGCAGTGGAGTCGAGCGTGATGGCGGCGGCTTCAGGCACGGCGTAGGTGCGCTCACCGTCGGATCCGCCCATCCACAAGCTCCTAGCCGCAGGCCACACACGGATGCCGGAGGATGAGCCTGAACCCTAAGCATGTGGTAGCGGCGGCCAGACATGCGAGAGAGACGAAGGCTGCCTCGTTTTTTTTCTTTTTTACGACGGAGCGTTGGAGGTGTCGGCGGCCCATATATTCACGGAAGGAGCGATCGACGCGAATGGGGGCTATGTTAGAATGGGCCGGACCAAAATTTTGGGAGAGAAACCCTTGTCTCTTTATTATTAGGTATAGATATAGATATAGATTTATAAATCCTCTATATGTTTAGCAATATCAATAGCCTTTTAAACTTGCCATCACCCAAAATCAGCCGGCCTGTAATTAAATAAAGTTACTATGAACTACTTTCATCCTACTTAGCGAGGGGCGAGGTGATCTTTTTCTCAAGCTCCTTGTTTTGTTTGAATATCGCTTGGATGGAGGGAGATTAAATTTCTAGAAATAAATCGAGTTAACAAAGTATCTTAAAAAGGCTTTCTGGATTCTGCTCACCAGGAAATACGGTGACTATTACCCGTATGGCTGAGAAATAAACCGTCTTGGCCATGGGCGGCGCCAGGGGTATGCCCCTGTATGCCATGGCATACCCATGATTTGGGACAAAAAAATCAATAAGTATACACATGTATATGTATATTAATGCATTTTCACGTATACTAGTAGTGATAGAACTTGACTTCCTGGCAGCCATGAAGGAAAGAAGCTCAGCTGCTCATTTTCCTAACTCCCCTGCTCAATCGCCCCCTGCCCGTGCCCCTTTCCCTGCTTTCGCGACATGCGGTCGCGCTCAGCCCCTCGGCTGCTCGGCGCCTCCGCCATTCTCCGCGCCCGGCCACGGACGATGCCGCGGCACCTCCCCTCTATTCTCGGGCGACCGGCGCCGGCAGGCAAAGACACCTCGCCACTTCCCCCCCCTTCCCTCTCCCTCGCCGTGCACCCCCACGGTCGACAAGCCCCCATCTGCGAGTCCGAGTCCCAACCGAGCGTGAAGCCATGAAGGAGCCGGCCACGGGCCACCAACGGTGGTCGGGCGACAGTTACTCTGGCGGCGGTGCCGCCCAGAACCTATGCGAATAATATTATATTATTTACAGGCTTCTTAAGTTGGTGCTAATTGAAAGAGTGTTTTCCACTATTAATTATGTGAATAACAAACAAAGAAACAAAATGGATGACGAATGTTTGAATAATTGCTTGGTTATATTTATTGAGATAGAATTCTTCAATCAAGTCAAAAATGAGGATTCGTCAATTCTTCCAACAAAGGCATCGCAGAGTTGTATTGTAGTAATTGTTACTATTTTGTAATATTTTTTAATTATTTATGTTTCGAACTTGTACTTTGGTTATTATTATAGATTTGCTAAATGTTATGACCATTATAACTTATCGTCCATTGTATTGCATATTTACTTCAAAATTTGGCATACCCAGCCGCAAATTTCTGGCTCCGCCATCTTGGCCATCCGTGCTAATTGCTGAGATGTCACTACAACTATTATCAAGAATCTAATAAAGGATAGCTTAAATAATACAAACAAGCTGGATAATTGGGTCTGTTTGGTACAACTGCTCTCTGGCTCTGGCTCCCGCTCCTCTTGAGGAGCTCTACCAAAACATTTGTAGGAGATGCTATTTTTAGTAAAAAAAAGGCAAAAAAAAAACAAAAAACCGAAGCCGATTGACTTTGAGAGGTCCTGCCCCAAGGAAATCACATGGGTTGGGTGAGGCATCTCCGTTGTGAGCACTTTCAAATTCTAGGACAGATTTCCGAGCCTTTTACCTGTATGCCATCAATAAAGTTGCACCAGACCTGTGTGCCACTCGAAAGTTCAACCGGACCTGTGTGCCATCGTTCATCTTCGTTTTTACCTCTACGCCATTCCGTCCATTTTCATGCCTAACAGTGTCAACTAGATGGGTGAAAGGACCAACTTACCCCTAGTGGGGCCCATTCTCTTCTCTTTCTCCTCCTTCTCTCTCCTCTTTCTTCTCTCCATCTCAGGCAGAACACCGGCACGCAGCCGGCGAGCATGGCGTTGAACACCGACCGTCGCGTGGCATGGCGTCGAGCATGGCGAGCACGGCCGCACTGCAATAGCCCGCACCGCCGGGACCGCGCTCACTGGTCCATCACGCTGTCGCGCAGGGTGCCGCCGCGCGCGCCGCACCGAAGCGTCAGCCGCGGGTCCATGGGCGCGCGCGAGCTCCGCCGCGGCAGCCATGGGCGCGAGGGCGAGCTCCACCGCGGCCCCCATGCGCGGCGCGCTGGAGCTCGCCATGGGCGCGCGAGCGAGCTCCGCCACGACCCCCATGGGCGGCGCGCGTGAGCTCCGCCGTGGCCGCCATGGGCGCGCGCGAGCTCCGCAGCGGCTGCCATGGGCGCGCGCGAGAGCCGCGCCGCGGCAGCCATGGGCGCGGGGGACGAGCTCCACCGCAGCCTCCATGCGCGGCGTGCGGGAGCTCGCCATGGGCACGCGAGCGAGCTCCGCCGCGGCCGCCATGGGCGTGCGCGCGAGCTGCACCGCGGCAGCCATGGACGGCGCGCGCGAGAGGAGGCGACAACCATGGGTGCGCGAGAGGAGGCGACAGCCATGGGCGGCGCGCCGCGGCAGCCTCGGCCTCGGCATCCTCCTCATGGCGCCACCGCTGATGGTCGTCCATGAAAGGGAGGCGGCAGCGCAGAGGAGGCGGGCGGGCGGACCGCGAGACGCGGCGGCATGGCGGACCGCGAGGTGGAGGGGGGGCCGCGCCGGTGGCCGCTGGCCGGTCGCTGGTGGTGGCCCGTCGCCGCTGGCCGTTCGCTGGTGGTGGACGCCCGCGACGGCGAAGCAGAGCAGAAACATGGCCGCATCCAACAAGAAGAAAACCATTTTTTTTAACCGCTTGCTTTCAGAGTTGTTGGTTGTCCCACCAGAGCAAGCAAGATATGAATCGAACACTCGGACCAAAGGATTTAATCTAAACACCGGAGTACTTATGGTGTATAACTAGATGTGACCAACTAAGCAAACAGCTGGAATTTGTTGACAGTAGTATCTAACAGATGAACTCAGAATTCGTCAAAAAAAAAAAAACAGATGAACTCAGAACGGTAGATCAAGGAGGAAGCCTGTGTTCTTTCTTCTGAAGTTAAATACCTTCAGAACCTGCGCAGCAGACCGATCGATCAAAAGGAAGAAACGGGGAAGAAGAGGTTTCACCTCGACTCGAATTTAGCAGCAGGAACAGGACACAGGGGATCCTGCTATGCTTTTTTTTTCTGCTGCATCAGCACTAGGAAATTAGGCGAAAAATAAGGAGAAATCAATAGACGGACGGCGTGCAGTACGTGTGAGGATGGCTAACCAAACTGCAGACTTGGAGGAGGCTCGCGTGCCGGTGTTCTGCCTGAGATGGAGAGAAGAAAGAGGAGAGAGAAGGAGGAGAAAGAGAAGAGAATGGGCCCCACTAGGGGGTAAGTTGGTCTTTTCACCCACCTAGTTGACACCGTTAGGCATGAAAATGGACGGAATGGCGTAGAGGTAAAAACGAAGATGAACGATGGCACACAGGTCCGATTAAACTTTCGAGTGGCACACAGGTCTGGTGCAACTTTCTTGATGGCACACAGGTAAAAGGCTCCAGATTTCCCCGGGTCTGATTTCCACGCGGCCTTTTTATCCCTGGGAAAACGCAGAGACCCTGAGTTAGGGTTTCAAATGGAAGTCTAGTGGAGGAAAGCCCCCTAGGCATTGACATTTGCATTTGGAGGCTCGATGGGCTTGCAAAATTTTTTAATAGATAATGAAATAAAACAAACTCTCGCTCATAAAAAGAACAAAATGTGCTCCATTAAAATTTAATTGCGAACTATTAGAGATTCCTTGTGGTGGAACGTGTCCACATGGTTTCAAATCCTTGACTTAAAACAGGTGCTCGTATTTTTCTAGATTTATTATGATATTTAATGACGTTGTGCTTTCAATGGTTTGACAACGAAGTGTTAATCTCAAGATTTATCAATGCAACCTGTCCACCCGGTTTCAAATGCTCGACTGGCACAAGTGCTTGCATGTTCATGTATTTATTATAGGATTTAAAGGTGTTGTGCATTGAGTAGTATGCGATGTTTCTGTCTATAGCAAGACGCCTATGATGACTTTGATAATATCAAGATTTGTTGGCAGAGCCTTATGGAGGTGCTCATAAGGGTAAGATTTACGTGCGGGCATTCATAGAGAATGGGTGTGCGTGCGTTTGTGAGCTTCGTGCATATACTCTCTCTGTTCCTCAAAGAATCAATTTCTAGAGTTATTCTCTAAGTCAATTTTTTTAAAGTTTGAATGAATTTATAGAAAATTAGTATTGTTAGATTTACCATAAAATATATTTTATAATACACTTATTAATTAAATTTTTTAAAAAAATGACTGACATATATTCTAGGAATTGAGTTTTTGAGACAGAAAGAGTACCGTGTAATTCGAAAAGAAAATTAGTCAGTTCACATCACATTACTACATGCGTAAGGTGACAGAGGACACGAGGTATTAAACAAAAGGACACGAGAGATTTAAATAAGCGGTGTATTAGTATGGTACGAGATTTTGAGATGGAAGTATTGATGAAACTAGTGATGCTAGGTAGTTAGATTATTGCGAACTACATATGAGAGATTGCTCATCATCGCATCTTTATGAAATATAAGTTATTTTTTAAGGGTACAATTTTTTTCTTTAGTTTTAGCCCCTATTAGGTAGTATACCCGTGCGTTGCTACGGGACAACTAAATTTTTATTCTAAAAACATAGAAATCGCATGATAAGATAATAATATTGTAGTAGCATGCTTGTGCGTTGCTACAGGATATATAAACTTTTATACTAAAAACATACGAATCACACGATAGAATAATAATGTGAAATCAAATACCGACCTTAAAGTGACATTTATTCTAAAGTGTAAAGCTCGTGAAATTAACATAATCACATAGAGCACGGACCCGTAGACTCACAAACTATACTGTATAGATTTTTTTTCATGATGTGCTAAGACAATGTTTTATATTGGTAAAAAGAAATCTTCAATATCTATTTTTTCAGTGTGTCAATAAATACACGAATAAGTTCCACCGCATCTTCATACTATTCTGTACACATGTTCTGAGTATATATGTATATATTAATGCCTATCACATAGGTAGCACTGTGTCTCTTGAAAAATCTCTCACAAAACTTTAAAAACAAAGTATGTTATACTCATCGAATATCTGCGGCTTTAGGACTAAGCCGCACAGACATATACTCACTTGAGTGTATAAGGTTCTCGCCAGCAGCTATATATAGAAATAGTTAAATCATACGTATTATTGACCGCGTTCATTACCTTTCTATGTCATCTGCTATGTTTTTGCTGATGAATTTTTATTTGAAAAATATCCTTCTTCCATCCAGAACCATGTACGGTTTGCCTGCATACATCAACACTGGTATGTCTTTCTTTTTTTAACTTTGGCTAATTCATTACTCATCTTACAAAGACATCATCCGGGATGGTGCTAGAAAATAGCGCCTCGCTTTCGATCCATCCATAACCTAGACTCGCCAATACATGGGCATCTCTATTACCCATTCTACACAAGAAATTACAAGCAAAATCGGTGAAATTTAGCCTAGACAGTCTTCAGCTCCTCAATCACGCTCCCTTCAGCGCTGGTATGTCTTTATATCACTTTTCAACAGGTCTAGAGTCATTTACATAACTTTTCAGTAGGTCTAGAGTCAATCTTGATAAGCGACCTTTTCTGTTGGTAAGAGTCTTTTTGAACCATAACCCCACCGGAAAAAACGCATAATAATATTATATTAATTTTGAACTATAACAATATATCAAATACCTAGAAATAAAATAATACCACGACATGCATTGTAACAGGAATATAATAATATTATAATAATTTTGAATCAAACATGATTCTTTGAGCCTGAAGATGGTGAACAAGACGAAGACGGAACATGTCTTTCTCATTGTTGTAACCTAGGCCCCTTATATATTCGCCCTACAAAATTTTTATTTTTATTTTTTATTGGACATTTCTTGAACATCATTTCTTTCATGTGTATTCTCAGACTCATTATTAAGTTAATAATTTGTTTTTTTTTCAATATTTGCGTCCTAAACTTTTTATTTCTTGTTTGATATTGTAGACTCATTATAGGAAAAAAAAAAACTGCCACGATAAGTGAAGCAATGCTAAGCCCACAAAAAAAAAAAGCAATGCTAAGCCCACGCCTCAGCAGATCGCTCAAACACATGCCCATAAGATCAGTACCAGCATGTCACTCATTTAGTAATACAATGAAAATGGCGATTATGTGCATTGGTAATTAAGCATAGAAGATAGATTTAAAATTAATCCTAAAAGAGTGATAAATTGTAATTTACATAAGCATAAGCGTAAAATATCACAACTTTGTATATCTTCTAAACATTAAAAAGATCTAAGAGGGGGTATGCCTCGTATGGCTTAAGCTTAACTATAGAATTTTCCAGTCGCTGTTACATAGAGAAATGCCTGAATCTCGGTCATATTGGTAACTAAGTTGAGGTCCACATTTCTTGTGCCGACATTTCTCAGTTCTATGCATTTGGAAGGCTCACCATTATTCTGCCAATAAAAATTAGTGCTAACTGCTAAGAGCTAGCTAGAGAGTAGACATAAATCAATCTTAGTTCAGGGGACAATAGAAATTTATCTGCAAGAACAAAATTACACGTTCTAGCTCTTTAGTACAAAACCATCCCCATTTACCATAGGCTATGTTTATTATCAGCCAAAATATATTATTACTACTATTAGCGATAATTATGAATTCAACAAATTTAGGCAAGTTCGAAAAAAACAGATTGGTAAACTCAAAAGATCAACAAAAATTTTATCCTCCGGAGCCATAACTCCATTGGAGATGTAGGCCTTATTACGCTAAACAATTGACACTGCAATTTCTGATCTGTGTAACTAACAATCTATGATACATTTCCAGCACAGCTGTACAACTCTACCTAAAACCCAAGACTGGAGCAAAGTTCATATATATGCTTGTGAAAGCACAAATAGGTACTCTCAGTCACTTCCTGCCTAATTCAAAACAAATAGGTTTCAAAATAGTACTTAGACGGAGACAAAATTCTAGGTATGCAGCTGGAAAAGACAGTAAAAGCTCTTCCATGATTTTAGCTAAAATATAATTCAACAGAACATGAGGTAGATGATTGCAATATACATGGTTTCATATGTTCAGTTCAGGAGATGTTCAGTACATGTGCACATGCAGTAGTAAAACAATACAGCATACATATAGTAGTTGGCTACCAACAGAATTCGGCCACAGCTCTCAACAACAGGATGGAAATATTGAAATATTTTTCTGGTGGTGACTAAAATATTTAGCAGTAGTACTCTTTGGCATTTCAATTCTAAAGAATCAACTACAGGCAATCAAGAGACCAAATTCTAAATCTCATACCTCAAGATGCACAAAGGACTGAACCTAGGCCTCTTCTCAGTGGAATACCATCAAACACCTACGCTGCATCCAAAAGGCTGTTGGATGCTTTGAAATCCCTGTAATTAAATCACCTGCCACACCAAAAGACTGAATGAGATCTTAAGTGCCCGAATCTGCCACACCGCTTCATCGCTCACTTAACCAGCTTGAATCTTTATGAGCATCCATAATCTACGAATTGTCAATATCTTATCATCTCAAAGCATCCATATTTGTGTCCGACAACAAAATACAAAAAATACAGCATTAAAGAGCAGCACCCTATTGTTTTGAGTGCCCGAATCTGCAATCCATTATTCTACACAAGAAGAGGAACACAGGAACAACGTAACAGGAACCCAGAAGCTACACAAGCATCAAAGAAGAAAAAAGACCATGAAAAAAAAACAGAGGAACACAGGACCGGACCTGAGAAGCTAGCAGGCATTCGACGCAGTGGCCGGGTGCGAGCGTACATCGTTGATGACTATCCATGCACTGTTGGGTACTTTGGATATGGATTAGAGGACCATCATGGGGATGTCGTCGCCCTCCATGGCTCCATTGCAGCTGCTGCGTTCCCAAGCTGCACCGTGTGCGCAGAGAACTCCATCTCCGGCTTCGAGGCAAACAGGTGGAATCACGGAAGTGCCAAGGATCGCAGACAGGGACAAGAGAGGTGATGAATCTGTAGTTAGAGGGATAGAAGCAGAAATCTCACCGGCCAGATCTCGGATCCTACTCACCGGATGTTGGAGGTACTTGTGGCTGCTAGAGGCAAGTAGCGCGCCGGGAGGTGGCGTAGGGCGCGGGGTACCGCCGGCTGCTCAGGGGAATGAGGTCGCCGGCGGAGCTGGAGCGATTGCCCCCCAGGTTCGTCGCGCTCGAGTCCATGGCGGGTGGGGAACTGAAGGGCGAGGCAGTGTCGGCGAACTGCAGCGGCGCGAGGGCAGGCGGCGGCGCGAGGGGAAAATTGCACGCGCGCGCGAGAGAGAGAGCCGAGGCGGTGAAGTGGAGGAGGAGGCAGCACGTCCTCGCTGCTCGAGTCCATGGCGACGGCGGCGAATTGAAGGGCGAGGCCGTGGCAGCGCAAGGGGAGCCGAGTTCTCCGATCGCACGAGGCAGGCAGGGGTTATGGAGCGAACGCGCGCACGGAGCGCCCGTTGCGGCGAGCGGAGTCGGCGCGTGTTTTCCTTCTTCGTATTTCTTTCCTTCGATAGACTGAGCGAGAGCGAGTCGCAAGGTCCGCAAAACAATGACCCCAACAAAAATCGCACAATTCCAGGCTGTGGTGATTGTGTGCGGTGATGAAGGACTGCGATCACACGCTGCTTTCTTTCTGGGACGGTGTTGCAGTGATCGGCGATTGTTTCCTTCTGGGGCAACCGTGATTGGCGCTTGCCAATGAGAATCGCACGGGGACAGCTAAATCACACGGTGATTGGCGGGGGTCGCAGAGGCAGAACGATTCTACCTCAGTGCGTTTACCGCACCAAGAAAATATCTTACTTTTACTCTTTTTATTTGTAGAGATAGAGATTGGTATGCATCATGCATATAATTGTGTCTTTATATATGGAGCTCTTCTACAATGGTTAGAAAAGTACTATAGTACCTCCTAGGTACTTTTGTTTTTCTTATTTTTTGGTTCATTTAGTTGTGAAAGGTTATTCATAGAAAATAATTATTATTATTTAGAGCATAATGGTAATTGATCTTTTATCCTCACGCTAGGGAGCTGGTGTCCGAGGGCTTGTTTCTCTCGGTCCAGACGCAGCCGCCGCGGCGTGCGTATGGTTGTCCCGGCGAACGCCGCCCGCTGCAGGCTCATTCTACTCGCCCTAGCAACTGCTATCAACATGGGTTGAATGCCGCCTAGGACTCTGCAGTGCAGGCTTGTTCCTGTGCCCTGCTATGGATCTATGGTCAATTTTTTTGGGGAAAATTGGCTACATAGCATTGAAAGATCACATCTTTTGGTATATACCATTAAAAGATCTAATCTTTGCTCCATAGCATTAAAAAATTGCAGCGTTACAGCTTTGTGCCACTCCGTCCATCTCTGTTACAAATTCTGAATTTATTTTTTTCTTTTGTCCAACATTGAATTATGAAAAGACAGATTTACCCCTGGCCTAAATCCACCTACCTCTCCATCCCGCACGCACGAGCAGCTAACAGCCAGCCAGAGTTCGCGAACTCAGCTCTCGTACGCACGCAGACGCGAGATGGGCAGACCTCGACGATGGTGGACCTTCCATTGGTGCATCTTCCCATCATCCCCGACGACGGCACCAGCTCCGACCTCTCCTACATGGTGTGTGCCTTCCATTTTTCCCCTCTCCCTTTGTGCTGCGAGTTCATGGTCCTAACCCTAGAATTTTGGGAACCTGTAGTGATGATTGATTGATTGTAAAATTGAGGGGGGTTTGAGCTGGTATGGATCCTAATCGGGTTTTGGATGGGTAATCTCCTCTAACCATCTCTAAATTCATCTAATTTTGGTACTGTATGTATATCAGTATGGGCATATGGCTGTGAAGCGAGCAATGGGACCTGAAGTTTTTCTCAATGTGTCCTTATATTTGTTCTATATATTCAGTGTGCGTGTATGTGCATTCTATTACAGGGAAAATCCAAAGAATATGTGCAGATTAGAGATTATTGTCAACTCATACTTCACTGTTCAAGACGATAGAAAGGTGTACAATCGAGGCAGGACTATAAACTGGTTTGCAAATCCAGAAGAATATGCACTCATTGACTTAGAGAAAGATATGGATCCATATTTCAAATGGGGCAGCAACCAAAAGGCCACTTTCTGGGTTGTTAAAAAAGGCGACAATTTGCAGCAAAAATTGGACTCAGATGCTCAGCTTCTTGACCTACTACGGTCATCTGATCTGGTGAAGTTGTTCATGGTAGTTGGTACACGTCATGAAGGGGAGGAGATGATGCATGTTGCAGCGGGTGTGGTAGGCGAGGAAAATCCTACTGCAACGAGTGTGGCGCGCAACGAGATTCATGTGGCAGTAGATGTGGATGGCAAGGAGGTTCCTATGGCAGCTGATGTGATGGTTAAGGAAGTGGCTATGGAACATACAGAAGAGATCCTTGCTGATATGGACAAGATGCCAGAATGGAGAGAAGTACCTGATTATGGTCAGACAACTGCGGGTCCAGCAATCACCAAAGAAGAAGAAAATGAGCACTTTATGACCATTGGGTGTGATCCTGATGGAGATGAGCCAACAGGAGTAGATGAAGAGTGGAGATATTTTAAATTTTCAGAACCAGTGAAGAATGTGCAACAAGTGGAGGTGCAGAAAAGAAAGAGGGCAAGGCCTACTCCAGAATTCGATGCTAAAAGTGTTCCTAATGATGAGGTCAGTTTGTTAGATGATAATGTTGTTCCTCACACCTCATATGACAAAGAGAATCCAGTAATCAAGGAGGGAGATACATTTGAAGATAAGAATGATTTTCTTGAAATAATTAGGACATATGCCATAAGAAATGAGTTTGAGACTAAGGTTGAGCATAGTGATACAGGGCGATACAGGGCAAGGTGCAAAGATCCTGAATGCGAGTGAAAAATATATGCAAAGAAACTACATGGTGGCAACACATTCAGGGTTTTACTTCTATTATTTATATATTCATACTATTGTATATTCTAGAACAATTACTCTTGTACTTGTACCTTCTTTGTGTATTCCTGTAAATTTATGGTCACACTTATTTGCAGGTGGTCCAACTTTCAGAACTGCATACTTGTCAGAGCTCAGCCACTGTGAAGGGATGAGAGGCCACTACAAAATGGCTATCTCATAGATCTAAAGATATTGTTAAGGATGATCCCACTCTTCGTGCAACGAAGTTACAAAGGACGTTGGAGAAACAATACAACATTGAATTGTCATATTGGAAAGTTTGGTCAGCGAAGAAGTCAGCAATGAATGACGTGCATGGTACTTGGGAGGAGAGCTTCACAATGTTATGGAGATTCAAGGCGGCAGCAGTAGAAGAATCCTGCCCAGGAAGCATTGTTGAGATTGATTGCAAGAATATCAAAGGGAAAATGCATTTTTCTAGGATGTTTGTGTGCATTAGAGCATGTGCAGATGGCTTTTTGGCTGGCTGTAGACCATATCTTGGTGTTGATTCCACTCACCTCACTGGAAAATACAAAGGTCAGTTGGCTGCAGCAACGGCAATTGATGGACACAATTGGATGTATCCAGTTGCATATGGCATTTTCTTCAAAGAAACAAATGAACATTGGGCTTGGTTCATGGTTAATTTGAAAAAGGCTATTGGGACTCCACCAGGATTGACAATTCATAGTGATGCTTGTAAGGGGTTAGCATATGGTGTCCAAAAAGCATTCAAAGGGGAAGTTGAGCACCGAGAATGTTTTAGACACCTTATGGCTAATTTCAAGAAGAAGTTCAGGGGTGATGTGCTCAAGTTTATGTGGCCTTGTGCATGGGCATGCACAGCCCGTAGGCATGACTATTTAATGGAGAAAATTGCAGCTTCTAGTCCTAAAGCAATTCCCTGGTTAAGAAATCATCATAAACATATGTGGAGCATATCTAAATTTTCCAAACAATGCAAGGTTCATTATGTTAACAACAACATCTCTGAATGCTTCAACAATTGGATTAAAGATTACAAAGACCTTCCAGTTGTTGATCTGATGGATAAGATTAGGGAGAAGATCATGGAGAAGATTTCCACACGGCAAGAGATAGCCAAAAGACTTGAGGGTCGTATCCTCCCAAGTGTGATATATGAGCTAAACATGAAGAGTCGAGGGCTGCACTATGATTTCTGTAAAAGTGGTTCATTATCAACAGAGATATCTAGAATAACAAATGAAGGGAAGACCTGGAGATATGGCGTTGACCTTGCAAAAAGAACATGTGGCTGTGGACAATGGGAGGTGTCTGAAAAACCATGCACTCATGCTATCTTTTTCTTTGGGAAAGTCAGGCAACTAAAAATTGAGGATTATGTGGATGACTACTATTCGGTAGAGAGGTTCAAGCTAGCATATCAGTTTGAGGTCACTTCACTAATCCTACTTGTGCCTTGCAGGAAAACAAAATCTATAGCTGTTGGAGCCTCCACCATGGGTGTTGAGCCATCAAATATTGCTGCTGATCCAAAAGGCCTAGATGTGGAAATAAATTTGGCACCCCTGTCTCCAGCGAGTCCCGGTGTGATGACAAGGAGGATGGCGTCGCTTTCTCCAGCAAGTCCAGGTCTGACCACAAGGAGGATGGTGTTGCTTTCTCCGGCAAGTCCAGGTGTGACCACAAGGAGGATGGCGTCGCTTTCTCCAGCAAGTCCAGGTGTGACCACAAGGAGGATGGCATCAATCTCACTTGGAGGAATCAACCGTAGGCTTATCATTGAGTAGTTATCTTAGTTTAATCTTAACATATATGACTTTGGGTTATGGTTCACGTAAAAAAGGATGTACTGTTGAACTATATTACTATGTTTGCCTTCGCTGGAGCTACTGTTGGCTGCTACTACAATACCCGTTGAGAGGGGACTGCAGCAGGAGCCAACTGCAGCAAGCTGCCGAACATAGCTCATATGTGAACTATGGTTGCTCTGTAGTCTTTTGGAAGATTGATGCTTTACAGTGAAGGATGTTATATATTGTTGAATCTGAGATATATAAGGGTGCTGGTAAATTCATGCTATTGTGTTGTAAAGTCCAAGGGCATATATGTCTATATTAACGGAGACTTAACAGAAGTGAGAGCATTCATTGAAATCTGACTTTTTAATGGTACATAGCAAAAATTGGATATTTTAATGGTATATACCCAAAGATGTGATCTTTCAATGCTATGTAGCCAATTTTCCCATAAGATTAGGGAGAAGATCATGGAGAAGATTTCCACACGGCAAGAGATAGCCAAAAGACTTGAGGGTCGTATCCTTCCAAGTGTGATATATGAGCTGAACATGAAGAGTCGAGGGCTGCACTACGATTTTTGTAAAAGTGGTTCATTATCAGCAGAGATATCTGGAATAACAAATGAAGGGAAGACCTGGAGATATGGCATTGACCTTGCAAAAAGAACATGTGGCTGTGGACAATGGGAGGTGTCTGGAAAACCATGGATTCATGCTATCTTTTTCTTTGGGAAAGTCAGGCAACTAAAATTTGAGGATTATATAGATGACTACTATTCGGTAGAGAGGTTCAAGCTAGCATATCAGTTTGAGGTCACTCCAATGGGTGACAAATCTCAATAGCCAAAGAATGATGCTGGTTTTGAAATGGTACCTCCACCATTAGATAGGCCAGCTGGTAGACCAAGGAAGCAAAGAATAAAGGCTAGTGGAGAGCCAGGAAAAAGAGGTCCATATCAATGCAAAAGGTGCTTCAAGTTTGGACATATAGAGAAGAGCTGTAATGCAACTCAAGCTGAATTAGAACAAGAACTTCCACCACTTCAACCAAAAAGACAGAAAAAGTAATAATTCACTTGTACTTGATATATTGATATTCCATGTCTTATATGTGATGAAATATGTCCCTTCACTAATCCTACTTGTGCCTTGCAGGAAAACAAAATCTACAGCTGTTGGAGCCTCCACCATGGGTGTTGAGCCATCAAATATTGCTGCTGATCCAAAAGGCCTAGATGTGGAAATAAATTTGGCACCCCTGTCTCCAGCGAGTCCTGGTGTGATGACAAGGAGGATGGCGTCGCTTTCTCCAGCAAGTCCAGGTATGACCACAAGGAGGATGGCGTCGCTTTCTCCAGCAAGTCCAGGTGTGACCACAAGGAGGATGGCGTCGCTTTCTCCGGCAAGTCCAGGTGTGACCACAAGGAGGATGACATCAATCTCACCTGGAGGAATCAACCGCAGGCTTATCATTGAGTAGTTATCTTAGTTTTATATTAACATATGTGACTTTGGGTTATGGTTCGCGTAAAAAAGGATGTATTGTTGAACTATATTACTATGTTTGCCTTCGCTGGAGCTACTGTTGGCTGCTACTACAATACCCGTTGAGAGGGGACTGCAAAGCGAGAGCCAAGCTACAAAGAAAAGCTGCCGAACATAGCTCATATGTGAACTATGGTTGCTCTGTAGTCTTTTGGAAGATTGATGCTTTACAGTGAAGGATGTTATATATTGTTGAATCTGAGATATATAAGGGTGCTGGTAAATTCATGCTATTGTGTTGTAAAGTCCAAGGGCATATATGTCTATATTAACGGAGACTTAACAGAAGTGAGAGCATTCATTGAAATCTGACTTTTTAATGGTACATAGCAAAGATTGGATCTTTTAATGGTATATACCCAAAGATGTGATCTTTCAATGCTATGTAGCCAATTTTCCCTTTTTTAACTGAATCTATGGTCAATTTTCTGCTTGCCCATACGACAATGTTCACAAGGCACAACCGGAAAATACAAAATGCTTCACACGGTAATATACAACATCGATGAGCAAGCACATGCGTATTAGCATGTTGGATTGCTCATATGCTGGACTGGGTATCGTCGGCGTGCGGGTGCCGGTATTGTGCCGAGGCAGAAGATGTCAGGGAAGCCATCCAGGGCCACAGGCGGCAGGACGGGTGCGGACCGCCGAGGCTACGGATTGAAAGACGAAGTAAAAAGCTAGAGTGGTCGCGGCAGCGGTGCAAGCAGCCAGAGTCGCGTGGCGGCTTCAAACCTGGAGCTCCGAACAAACTCCCAGCGAGCGATTCTTGTCCTTCCAAGACCTACGTAGATTACGGATTTACCCTTAACCAAAATAATAAAATAAAATGAAAATTATAGAGTTGGCCCACGTATTTTGATACTGGTCCTACCTATTTTTGGTACTGTCCCCATCACTTTAATAGTACTGAGTACTTTTATATAGGTACCTCATATTTTTGCACCGTCCGATCTGGTGCTATGGATAGCTCCTAATTTTTTCAACCATTGTAAAATCTCTCGTATGGCTCCTAATTTTTCCAACCATTGTAAAATCTCTCTATATAAAAATAATAATAAATACTAAAGAATTTTGTGCACGGTTTGCACAACAACGACGAGAAGAAATTGACCGAACTTAATAAAAGCTACGCGGCGTGGCCGAAGTCAACGATGCGGCACCCTGCGGTGGCTCTCTCGTGCACCACCTCGACGACGCCGGCGAACTCGTCGGCGCCGCTGATAGCGGCCCAGTCGTTGAGGTCGTCGTCACTGGAGCGAAACCCACGCACATCGACGTAGCGGTACCTGTAGAAGAACATCAGCGTGCAGGGCTTGTTGTGGAGCTCGTACATGGCGTTGAAGTCCTGCACCTCGTCGATGTCCACGGCGATGAGCGCCGCCACAGGCCCGACCCGCTCGGCCGCGGCGACCATGGCGGCGTCCAAGCGCGCGAAGCCGTCGTCGTGGCCGCCACCGCGGCCGAACCGGACGACCGCTAGGCGGCCGCTCTCTCCCCGCCGTCGATGGCGTCGTTCACGGCCTCCGCCGAGTGCAGGTGCTCAACGTGGTACGCCATTGCCGGTGCACAGCAACGAGGCCGGCCGGTTGTTTTAAGGGCGCCGTCGAAACTCGAATCCGGCTCGGTCGGATTTGTGGGGTGACGGTGGGCCAAGAAGGCGATGGACGGATCGCGGATCAGGCTGGTTTGCCACGATGGGCCAAGCAGCATTTGCAAATTGCGAGATGGGTCTGTCTCTGTCCTGCCTAGGGGCTTTTTTAAAAAAACAAGAAGGATTAAATCCTTATTTGAGATTTTACTTAAATTACTTTGAGTAATTATTAAATAAAGCTTTTTCCTCTGGGAAAATAATTACAATATGCTTCTCTCAAAAGTAAAATTTTTGCCTGCTCCACATTTGATGAGCGTCCACAAGTTCGATGAAAATTACATCACATCCACAAGCTGGCATGGACATGAAACATTAAAATAAGTTGTATATTAGTGGCCCTACATTTTGAGATGACACTTTATTGTTGAAGTTTTAAGTCAAGTTTATACCCATATATTGTGTAATGTTGTTCTCCCTCCATAAATTCTTAGTCGGTAATGGTGGAGCTACTGTGGATTTCCCCCCGACACTAGCACCGCCACCTCTTGCATTGCTCTTGGACGGGATTGCATAGTCGTACTTAAAGACAAGGACGAGTCCTTTTCGAATTGTTGTAAAGCTTCGTGGTCATGAGGATAAATGACTGAGGTCACCCTTAAGTCTTATGAGTAAAAAAAACGTTTTCTATATCTCTTTGCTCTCTAACTCTCTAGAGATCCATTCTTGTTTTCTATCTTTGGTTACTGAAAAATTTGAAATAGAGAATGTCTATATTTGGAGATCCAATTAAAGAGGTAGTTGAAGTCTTAAAGGGTATTTTTTTTCACCAAAATCTCTATTCCTGTAAATTAAAAAACATATAAATAGTCTCTTGAAGGTGCTCTAATTGATAGAATAGAGATTTTAATAGAAAATACCATGCAATAGCATTTTAAGTTAGATTTCCAAATATGGTTATCATTTATTCCAGATTTCTCCTTAGCTAAAGATGGAGAGCCGGATAGGGTACGCTCTCTAAAATATGGACAAGATACAGAGAAATTGTTGAACGATGGAAGATATAGTGATTTAGATAGCAAGTTTAATTAAGAAACTCTTCGAAGATGGTCTTATATGCATTAAAAAACCCTCCATCTCTGATCTCGCATGAGCAGAAAAGCCAAAAGACTTGTGGACCATCCGTTTTGCTGACATGGTGATTTGGCTCGTCCTCACGCTGTCTCTGAACATCTATAGTACTGTACCTACGAGTCTATGCTCAGGAGTCACAGGCGTGCTGCCATTCTGACTCTGACGACGTTCAATTCGGACATTCTGCGACGCCAACTTTTCCTGCATCGCGTCACTCTGAATCATCCGCCGGAAGCAGTGCTGGTTCCGAGGCGCAGGACCAGTGGCGCGTTCATCATCCCAAGGAGGCCTTGCAGACCTGCATGCTTGCCCGATCAAAGCGTCCATCGAGGCGCTACGTACCGCAGGCAAGGCATGCGTGGATTGTTCAGTTCAGGGATGGTCCTGATGCATGGCCGCCCAGCAGTGATGACCTTTTCTCCTTCTCCTTCTTCTACTTTTTTTCTTTTTCATCCGAAGCTAGCAGAAGGGTTCGGTTAAAGTTCATCTTTGCCTTTCAAATTGTAGTCCTAATTTTAAGGAAGATGTGAATGGTCTAAGCTTCCCAAGCAGAATGACACGTCATCGTCACATATATACTATAGTACTAAAAAGTGTCTTGCGCACAGATGTTAGACTGGATGCACATTCAGACACTCAACGCGCCTGCAGAAATGCATTGTATACAAATACATCTGCAGGCCCTACTACTACTATAATGCTCCATAATTGTGGGTGATAGATGGCAAATTACAAATTTTGATTGATTATCTAAGAAACGTCCAACGCTGATAGGGCAATCGTCATATATAGAGTTGGTAATCGAATCAGCGGAGAATCAGTCTTTTCCCCTAATTGGTCCACTCGATTATGTAAACATGCACATTCAGTCAAAGAACCACGAGCTTCGAGTTTTGTTAGTGCTTCAGCCTTCAGACATCCTTTTTGCACTTGCAAATTTTGAACTGCTCTTTTGTATGTATGTTCAGTTTAGTTAAACGCTGAAGATCTCGAGGAACCTGATTTTGTTCAGTTATTTTCTCTCTAGTGGCCCTCCTAAACTCTTTTGCAAATGTAAAATACTCATCAAAGCAATAGAATAGCTGTGAATAATAAATCACACCCAACTGCAACTGATGAGCCTGCTTCGTGACACACATAATAACCCACTCCCTGATCCGAAAATAGATTATTGCCCAGATGCATAAAAGCCGAAGACAGTGATGTGGGCGTTAAGCCAACAAAATCCTGAAAACCTGGGATCACAAATCGTCGCCAACCACTAGGTCTTGCTCCTAGGGGACACTGAAGACAGTGACGCATTGCCCTGCACTGCACTGTACTAATCTTTTATGCATCTCCATGTATGGCTTCTTCTAGGCATCACATTGAGCAAAGCAAGAGCAGGTTTTGGAGACACGCTTCAAAACAGAAAAGGGCAGGCAGGCATAGAAAATCGACATGACCGGCCTCGTGCTCCAAAGTGCATGACAAACCACTCTTTTCTTGGAAGTTTTTTTAGGGAAAGGAAGAAACATGGAGTAGTGCCTCCTGAACTACCATGGTGGCAGTCCACATCCTGCTGATAGAAAGCGCGCTGGTGATCTTCATGGTTTCAATTTGGGGAATCCCTTTTAATCTTCAATTGTGTTCAGAGATAGATCAAGGTCTTTCTGATGATGATCAGATCGAAGTTTGGATGTGTGTTATGCAGCAATTGCATTATGAGATTGCTCGTGCAAATTATGAATTATGATGGGCTCCTAACCTGCTTTGCGGCTAATCATCAGTGGCATTACCACGTGGAGAACAAAAAAGGAGTCACAAGAATTAGTTGAGATGTGTGTGTGGTTTGATCCTTAAACTTTGGCTTTCACTCATATCTCATGGCTCAACCAGATCCCTTGCTTTGGCGTGCTGTGGTTGTATGTGGAGCTCCTAAATCTCCAAAAGTAGCATGTCCAAACTGAAGCATTATTGTTTTTAGGAAATGTTCAAACATTATGTACATTAATTCTTCCTAGGAAGTCCGTTAAAGTTCCAGTAGTTTGAGCTCAGTCTGTTCTTGTCGTGTCCTGACAAAATTTGAAGCTTGTTGGGAACCATGGCAAGCTATCAATCTATCGTAGAGATCAAATAGACATAGACTGAGGCAGACAGAACACCCCAACCTCAGCAATTTGGGGCAGTAGTTACCAGGCCAGAAACCTTGGATTGCTGTCTCTACTCTCTAGCATCCCTTTAGGTATAGCACTTTGGAAGCAAGAAGTGACTGGGAAACCTTTGCCTTTGTGCAGCTATCTTTAGCTGTTGCATTATGTTAGTAGTAGAATGTACCCATCTTTACAGAAGTCACCAGGGGTAAATCAGTAAATGCTATAGTTTGCCTTTTGACTTAGAGATGTTTAGCTAGTACAATTTTGATCAGCTAGGTCTAGCATTTTAGGTGAATTAACTTGCAAATAAGAGATTCATGTCCATCAGCCAGAGTAGTTTAGGTACAAGTGAAATTGACTGCATTTATAATATCTAGTAATTTGTCTTCTGACAGCAGTAGTACTGCTCGGCAAAGAACACGTTGGAGGAAGCGTCTAATGACAGGGTAATTAAATGTTAATCCATGTTTCATCATTGTTTAACCTTCTGCAGCTTCTTTGCAGCAGAATGTTCTGAACTGACAGAGGCCACATTCGGTAAATGTAATACCCACAATCATAGCCTGCTTTTGATCACTGTGCCTGCAGGAACTCATCAACTGGATCTATCAATCTATCCAAGTACATAAACAGTTTGGCCATGTTCTGTGAAAATTTTAAATTACTACAAGATCAGATCAGATCTTGGCAGCAAGCAGGGCTGGAAAATGCTCCGGTGTCAGAGAACTAACGGAAGAATGAGATGTAAAAGAACATGCATCACAGCTAGAACAAGGTACAGGTTTCAACTTATTTAAACTAGCGATGACTCCTCCCTTATAACTTAACCATGTGTGCTCCATGTTGTGATCACATCACCACTAGGTCACAGCACCTTGATGGGATCTAAATCCGAAGCCGTCTCTGTATTCCCGTGATGCTTCCATCCCTATTACTTAAACCTTATGTCATGTGTGACACCTAACATGTCCCCTAACATGTTTGCCGTCGCTCATGTGATGTCATTTTTAACCTAATAAGATGTTCTATTTTTCATGCACTTGTGGTCTGTTTGTTGGATGACATTGACTTAGTACGTACTAGTATACTACTACTAATACAAAGTTAATTTGAGATTACTTCATAGAACTGATATTAAAATTTGGGCGGATCTTGAAGAAGATGCTAATTAGCTTAGGTGGCCAACGTATAAATTTAACTATAACAAGTAGCAAAACATTATCTTATTAACACAGTAGTTCTAAGGTCTCGTAGACTCTTTCTACGCATATTGGTATGTGCATGTTCATGATAAAAGTTTCAGTTTTTCACTAGCACCTAATCCTTTTCTGTCACTTTCCAGCGGGGCTGCCACCCTTTTGCACGGTTAAGTTGGTAGTAATATTTTATTTTTCTAGGTATTATACTAACCTACACTCCTTTACTGCATGTGCCCCTCCCCTAAGATTCCTATCTTATTCTACCTCACTTGCTTATTTTCTTTAACCCGGACAGCAGACACTCCTCTGATGCATATGATTGAGTTCATAGACAGTAATAAGAGTTTGCCGGTCCTTGTATTCTATTGGCCGGCTCCTTTCGGTTTCCCTGGAAAGTTAGGCACGTGATGCGAACATGTATGCTCTCTGAACTTGGAAATTAGCACCACACAGAAGAAGGTGCAGAAACAGTAAATTGAGCATATGAATTTGCATATGGTTGATGTACCACCCTGTCTCGCAGTTTTTTTTAGTTCTCATCCATGTGAATACTACTAGAGAGAAGCTTAGTGTTGTGTGGCTAGTGGCTAGTGGCTAGACTGCTAGATCTCCCAAAAGTTTAATCCTCTGTCCATGTGCAAGAGCACAATTCTCTTGTCGGATGATTACAGTAATACTACTCAGTAGTAGAATTATATGACACTTCATTTTTTGTAGTATAATAACATGCTGCATGAAATTATCTTAACACAGATAGGAACACTGCATCAAGGCAATATATGGACAGTACAGCTACCTGCGGCAGAGACTGCTACTGTAAGTTTGTGCAGATCTGAGACGAGTGCAGGGAAATATGAACGCAGGTTAGATCTAAGAGGGATTGATTTTATACAGGAAATGTTAGCCAGATCATCTGTGTCAGAGAGGTTGCATTGGCAAGATCACAGAAGCGTGTTCACCTGCAACACTACTGCATGATTTTTCTCTCATTGGATTTGGCACTTCTGTATCTTCCTTTTCCATCGTCAGAAAGTAATTCGCCGACACAACAGTAAAGTTCAAGAAAAACTTGAGCTGTAGATTTGATAAAGCTTGAGGGATGATGATCCTACTTTGACTTTGATAAAAAAAAAAGAAGGTGTAATTTGGTGTGGATATCATTTCTACTACTCACGCAGTACAACAAATTTATATTCTTTTTCTTTTCCCACAGAAGCAGCTCTGAATCACTGCAGATGGACAGACCATCAGAAACATTTAGAAGGTAAACACCCAGAGCCCAGAGGAGAGCATGTGAATTGAGTAGTAAACAAACACCAGCAGCCGCCGCTGTTAACTTCTGAATTCTGTCCACCCTGCATCAGTGCAGTACAAAAGAACAAACTTTCACAGGTGCTAGAAACACTGTACTTAACAAAGGATAAATAAAGTTCAGAACTTGAGATTACCGAGGGAATTGCAATTAGCATTTCCCGGAACCCGAGGAGGAAGAAATGTTCATGTTCTCACTCGCCTCCTCAGCAGAGCACAGCAGAAAGCAATTAACAATTCAGGATCACCCAATGGCAATAATGAGTACATCAACTAGGGATAAACATATCCACATGATGGCATCAGCTGGGCTCCATCCATGCCATCTGCTTTCTCCCCTCACACTTCACTTGAAAATTGCCAATATTCCTTTCTGATCTGAAACTTCAAGAACCAAATTTTGGACATGTATTCCAAGTAGAAGTAGAAGAACCACTCACTCACACACATCACTGTATATAGGAAATGCGAGACTATTTGCGCTATCGTCATCGTTAAAACGGCTTCAAGATTCGTTCTAGAGTGAAACCAGACTCGCTGGTTTCGTGTGTGAGTAGCAACCAAGCACAAATCTCAACGGTGTGCGCATTAGGATCTATGGTTAAAGACTAGAGAGTAGAGGTAGTACAAGGCAAGTCACTGTCACCTAATCAAATCTGTTGTTTAATTATCGAAAAGAATATCCCCCAAAAGCTAAGCTATTGCTTCATTATTTTCATTTGGATCCAGATCTCTAAACCCTTTGTGTGCTATAAACAAATCCTGGGGTCTCCCGCTCTACAATCCCGAGGCAACGAGGAGGCGCCAGTGCCACCACTCACCCACGGCCACGGCCACGGCCACTCTCTGCTCCATCACCAATGCCTCCACGCCTGCGCGCCATCGCCGCAGCGAGGCTGGTCGCGCTTCTCGTGTGCCTCTCCCCGGCGCTGCTCGCGCCGTGCCGCGCCGTCAACGAGCAAGGCCAGGCGCTGCTGCGATGGAAGGGGCCGGCGCGCGGCGCGCTGGACTCGTCGTGGCGGGCGGCGGACGCGACCCCGTGCCGGTGGCAGGGCGTGGGGTGCGACGCGCGCGGCAACGTCGTGTCGCTGTCCATCAAGTCGGTCGACCTCGGCGGCGCGCTCCCGGCCGGGGAGCTCCGGCCGCTGAGGTCGTCGCTGAAGACGCTGGTGCTCTCCGGCACCAACCTCACCGGCCCGATTCCAAAGGAGATCGGCGACCTCACCGAGCTCACCACGCTTGACCTCAGCAAGAACCAGCTGTCCGGCGCGATCCCGCCCGAGCTCTGCCGGCTGACGAAGCTCCAGTCGCTGGCGCTCAACACCAACTCGCTGCGGGGCGCCATCCCCGGCGACATTGGCAACCTCACCAGCCTGACGTCCCTCACGCTCTACGACAACGAGATCAGCGGCGCCATTCCGGCGAGCATCGGCAACCTGAAGAAGCTGCAGGTGCTCCGCGCCGGCGGGAACCAGGCGCTCAAGGGCCCGCTGCCGCCGGAGATCGGCGGGTGCACAGACCTCACCATGCTCGGCCTCGCCGAGACCGGGCTCTCCGGGAGCCTGCCGGAGACGATCGGGCAGCTCAAGAAGGTCCAGACGATCGCCATCTACACCGCGATGCTCACCGGCTCCATCCCCGAGAGCATCGGCAACTGCACCGAGCTCACCAGCCTCTACCTGTACCAGAACTCCCTCTCCGGGCCCATCCCGCCGCAGCTCGGCCAGCTGCGCAAGCTGCAGACGGTGCTCCTGTGGCAGAACCAGCTCGTCGGCACCATCCCGCCGGAGATCGCCAACTGCAAGGACCTCGTGCTCATCGACCTGTCGCTCAATTCGCTCACGGGGCCCATCCCGAGTAGCTTCGGCACGCTGCCGAACCTGCAGCAGCTGCAGCTCAGCACCAACAAGCTCACCGGCGCCATCCCGCCGGAGCTCTCCAACTGCACGTCGCTGACCGACATCGAGGTGGACAACAACGAGCTGACCGGCGAGATCGGCATCGACTTCCCGCGGCTGCGCAACCTGACCCTGTTCTACGCGTGGCAGAACCGGCTGACCGGCCCCGTGCCGGCGAGCCTCGCCCAGTGCGAGGGCCTGCAGTCGCTGGACCTCTCGTACAACAACCTCACCGGCCCCGTCCCGAGAGAGCTGTTCGCGCTGCAGAACCTGACCAAGCTGCTGCTCCTCGACAACGACCTCACCGGGGCCATACCGCCGGAGATCGGCAACTGCACCAATCTCTACCGGCTCCGGCTCAACAACAACCGGCTCTCCGGGACGGTACCGGCGGAGATCGGCAGGTTGAAGAACCTCAATTTCCTCGATCTGGGCAACAACCGCCTTGTCGGGCCGTTGCCGGCTGCGTTGTCCGGCTGCGACAACCTAGAATTCATGGACCTGCACTCGAATGCCCTGTCTGGCTCTTTGCCGGATGAGCTGCCCCGCAGCCTACAGTTCGTTGACATCTCCGACAACAAGCTCACCGGTCTGCTGGGCCCCGGCATTGGGATGTTGCCGGAGCTGACGAAGCTTAACCTCGGCAAGAACCGGATCTCCGGCGGCATACCGCCGGAGCTCGGTTCCTGCGAGAAGCTTCAGCTGCTGGACCTCGGCGACAACGCGCTCTCCGGTGGCATCCCGCCGGAGCTCGGGAAGCTTCCCTCGCTGGAAATTTCGCTTAACCTCAGCTGCAACCGTCTCTCCGGCGAGATTCCGGCGCAGTTCGGCGAGCTGGATAAGCTCGGCAGCCTCGACATATCGTACAACCAGCTCTCCGGCAGCCTTGCGCCCCTCGCGAGGCTCGAGAACCTCGTCATGCTCAACATATCGTACAACACATTCTCCGGTGAGCTCCCAGACACGCCCTTCTTCCAGAAGCTTCCGCTCAGCGACATCGCGGGCAACCACCTGCTCGTCGTGGGCGCCGGCGGCGACGAGGCCTCCCGGCACGCGGCCGTCTCGTCGCTGAAGCTGGCCATGACGATCCTGGTGGTGGTGAGCGCTCTCCTCCTCCTGACGGCCACCTACGTGCTCGCGCGCTCCCGCCGCCGCAACGGCGCCATCCACGGGCACGGCGCCGACGAGACGTGGGAGGTGACCCTGTACCAGAAGCTGGACTTCTCGGTGGACGAGGTGGTGCGCGCGCTGACGTCGGCGAACGTGATCGGCACGGGGAGCTCGGGCGTGGTGTACCGCGTGGCGCTCCCGAACGGCGACTCCCTCGCCGTGAAGAAGATGTGGTCGTCCGACGAGGCCGGCGCGTTCCGCAACGAGATCTCGGCGCTGGGCTCCATCCGCCACCGCAACATCGTGCGGCTGCTGGGGTGGGGCGCCAACCGCAGCACCAAGCTGCTGTTCTACACCTACCTCCCCAACGGCAGCCTCAGCGGGTTCCTCCACCGCGGCGGCGTCAAGGGCGCCGCCGACTGGGGCGCGCGCTACGACGTCGCGCTCGGCGTCGCGCACGCCGTCGCGTACCTCCACCACGACTGCCTGCCGGCCATCCTGCACGGCGACATCAAGGCAATGAACGTCCTCCTCGGGCCCCGGAACGAGCCGTACCTCGCCGACTTCGGCCTCGCCCGCGTCCTCTCCGGCGCCGTCGCCTCCGGCTCCGCCAAGATCGACTCGTCGTCCAAGGCGCCACGCATCGCCGGCTCGTATGGCTACATCGCGCCAGGTAAATAGCCGTCGTACGTAGCATCGATTTCATCAGAAAAGCCAGTAAATTTTTCCTGACATTTTGTTTCTTGATGCCTCAAATCAAATCAAATCAAAACAGAGTACGCGTCGATGCAGCGGATCACGGAGAAGAGCGACGTGTACAGCTTCGGCGTGGTGGTGCTGGAGATCCTGACGGGGAGGCACCCGCTGGACCCGACGCTGCCGGGCGGCACGCACCTGGTGCAGTGGGTGCGGGAGCACGTGCGCGCCAAGCGGGCCACGGCGGAGCTCCTGGACCCGCGGCTGCGGGGGAAGCCGGAGCCGCAGGTGCAGGAGATGCTGCAGGTGTTCTCGGTCGCCATGCTCTGCATCGCCCACCGCGCGGAGGACCGGCCGGCGATGAAGGACGTCGTGGCGCTGCTCAAGGAGGTCAGGCGGCCGGCCGAGAGGTCCGAGGAGGGGAAGGAGCAGCCGGCGTGCAACGCGGGGGCGGCGGCGACCGCCTCCGCCGCTGCGCCGCTGGACGGGCAGGCGCAGCGGTCGCCGCCCCGGAGCCCGCTGCCCAAGGGCGGCTCGTCGAGCTGCTCGTTCGCCATGTCCGATTACTCTAGCTAAGCTGATGAAAATCATGCTCGCTGAAGTGCTGCTGCAGAGCTGGTAGATACCGATCAGCAGACGCTGCAGGGGTGAATTTTGGAGGTGTAATAAGATAGTGTGATTAGTGTATCAGTAAGTAGTTAAATTGTTAATTAATCCAGATTATAGCTTGTAATTCTGTGCTCATTTGTATTTGTACTTTTGTAAATTAATTAATCAATTAATGGGTCAATTCTAGTCTACTAGAAGAAAAAAAATGACGACATGATGATGAAAATGATCGGAAATGATACTATAAACGTGAAAATTTAAAATTATCGGGTATGGCATTTCCCCATATTTTGAATAACTACAATGAAAAAAAAATTGTAAAAAACCTGGTTATACTAAATTCATAAAATGACCCCCTTTATGTTTTTTTTTTTTAACAATAATGGCCACAGAACTTGCTCATGTGTCCAAGTCGAGTCAGTGTAATGGTGATTAGTGTATCCGTTAAGTAGTTAAATTGTTAATTGATTTAGATTATAACATGTAATTCTGTGCTCAGATGTATCTGTACTTGTAAATTAATTAGTCAATTAATGAAAAATTTGAGAAAAATAGCGACTCCAGAAATGAAAATGGTCGGAAACAATAATACCGCATAATGTAATGTGTAAACAAATGGTTGGTACTAAATTTCCCATACTTTATGATAACTACTTCCTCCGTCCCATCGAGTTTGTCACTTGAAAAACGTATTTATGAGGGGGCACAGTTTTTAATGATAAAGTCCATAGGACGGAGGGAATAATGTCTAATGAGAACTGTCAAATACAGTTATACTAAAAAATCATAAAATGCCAGCTTTTATATTTTCCTAAAAACGAAAACAATAAAGAACACTTGTGCTTTCAGAGTCCCAGTGACAAGGACAAGCTAAGTATCATCAACACACTTGTGCTTTCGATTTTAGTAGTACAATTAAGTTTGAAAATCATATATTTCAAAAAAAAAAAGTTTGAAAATCATAAAAACCTTCTGTTATATTGTTTTCCTTTTTTTAAACAAAAAAGCCCAAAGCTGCAAAAGCTGCATAGTTCTACTTCCATGTTTGGGCCGTAAATCATGAAGGACAAAGGCTAGGGCCCAAATACTAACTGTTTGGGTTAATTGTGTATTGAGCCCAGATCGAGGGACCACGGCCCAAACAGAATCTCCTTCTCAAGCAACCCTACTACTCTCTCACTCGAGCACCCGCGCCGCGCCCTTCCCAACTCCACGCTTGTCGCCGGCCTGCTCGCCTCCGGCGCCGCCGCCGCATCTCCATCCCCCCGCCGCTCCTCATCCTAGCTGGGCTAGCTCCATACGCCTCCGTGGGTGGTGGTGTCTGATTACTTCATTACTCCCTGGACGTCTATTGCAGCCCTAAGCGCGGTTCCCTTCCGGCTCCACTGCGGGGAGCCTGGTTTCGCTCGTGATGTCGCTGGCCGCCGGAGAAAAGCTCTCTGGAGCCCACAGAGAGGGCAGGGCCGTGGAGGCGCGGAGGGTCTTCATAGGCGCCGGCTGCAACCGCGTGGTGAACAACGTCTCGTGGGGAGCCTGCGGTCTCGTCGCCTTCGGCACCCAGAACGCCGTCGCCCTCTTCTCTCCACTGGTCTGCCGCCTCGCTTCTTCACCATTTTCTATTTCTTGCGGTTTTAGTTACCTGATAAGTATACCTCGCTTGTTCGTGTCACCCAATTTGTCCTAACTCGTGTTCGTGCGAGCAGAGAGGTGAGATCGTGACAACGCTCCCGGGGCACAAAGCGCCGGTTAATTGCACGCTATGGCTTCCCACAAAGAAGGATGTGCTCCAAGGTGCGTCACTTTTACCTTTTTTCTCTTACATATTTTTGGTTTCGTCTGCTCGATGTTTAGGAATTGTAATTGATGTATGTACTTTGGAGCTTGCTGAAACGACTCTTCTGGTAGTTTTTTTTTTCTTGGTTGTTCTTTGAGCAAAGTTATACATATATGATTTGACCATGTAAGCTGGTCCTAGTACCAGCAATGATCATCTGGAGCTGACTGTAGATTATTGCTATTTCCTTCATTCCTTGAATTGTTCTAGTTAGTAACTGACATGTTGCAGATATACAGCACTAGATTAGATATGTCTGATCCTGAACGCTGGTTTCTTTTTCTCCTTTCTGATGTCTAGTGCTGCATTTGTTTGACTGTTTTTCCTTCATGGTTTGCAGTTCGCGGAAGGGAGACACACTATCTACTCTCAGGTAGTGCTGATGGTACTATCTTGGCTTGGAAGATTGGTTCTGGCAAAGGAGAGGTGAACTTGATTATGTATTCGCCTTATTTAAACTGAATACTGTGTTCTGTACTTACATGGGCAGCGCTCACTGCTCTGTTGTACGAGAATTGATTGCAGCCTTGTGGTCTTGCTGGGAAATATAAGCTTGATAAACTTAAAAAAATGGACTCCAATAGTTTCTACTGATGCCTAATTGTTTGATTTATTCTATATACCTTCTTTGCAGTGGTCTCATGTGTTGCAGCTCCCAGGGATGCATAAGAAAGGGATTACCTGTCTTGCTGGAAGGATGATGTCTGAGACTACTGCAATTTTTGCTTCTACTTCTTCAGATGGTATTGTGGTTATTTGGGAGATGGCAATTGAGCCCACCACTGGTGGTAAGATTGCTTCCTTTTGGATTGTCAATATTACTGTTAGGAGCCTAATCTTTTGTCATGCTGGTTTAACTATTCAAACTCTAATCCCCCCTTTTATTTTATTTTACAATTTTGACTGTTCTGGGGAATGTGCACTGCATTTGTACTTAAGCTATTTGCTTTCTATTCTCAGGTGATTGCAAAGTGTCTTGCCTGCATTCTCTGTCCGTTGGTTTAAAACCAATGGTTTCACTTTCATTAGCTGTATTGCCAGAACGAGGCCATCTCATTTTGGCGATGGGCGGTTTAGATCACAAGATCCACATCTATTGTGGGGATAAGGCAGGCAAGGTTTGTAACTTGAATGTTTTTGCAACATCTTTTTTTCTCCATTTTTCCATTTCTTTCTACCCTAACTACACATTTTTCTGTGTGCAGTTCATTAAGGCCTGTGAACTTAAAGGTCATTCTGATTGGATCAGAAGTTTAGACTTTTCTTTACCTGTGATGATGGGTGGTGAAAAGCACAACCTTTTCCTTGTTAGTTCATCTCAGGACAGAACCATTCGGATATGGAAAATGACTTCAGAAGCTGCTTCTTCTGGCTCCTCCGTACAGTTAAGGAAAGGAACTATTGAGATGGCCTCCTATATTGAAGGACCTCTATTTGTGGCCGGCAGTACAAGTTACCAAGTATCATTGGAGTCTCTTCTTGTTGGGCATGAGGATTGGGTATATTCCGTAGAGTGGCAGCCACCTACATTGTTAACTGGGGATGAAGCTCATCAGCCAATGAGCATATTATCTGCATCCATGGACAAGATGATGATGATATGGAGGCCAGAGAAAAATACTGGCCTTTGGATTAATTCAGTGACTGTTGGTGAATTAAGTCACTCCGCACTTGGATTTTATGGTGGACATTGGCAGCCTGATGGTAGATCCATTCTAGCTCATGGTTATGGTGGATCATTTCATATGTGGAGAGATGTTGGACTGGATTCTGAAAATTGGCAGCCTCAGATAGTCCCATCTGGTCATTTTGCACCTGTGTCTGACTTGACATGGGCAAGATCTGGCCAATATTTGCTATCAGTTAGCCATGACCAGGCAAGTTCCTCTACTTAATATCAGTTTTAACTCATACTTCTAGAACTCATATTTGTTTAGTTGTTATGTTTCTTTTCTACTTGCTAATGCTCTTTTACATCAATGCTAAACATGCAGACAACACGCATATTTGCTCCTTGGAGAAATCAAGTTAACCCTGGAGACATGGTATATTGGCGTGAAATTGCCCGTCCGCAAATTCATGGCCATGATCTCAACTGTGTGACATTCATTCAGGGTAGTGGGAACCATCGCTTTGTTAGTGGTGCTGATGAAAAGGTTTCTAGAGTTTTTGAAGCTCCCTTATCATTTTTGAAGACCCTACAACAAGCAACTCTGTTGAAACCTGACATCTCTGAGGATTTTGACAATGTTCAAGTCCTTGGAGCAAATATGTCTGCTCTTGGGCTTTCACAGAAACCCATATATACGCATGGTCTCTCACACCACCTGTGTCTATTGTAATTGAACAATAATGCTTCCTTTTATTTGACATGAAAAATGCGTAGTTGTATATAATGCTGTTTTTTTTCTGCATGGTTGTGTAGCAGGAGTCAAGGAATCCCCAAGAGGTAATTCTAATGATGGCCCAGATTCTATGGAGACAATTCCTGATGCAGTGCCTACTGTATTCACTGAGCCTCCTGTGGAGGACCAGCTTGCATGGAATACACTATGGCCTGAATCACACAAACTATATGGTCATGGAAATGAGCTCTTCTCGATATGCTGTGATTATGAAGGGAAGCTTGTTGCGTCATCTTGCAAGGTAATGTTTTCTTGTGCTAATTTGAAATTCGTTGATAGAACAACAGGAACAATACCAATAGTCAAAGGCAAGTTGTGATCATATGCTAATATATTACTATTATTCCATGAGAATTCCTGGGTGCCATTGAGAATCCTTTTTTGTCAATCCAGATACCAATTACACCACCATTGTGTTGTGACCATGTTACAATAAATACTTGATCATTTGATTCAATAATTCATACCTTCTCTTAAGAGAGCTGATTGGATGTGAATTTGCAAAGAAATGCTTTTTTTCATCTCAATATGAACAGGGAAGTGGGATGAAATTATAGTATTCTTGGACCTTTCTTTATTTCTGGGGATTCATGAAAAATTCATGTAGGACCACTGTGTGAAAACAGTGTTGTGCATCTTCATGTGGCAATACTGCATTCTTTTATTAATATTTGACATATTGGCATAATTACATTAGTTGATGCTGAGTATGCTTAATTGTTAATGGTTTCATTTTACTGTATGCATGGGAAATCTGATGGAATTTCACTCCCATCCAGGCTCAATCAGCTGCAGTTGCTGAGATCTGGCTATGGGAGGTTGGAACATGGAAAGCTGTTGGCCGCTTGCAATCTCACAATCTAACAGTGACACAAATGGAGTTCTCTCGTGATAATGCATTTCTCTTAAGTGTTTCAAGGGATCGCCATTTGTCTATCTTTTCAGTCAGGAAAACTGGTAGGCAATAACTCATGATCATGTAGTTCCTTTGAACTTACTGCTTTACATGTCTTTCCAGTCATTCTGTTTGATTAGTGCTGGAGTTGTTAATATGATGTCACTTGTGTAATTCTAGAAGGAGGAGCAGAGCACCATCTGGTTGCAAAGCTTGAAGCACACAAAAGAATTATATGGGCATGCTCATGGAACCCCTTTGGCTATGAATTTGCAACTGGATCGAGGGACAAGAGTGTCAAGATATGGTGTGTTGAAGACGCATCTTCTGTCAAGCTACTTGCAACATTGCCTCAGTTCCGTGACAGTGTAACTGCATTAGCATGGATGGGCCGTGACCGTGCTTCGAATGCTGGTATCCTCGCTGTTGGCATGGATAATGGATTGATCGAGCTCTGGAGTGTTTCAGGTGGAAGAGCTTCTGCAGGCAGTACACCAGACTCTCCACTCAGCGTGGCATGCATGCTTCGATTTGACCCTCTCTTGTGTCATGTGTCAACTGTTCACCGTTTACGGTGGCGGGAACCCAGTTCCACCGATGAGGAATCAGCACTTGAGCTCGCTTCTTGTGGAGCTGATCACACTGTAAGGGTGTTTGAGGTCCGCGACACCATATAGGCTTATGTCCAGACGTAGTAGATCAAGCTGTTATGTGCGTGGCAGTTTTTTTATCGATATCTGACACGTCGTGTTGTAAAACAGTCCTGATATGAGAATTGAGAAAAGAGTGTTATCATGAAGCATGTGATGTCTATATGTAGCACCAGTTTAGTGGTAAAAGATGCAGTGTTGCCCTCATTTGAAAAACTATGAGATTATTATGGTTATAGATGGCGATGTATTGCTGAATCACCTATATCCAAGCTTTGTGTATCATTTCAATCTGGAATACAAATTCAATAAAAATCCACTATATTGCTTTGCATTGAAGCAACGAGTTCCATGCTGTACGTTACACACTTTATTGAACTCTATGTTCAGGTTGCTTACAATCTAAGCTACTGACCTACTGTGTTGCAGTGAGCCACCAGGATGCAGCAACAACTGATCAAGCAAGAGATCGACAAAGATGAAGAACCAACATCAAATTCACATGAATTGTGGGTATGTTTTGCTGTTCTCAGGACATTTTTCATCATCAGTATAAAAAAAAATAACTAAGATTTGGATATAATAACAAATGAAAACCCAGTCATCTTGTTCTGCATCTCCGGGCAACAAGAACTCCACTAGGAGGGGCAGTGAGTTCCAGCTGACATATTGTGTACATCCAGTATGAGTAGTGGCCAAACCCAAACCTGGCCTCCACTTTGAAGGCGCCTCTGATTGTGTACACCACCCTGTTGCTCCTCACCTGGTTCACCATCTTTACAGCCACCTCAGGTGGCAGCAGAACTCGGCTGGACACCAGGTGCATATTCAGGACCTGGGACTGGCCCCGCCGCTGCAGGAACGGAGGCAGTGCCTGCACGGCCATGGGCCTGTCCTGGAAGAAGAGCTCGATGGTGGCGGACCGGAACACCAAATCAATCTTCTGGTTGGGGTTGGAGATGTTAGCCACGAGGGTCATGTCGTTGTTGAAGTAGGGGGCTGGTGAGTCCACATATATGCTGTTGAGGACGGCGTTGGCGGTGTCGAAGGATGGCGGCCTTGGCTTCACCGCCAGGAAGATGATCAGGATGACGACGCCTGCAACGATGAGGAGGATGCTGAAGGCGAAGCAGACGATGGCTGCACACCACATCGCCGGCGATGTCCGGTGGCGCGGTTGCAGGATTATCTTTGAAGGTGCCCGCGCCGGCTGCCGCGGCACCTGTGGTTGCTCTGGTTGCCGCGCCACCTGTGGTTGCTCGATTGTCTTGGACGGATCCACCGGCGACGACTGTGGCAGCGCCGGTGACTGCTCGATTACCTTGGACGGATCCACTGCCGCCGGTGGTGGTGGTGGCAGGGCCAGTGGCAGCTGCTTCTTGTTGATTAGCTTGTTTACGATGGTTTTTGGGGATTGGAGGTGGTAAGGAGTGCCCATCTCTGCAGCAACACCACCACCAAGCCCAACAAGGCAAAGACAAGGAGCTCAAGAGTGTAGAGAGGCTTAAATGGGGGGAAAGCAAGCTACTAGAGAGCAAGGACAACAACAACAACAACGAGAGCCAGGGAATGGAGTGATGGAGTTAAAAGGAGTCTGATCGAGCCTATTGGTGGCACTGGCACCTCCTTCCAAAATAAAGAGGGAGAAAAGAGAGGCTTTTGAAAATCGGGCGTGGGGCCACTGTCTCGTGTTCCGCCATTGAAAAAACCATAGCTGCTTCAAGCAAAGGTGTGGAGTGGGGCAGCGTTGCCGGCTGCCGGCGATTGATTGGGGTCTGCTTTATCTAAGAAAAGCATATTTCTTGAGGTGGACAAAAGTAAAGCTTGGGTTATTCTTGGTGCTAACAAATACTAGTCTGATGCTCAATGTTTCATGTTTCTGGCTTGCATGTTCAGACATCGGCTTGGAATGTGCTCTTCCCACTGATACATACATGCCCAGTGCATCAGTGGTTCATTTTTGCAGGAACACCTGCCCATGCTTTCCTCGTGCAGTTTTTAAAATTGACCAAGGTGAGATGAAGTGATAAAATGTGTCACAATCATTGAAGTTCATGCAATCTTCCTGTTAATGAAAGTTCGAAACTGTGGAAAGCAGTCAAACTATGAGGAGGTGAGATGAGAAGCATGCTCATGCTGTGGCCTGTGGGAGGAGAGCAGAGAAGGAAGGATTGCTTAGCCATGGAAAAAACAAAAAAGGCGCTCCTGGACCAGCTTGGTTTCGTCTCGAAATAAAGGCAGGTATGGGGTTAATTCATGACTAAGGAACCCATATGTGCTGACAGAAAACCGGCCTGGATTTGATGCGAGATCTCCAACAGAAAAGAACATTCCTGATGAGTCCGTGCCCTTTTTTTTTTTTTTCTTTGGTGCAGTGTAGTGCCCTGCTTTTGTCAGAGACGTCGAAAGCTGACGCCGCACTGCGCGGCTTTACATGGGGATCTTCACTTCCTTGGATGGGAGAGCACCGAGCCATGTGTCGTCTAGCCTGCATTCTTCAGGTGCCATTCGGATTGGTGAGTTGGTACTTGGTAGTAGGGAAGAAGAAGAAGCAAGAAGAATCGTCTGTATGTGCGAAGAAACTTCTGAGAAGGATTCGATCTTCGTTCTGTGATCACTGAGCTGGTTATGCTTTATGATCTTGGTTCTGCTCACTGATCACTGATCACAGGGTTGTGCACGTCTGCATCACCTTTGGTTTTCCTTTTACTTTTGTGAACGCAGGTGCACCACTAGCTATGACGAAACTATTCTCTAATCGCTCTTGAGTCTTGATATATATACCAGCTGTGCTGTGAACATAATCTAGGTGGTGTCAGTCTGTCAGGTCACAGGTCAGGCGACGTTGGCGGGTGGCACGGCAAGTCGGCAACGCTGTCGTAGGTGAACGCCGGCGTGTCGCAGCAGGGCCATTAGGAGCAGCTCGCCGACGCCTCCACCTGCTGCCCTGAGCCCCTGATCTGATGTGCGGCCACCACGTCGCCGTCGTACTGCGTCTCCAGGAGGAACTTCTCGTCCGGCCCCATGCAGTGCTGCAGCGGCAGCAACATCGTCAGCCTTGCCGTGGTGGCGGCGTCGCAGTCACAGAAACTCGATCGGTGCAGGCGTATGCCTGCTGCCACGCCTCGGCGTCGCCGCCTGCTCGTCCGGCCGCGCACGGCTCACAGTGATGGTGCAGACCGGCCGAGACGGAGAGAGCGAACGAAAGCTCCAGTCATCGCCGGCACCCCATTTTGCCCCCTGCAGCTGCAACGACGCAAGGTTTTGTGCAGACTGGAACTTTGAACTTTGGCCAAAGAACGAATGAAACAGAGAGTTCATGTGTATGTATTATACCGGTATGTACTTCTTTCCGTCCCAGCAGGTGCAGCCGGATCGAAGAGCGAGGGGCATATGCATGTGATATTGCTCAAGCTCAACTGCAAGCAAGGGAAACTCCTCGCTCGTTGTTGGGCAAATGCAAACACGCAATTCAGAAGTTGCATTCGCAGATCATAGTAATTCAGAATGTCAGGCCTACAATATATGCATGCAACACAGCAACAGCACACAGTCACACAAACACAATGCAAGTGAATGAAACCAAGAGGACCTCAGGCAGCGTTCCTCAGAGGAGATGTGTAGCCGCTGCTGCGAACGAGCTGTAAATCTCTTGCTGAAAGAACAATGCAGGTTTTACTCCAAAAAAAAAAAAAAAGAAGAAAGAACAATGCAGTTGGTCTGGTCTGGTCAGGTGGGAATGGGATCGATTTGCATTGGCAGCTGATGGGAGGGAGTGCTTGTAGGAGCGGAGATGGCGGAGCGGGAGCGGGACTGGCGCGACGTCGTGACCGTGAGCTGGCCACCCGCAGTCCCGCACATCCCCAGGCCATTGCGTATTATTTTTGCTCCGGCGCTAATGCTACCCCTGCTATATAAGGGCCTGATGCGATGGTATTCTCAGGTAGACACAAAAATGAAGGTAGGCAATGCCATGCGTCTCCATTTGTCCTTGTTTTTCTTCGCTCCACGCAGAAAGAAAGAAAGAAAGAAAGAAAGAAAGAAAGAAAGAAATGGCCAGTAGCATGGAGGGAGAAGGGAGTAGCTGAGTAAGTGATTTTTCCCCCTCACTGCGACCAACTAGTATAAGTAAATTGTTACTTCTGTGATTATTATTTGTATTTGTGCCATAACCTATAAATTTTTTTTTGTCCTTGTCTTACTGTATAAATAATTGTAAACGGCTAAATTTTTCTTTTTTTCACAGATATCAGGTTTTGTCAGGTTTATGATTTTGTCTGATGCATTTTTTTTATTTTTATAACTGAAAATTACAGATTGTGTCTACATGAATTACAACATCAAAACCTGCAATTTTAATATAATAAAGTATATGCAATAATCGTCGGTTGAAAACATATTAAAATTCAGGCACCTAAATTTTAGCAAATCTATTTTTTTCTCTTTCAGTAACTTTGTTTACTTTTTGTTCTTTTCATTTTGGCCGGCCCTTCGATTTCTCTCCTTATTTTAAGAATTCGTTTTTGATGATTTCGCTTTGTAAGTGGATCTATGTTATTTATCACTGCGCTTCTTGTTTGCGCAGCATGCATGTCATGTGTGTGGCGGGGCGCCGGGGCTCGGACCCGCTGATACAAAGGGATGTATGATGGGTCCGTTTCGGTCCCTGGCCCACGCGACCTCCAAGCCCATGAATATGGGCCGGCAGTCCCCCAGCCGGCCCAGCAGACAAGGAGATCACACACAGCATCCGCGAGAAAATCTTTGGTACCTAGCCCGATCAGACTTCTAACTCTGGGTTAAGTCGGTTCAGGCCTCTAAAATCATGATCGCAACCTGCTAACCGACCAGTGTACTGTCGGGTCGGGTTTTTTAGCGGGACTCTAAAACCATGTAACAAAAAAACTTATGCAAGTCGAAAAAACCATTTTCCATACAATAAAATCATAGTCCAATTTAATAAAACTGCATGCACTAAATAAAATGATAGGCCTTAAATTCAAAGAATAAACTAGAAATGACGACAGATAGTTTAAATGAAATATAAATGGGTTTAGTGACCAAAACAAAACTTTTCTGTTGTTTCATAAAAGTGGCTACATGTATTAACAGCGCATTAGATCTTTATATTTTCCAATATGAAAGGACAATAGCTCAATTCGTCACTAATATTACTATGTATGATATTATTAGAGGGGGTCTTTAGTTTAGTCACCAAAACAAAACTATTCTATTGTTTTGTAAAAGACTAGGTAGTGTGCCCGTGCGTTGCTACGGGATAGCTAAACTTTTATAGTAAAAATACATAATCGTATGAGAAAATAATAATACTCTAAAATTCAAAAGATAAAGTTCATGAAATTAACCGTCACAAAGAGTGTAGTAAAGAGTAGCATCGCAAGCTCACCAACTCAACTTTATAGACCTTTATATGATGCGGCTAAAAGAATGCTTTTATATCGGCAAGAAAAAATGGAGGGCTGTATGAAAATTCAAAATGTATCCTGACTTAAATGTATTTTAGACCCGTATGAAAATATGAAAAATCTGAATGATTTCATTTTTGTTTTGTTTTTCGCATACTTATGATGAAATACAACTTCATGTTTTGATATGCAACTGAAACAATCACGTTCATATTGTAAGAACCTATGTGAAACTGAAATAATCAAGATCAGGTCCGCAATTCGCAACCATTGCTATGTACTGCTGCTATGAACTACTTATCCCCAAATTTGAACAATGGCATCATTTCTCCATGCCCCTTGCTCATTTCTTCGGGTGCAAAAGCTTCCTCACTCCTTGGGTGTCTCGAATTGGTCCTGAAATGTTCTGGATGCAATTCTGTTGACTCTAATGTCATCATCTGTTCCCCAGTGATCTTGTGATGCGTTTTCTATGGATCAGAAAAAAATCAAACATGATAAATAGAGTTCTAGTGTACATACAAAATGCATAAGGAAGGAGTGTGTGCGTCATCGCGTCGGAGCATCAAGCTGAACCACTCAGAAGAGGAATTAAAATTGAAGGTAACCTAGCTGAACCACTCACAAGTCAGTAACCCTTAGCACCAACAACTGAATCCACGGTAAGAGCTAAAATGATCCCAGTAAGTATGTGCTTGTGGAGCAATAACGCACGAGCATGATAATTCACTTCCAGAAGTAAAAATGTTTCTTTAATAATAGCAGTAGTGTCTATTGTGGATCAAACATTTCCACTAAAGTTGAATTTTATGGCCTGTATTGAGCAGAAGCATTTATTTATACAAGAATCACATCAATCAGACTCAAATAACATGTAAACTCACCCCAATACACCTGCAGCTTGCAGGACGGCACGACCCTCAGGTTCACTTCGTACAGGATCGGGAGCATGATGGTCGCCCCCGAACAGCCTGGACATCAGGCTCCTCAACTTCCATATCACGGCTGCAGTGCAGTGTAGTCAGCAGCGTGCCAGTGATCAACCGAATAGTTAACAAAGGAAACATGATATAAAAGTATAGAACTGAAGAGAAGAATAGTAAGGTGTGGGTACATACATATTTAAACCTGACCTCATTTCACAAATCTATACATTTTATATAAATCTATAATGGAATTGTCTATTTGCCTAGCCATTCTGTTTGCCTAGCCATTCTGAATAAGGAGGGAGTAAAACGTATCGATCAAACAAATTGGTAAAATCATCAGAAAAATGAATCAGTGTCACAATATGAATGCTTGCAAAAACATGTCCAAGATTTCCAGATGCCACTGTAATTTTTTTGTATTATTTTTCTTCTTAGATTCTTCTAAATAAACAACATTAGTACTTAAACCATGCCAAAATAAAGTGAAACTGGTGGAGGTGCTCTAGCTTGTCAACTGCAACTGCAAATCTTCTTAAATCAACAGTTCAATAATGCAAATAAAACTTTCTGACGATAAAAAAACATAGCATTGCTCGCAGTGTCTGCGTGCTCGGGTCAGAAAACATAACTAATTGTCTTTCTTTGGATATATGCAATAAACATTAGTGAATCAAAACATTCAAATGGTATATACTTGAAAAAGGGATAGTGAGACCATCATATAGATGATAAATTCTTAAGCATTATTCTTCAGTTACCTCAGAGCTCGTGCCTCATAGCTCTGTATCACAGTATAGTAGCTTAGAAGGTTTGCCTCGACTTGTACAGGTTAGAAAATAATTGTAAGTCACAAATATATTAAGGACTCAGCCCAGTTATGCTACATGGCAATCTCTTTTGCGAACAATACTGTGAGGAGTCAGGAACGAAACTGGCATTACATTTGTTGTCAATCTTACAGATGAACGAAGTTAGGCATATTGACTCCAACAAGGCTAGATCTGACTAACACCCACACAAATTACATCTGACATTATTGCAAAAAATGACAATTAGATAATGAGATACCAAGTAAGGATTAGCATCATGTTCACTATTAAGGGATAATTCCATGTTAACTGTTCAAGACTAATCACACATTAAAAAAGGAAAAGGAAACCAAATATTAGTTGTTTAGCATCGATTGAAGTGCCAGGTAAAATTATCAACCATTGCAGCCCAATGCATGTCAGAAAAAAAAATCCAATAAAGGAGTTTTTTGTTATATCTTTCAATCAACATACGAGGGGATTAAATTTCTGCAAGTTCCACTGGAGCAAGCCACCAGAGGGACCAAAAAATTTCACTGCTTTCCAATGTTAGCTTCAGGATTCATACCATGCTAGGCTACGGAATCACCATATATATGTTACCCCATCATAAATTGCTTCTGTGTTACATGCTAATTCTTGTCCGAGTATCACCTAATATTTCTCAAAGTTTGTCTAAAATATAATCATACTTTAACACAATGTATAGGTGTGAAAGTTTCCAATACGAATACAATAAGTTACTGCAGGTCTGCATCAACAAAAAATCTTACTTGATCAACCACGAGGGCGAGGTCCCGCTTTGTCTCCAACACAGGCTGGAAGACGACCCTGCTGAGAACCTCCTTCCCCTTGCCTGCTGTCTTGCACCCAGGAAGTGCCTAGATGTGGAGGAGACACACGGCGGCAGCGGCGGCGTTCGCTGTGGCGGCGCAGGGAAGCGCCTAGATGTGGAGGAGGCACATGGCAGCGGCGGCGGCATCCGCGACGGGGCGGGGCGGCGTTCGCGATGGTGGCGCAGGGAAGCGCCTAGATGTGGAGGAGGCACATGGCAGCGGCGGCGGCATCCGCGACGGGGCAGCGGCGGCGTTCGCGGTGGCGGCGCAGGGAAGTGGCTAGATGTGGAGGAGGCACATGGCGGTGGCGGCGGCGGTGTCCGCGACGGGCGGCGGCGTCGTGCGTTGAGACGGAAGCCTTTTTTTCTTTTTCCCGATGGAGAGAAACGGGAGGGCCTCGTTGGGTATGAATGGGCTGGGCCGGACGAGTAGGCTGAGCGGTGCGAATGAGAATGAATGGGCTAGGCCGGACGAAAATTCATGAATGGGCCGGACGAAAATCTGGGGGGAGAAACCTCTCCCTTTTAAATATTAGGTATAGAAAAATAGTTGCTATCCATGTTGAGTTTAGTTGCCAAAACATACTCTCTATATTAGCATGTGTGACGCCTATTATAGTGTGTCCACACGTTTTTTGGAGCTAAATTGAAAAGGGAGTGTAATCAACCCCTTCAGACACATCATGCATCTTTAAGCAAGGACTGCAGCTAATTTGTGGAGGGCAAAACCAGGGTAGAAAATACAAGATAAATATATATAGCACAGGTGCCATGCAAAATTTCTAGAGGATAAAAAACAGAACAATTAAAAAAATGAACAGAATAAAACAATGGTAGGAAAATAAAAAGGATAATAACTATAGCACATGTACCATAGTTAATTTGTGGAGGACGACGTAGAAAGAAAGAAAATAATTGTAAATTGACTAAGAAAACAAAACTAAAGGACTTAGAAAACAAGAAAATAATTGTAAATCATGCACATTTGAGAAAACAGAAAGGGCAATGCACAAGTTTTTTTTTCTGAAAGGGCACAATAACTGAACCTGCAAGTTCTCCTATCCTACTTAGAAGTCGAAGGGCACACCTGCTAGCCTACTTGGTCGTTATCGCCTTAAGTTGTACTCCCTCCGTCCCTAAATAACTGTCGCTTCGCTTCCCAAAAAACATCTACCGGCAATTTTAATAAATAATAAATATTATCAATTAGTATCATAATTAGTATCATTGGAAAGATCTTTGGATCTATTTTTTTGCCAAAATTATTTGGGGATATAAATATTGCACATATTTTCTATAAATCAAGTCAAATTTGTGGCACGTATTCCACGACGACACTTATTTAGGGACGGAGGGAGTAGGTATTTTATATAACTATATGTTGATTTATTAGTGTAAAAAGATACTGGCTGCCCCACAAGGTATGTTATGGCCCACCTGGCATAAACCTATGGGTCTGACACAATAAGTTTTGAATTTGGTACAATCTCAATGGTCTGTCTGTCCCACCTTCGTATCGTACCAGCTCAGCAATAGATTATATTATATATCGTCTTTGCTCCCCAATGATATAGGGAAAATATAGGATATATTTCGTGTCTATGTACCGTTTTTATGAAAAGTTCCAATGACTTCTCATGAATCATGCATGATACTTTTGAGAATTAGAAGAGAGGTAAGGCAACGATGGCACCGTAGCATGTTAGACGCACTTACATTCCATTTTGGTGCCATGGTGGATCAAGCACGACGATCCAAGACGTACTCGGCACATGCGCTGTACCTGGTGGCCTGAGGATCCCGATGAGTTGCATGCATGATTAGTTGATTAGCATCAGGGACGGATCCAGGATTTCTTCCAGGGGGCTGCCGCCGCCTGCTGCCGGGGCTGGTGCCGCCGCCTGCCGCCGCGCCGCGGCTCCACTGGTTCCGCGGCGGTAGGGGGGGGAGCTCGCCCCCCCCCCCCACCGCTGGATCCGTCCCTCGATTAGCATCCTGTAACAGTTCGCTAGTTTTATCTTTTCACGCAGATATTCCGATCTGAGTGATTAAATTAATTCACTACGAATATGTAGAAGTACGACGGAGCCACACTATTAGCCAGTGGCGAAGCTAGAGTAAAATAGAGGGGGGTGCATTTAGCTCGTGAGTGTATAGACATTTTTCATGAGGGGTGCATATATAGTGAAAATTTGGACATTATCACTGTTTTCACTAATTCTGGGGGTGCCTGGGCACCCACAGCAACATATGTAGCTTCACCCCTGTTATCAGCAGTGGATGCAGGCGCACCCACAACAAAATGGAAAAATAATGATTTTGTTCAAATTTCTACCGTACCATCATATATGCATCTATAAAATTAAAATCTATACACCTATACCCCACTCGAATTTGCTCGGTTTTCGCTACTGCGTCCCAAAGAAACCCAAAACACACTGTTCGGGAGAAAAAAAAACACACCTTGCCTGATTTGCTTTGCTTGCCATCGGCCGGTAACAGTATGTCCGATAGAACATGTCGTCCCTGAAATGAATCTGAATCGCGCTAGCTGAGCTGAGCTGAGCCCCCCTGGGGCCTGGGCCGTGGCCCGGGCGATGGAAGCGGACGGGACGACAAAAGCAGCGCTGACCTGTAAGCCAGTGGAGGAATCGTCGCCTACCTAGCTAGCTAGGCTGCGTATAGATAGTACCAGCCCTACCTGCCTGCCCTGCATTGCATTGCATTGCATTGGCCGGCTTGCATTGCGTTGCCTTGCCTCGCCCGGAATGAAGCCGCGGGCCGGCCCCCTGCAAAGATGCACGCATGCCGCCGCTGCTGGCACGCGGCCTTCCGGCTCACCGCTCACATCCCCTGCATGCCGCCGGCCGGCCGCTCAGACGGACTGCATCACCTGGACCCGTGCTCTGCTCCCGGAAGGCATCCCGGCCGGCCGGCGTGGTCCAGAGCCCGCCCCGGCACCGTATGTAGGTGGCCCTTCACTTCACAGCTGCCACCTTTTGGCCGCGCCCGTGCCCGCGCGCGATCCCACCATCACAGCACAGAGCACACCACAGATATTGCCTATGTATGTGCTTGCTCTGCAAATATACATACCCGGGCCTTAGCTTAGCTGAAACCAGCCTGCATGGATTTGGATTGGATGCCCAAAGCAAAGCTACCCGCCCGCCCTATCCGGCCACTACTGTCTGCTTGCATTGCTCGCATCGCGTGCATATAGATAGATGTGCGTTACAGCAGCAGAGCACGCCGGCCATGGATGGCAGTTGCCAAGCATTGTCGTCATGCATGGTCTCAAGGTATGTCCTCACTGACTCATCTGTACAGCGTGAGGTGAGGTGTGGCCGCTGCTTTCATGGGAATGGCGGCTCCATCGTGTGCTCTGCCTGGCTCCCTGAATGCCATCCGAGGAGCAACGCCCATCGTGTCTATGGCGTGCCTCCCGGTTGGCATTGAGGGAGTCATGCAGGTTGAGTTGCTGCTTGCCCTGTCTGTTGTTGCCTTGCCTCTTCACTCACAGCAGCTCCATCTCCATCCTCCATCTGCCTGGGCCTCTCTTCCATTATTCCTTCCATCCAAGCACCCGCGCTTTCTTCAGAACAGGGGAGAAGCGGCCACGCAGGCATTCACTCATCACCTGCTACTCGCGAGGTCCTTCACTATATTGTTTATTTATACAATTTTTGGCATGAATATAGGAGCAAAACCATAGCAGGTTCAAAAGAACACATAATCATTTGACATGTACCATTTCTTTAATCTCGTTAACCAACTGTAACAAATGCATGCCATAACAAGTTAACCACACACGAGAGTACTAAGTTTGAGCATTCATCATCAAAACACCCTCTATTTACAGTCTTCCTGTGCTGCCAATCAATTTGCAGAACCTCCAATCCTATAGTATATATATATCTAATCATATCAAAAGTTTTTTTTCCACCTTCAACTGATAATTGCCTATGACGACCTTCTCTTCTCGAGGGCTTTAATTGTTTCAGTAGAGCTTCAATCTTGTGGAGATCGCCCTCTGGCATATCGGGCACACCTTCAGATCCTTGGCGCAGTCAGAACACGTCTGCATTTTCAGAAAAACGCTTCGTTGGTTATTACCAATTCATATATAACTGATGAAGTGATGGTGATAGGTCAGTCATAAACAAAGAAAAATTTCAGCAAGTGTCTCCTAGCTGTTCGATCCGGTACCTGATGCCCACACCCGAAAGCAAGGTCCTTTGTTTGGCTCCAGCAGATTGGACAGGTCTGCATTCAGGAAAGGAGTTCAGCACTTCAGCTTGAGGTAAAACACATTCATGCATGTTTCATTGTCTCTACTACTCCCTAGCCATATCCACTTTGATGTTTCATTGTCTCTACTACTCCCTAGCCATATCCAGATGTTTCATTGCCTCTACTATAATGACACTGACACATACCTGTGGATCACCTATGTCAGTGTCCTGTCGAGGCGCAGATGGCTTCTCAGGCGCTGATCCGTAGCTGGTGGATTCAGCCGGTTTTACTGCTGAGCATCCAGAGTATTTCAGCCCACCGTGCCCAGGTGGAGGCAGCACTGGTCGGTTCGGAAACCCTCTTCGTTTGCTGCCCAAGAAACACGTAAAAACAAACTTGATGACTACTTACAGTGATAAACAGAGACAAACAGGGGATGATCCGCATTTCCGGGTATCAGTATGATTTCGACTGGTGGACAAGAAAATACCCAAGAAGCTGGAGGCTCAGTGCTGCCTTGAATTGTTCTGGAATCTCCATCAGCGCTGAAAGAGCAAATTCTGCCTCCTTTTTGCTGGCGGGTATAGGCCTTGACATGATCTGAGTGAAGTTCACAAACTGCATTCCATTCCACCAGCATAATTAGTGTTTCGCATGCCTTTTATTGTTTTTTTAGAATGTTTCTCATGCTGCCATGGTTCCAGAGAACGAATATACAATTTACCTGAAAATTGTCGAATGCGCGGGAAGGAATGTTATCATCAAATTGCCTCATCATGTCCCATGGCCCATCTCCAACACCGACGAGCACAATTGAAAGTGGGTAGTCACTGCATTGATGGATTCAGTGTTGAGACATAAAAGCTCAGTATGACCAAAACAATAGTTCATGGTAAGTGAAGAGCAGTCTTAATCACACAGAAATATTTGGCGTATGGTTACCTAGCCTTTACAATGGCATCTATGGTCTCCCTTTCCTGTGGGCTCAACTGACCATTGCCTGTTTCAATACTGCGTGTAACCTGGAAAGATTCAAAAGAAAACCCCATAGCCAGAAAATTAGAGGGTATAACATCATGAAAAATTCTTCAGACCAGGAATTATGATGAAATTGAATACGAGTTCACTAACAAACCTGTCCATCTGCTATTATAAGCAGGACATGATATTGGCCACCACTACTATCTACAATTCCAATAGCAGTCTCAATGATTGGTGCAAACGAAGTTGGGCCTGTTAATCATTATCATCACATATATCAGCCAAATGAATATTACTATGATGTCATATGTGAAGCTTAAAACAAGTGATGGTGCACCAACCAGCCAAATTAAGTTGCGGAACAAGTTCCCTGTACCGAGAAAGTGCTTGCTCAAAGCCATCACACGGTTGGTTATCACGGTAGAAGCTAAATACAGATTGATCATGTGTAGTTGCTGCAATGAAACTTAGATATTACATACTTGCATTTTTATTTATGCAAAAAGATTGAACTGAGGCAGGTTAAGAACTGACTGTCGCCAAATCCAAAGCATGGTATAAGGTTGTCCTCATCAAATCGTGCGAGTGTTCTCCCTATGATGGATATGGCCTGCTCATATGGGTTTGGAGTGTTTCCCATTGCGTGCAAGCTCCGGTTGTTGAAGGACACTTTGCCTGTGCTTACAAACAGATCATAAGTTCTCTTGGGAGAAAGACAAAAGGAAAAAAAAAAAAGTAAACAACTCTTGCATAAGTTCACATAGTTATGTCTTGCAGTGCTGATCAGGGGCAAACATACCTGTCCATTCATTGCTCTTTGTGAAATCAATCCCAACAATCAGATTAGAGGACTCCAAACCAGCATGTGCAAGGGCATTGGTAACCTAGATTAAAGAGGGCAAGAAGATAACATCACAAAAGGTGCAGTGTAACTGAATGGAACCTTGAGTCAGATCAGATTAATAAAAGAAAACTCTTTTGGGTGCAAAGGCACAAGGTAAAGGGGTTCAAAAAGGCAACTTGACTGGTAAGAATGTGATGCTTAATGTCATCATTCATAAATGATATCCCCAGGAAACAACTAGGTGCATATCGGACCTCCCTGATCACATTATAAATTTCCCTATACTTTGATGAGAGCAGTCAGCACAATAACTTAAATCACGAGAATCATTAAAGAATCAAGACACTTGCAAAACCTTGAGCATTTAAAAACCATCAAAGAATAACAATACAACTATTTTGACAGATGCAATTATCTATCTAATCTAATACTATAAGCCACCCCCTAATAAATGTAAACGAGGACAAGTGCAAGAATCTCTTAATCTGAATTCTGACACCAACAAAGAACCATCCAACAAAACCGAATCAACCCACAGCTTCTGAATGTACTACCAGCACTAGGCAGCATTGCAAGGAATCAAGAAGCAGCACAGATTTAAACACTGAAGGGAACCGATCGACCTCACCTGCTCCAGGGTGTGGTAACCGTCGCCGAAGTTGGCGTACCGATTCTTGCCCTCTTTACTCGCGGCACCGCTGTTGTGATTGTGATTGTGGTTGTGATTGTGCGGCTGCCTGCTTCCCGGCGTGTTCTCCTTGGAGCAAAACGACCCCATGACCTCCCCTCCCAGTTCCCTGAAGATCAAATCGCAGCAGATTAAGAAGAAAACCCCAAGAAGATCAGCAATCCGGCGATACCGCGCCACGAGAAAGAAGTGATCTTTGGAGGAAAGAGACCGGGAACAACAAATTCGTAGGTAGCTAAAGAACCTGGAAATCGAAGAGAATCCCCTGGCGACTCGCAGGAAGAAGTGAGGCAGAAGAAGAGAGGAGTCCAAGAACCAACCAACCGCCTAGACAAGCGGACTAAACCCCAGTACCCGGATATATATAGATGGATGGGTAGGCGCGTAAATCCTGGAGATTTATTATCTCTGCGCCCACATTGCTGCGACGCAAGCAAGCAATCAACCGCGGGCACACGGAGATGGAGGCCGAGCACCGAACAAACCCGGCCGGCCGGCGGCGGGCGCGCTCTCTCTTCTCAGCAGGGAAGCCGTGGCAGGAGAGGACTCGAGGTCGATGGAGAGGTTGCTTGCTGGGCTCGGATTGGGCCTCGCTCCCGTCTGGGCCGTAGCCCACCGAGTTCTGGGATGATGAAACACGACACCGACACGCAAGGAAGGAGCCTTGCGCGGGAAATCTGCAGATTTGGCGCGCAATTTCTGCTTGTACCGGACGCACATGGGATGCAGGGTGTAAAATTGGTTGCCAATAAGTTCGTCTTATACACGTTTATAGAGAGGGTAGGGTTTGTTGAGATAGCGAGGAAGCTTCATTCCGTTCAATCGCGACTCCGCAATAAATAGAGAAAAATCCTTGCAAAAGTGTGGTTTCTTTTCAAGCTTTATACTTCATGACTGCATACGTCGAATTCATGTGGAAAACTTTGCAGCGTCTGTAGAATGTCTCATCATGGGAACTTTGTCACGGTGCTTGTAGGATCCTACAAAATAGTGTGCACATTCGTCCTACATGTGCAAATTATAGTCTTATTGGGATGGTGAGGAAGCTTCTGCCCAACCATGTTACGGCTAAAAATGAATGAATAGTATAGGGTTTGTTGAGATAATGAGAAAGCTTCCATTCGACGGAGATACCACACTACAAAAAATAAAAAGGTTTTTACAAAGCATGTCTCCTTTTTAACCTTGCCACATTTTGATCTTGTGATTGATATCATTTGAAAACTAGTAACGTTACCTGCTTGGATAAGCTTTATGAAGTTGATCGAGCACGACGGAAACCTTTCTACTTCCTCACCTTGCAGTTGCAGGGACATGATGTGCCTTCTATTCTAAATCAGTGGGTGTTGTAAAATAGGGTGTACATTCGTGATATTTGCTGAGATGATTATGAAGCTTTTACTAAAGTATAGGGATGGGTTCATTGAGTCGGTGATGAGGCTTCCGAGCAATTATTGCGAGATCACTATATGATGGGAAAGCAATCCTTAGAGAAAGGCTGAGTCCTTTTAATCTCCCTGCAGTTAGATAACTTGATCTTATCATATTGATGATCCACAGAGTGATAACTTCCAAACACCCATAGATGACACGTACGCACATTTTTATAGCGTGCTAGTGCAAAATAGGGTAAACATTCACCTTTCATATTTGTAGAGACGAGAGAGAGAGAGGTAGGATTTGCTGAGATTGAGATGGCGAGCAAGTTTCCTTCAATCGTGGACATTCACCTTAAATATTTGCAGAGACGTTGGAATTGAGAATTGAGATGGCGAGAAAACTTCCTTGGATCGTGGACGTTCAGCTTACACATGTTTGTTTGTAGAGACGAGAGAGAGAGGATTCGGTGAGAATTGATACTAGTAGGATGCCCCGCACGTTCTGCGGGTATGAAGTAGAAATGTAAGGAGTTTATAATGGTCGAAACTATGAATTAATAGATACATATATATGGATGTAGTAGGTCAATTGTGGAGGTTGTATCCATTGATATACATGTTATAGATTATTTAAACTGGGCATCACCCAAATCTCATCTACCCAAACCCCTACCCCTACTATATCTGAGGGTCATCCCCCTCCTAAAATTCTAAAAGTTTTTCTTCATAAAATTATATACATTTCGAAGGACCACATATAATACATGCAGTTTTGCTAGATTTTTACTTACAAACAGATTTTTGCTTAGAAACGGTTTAAATTTTTGCAAAAAAGTTATCAAAATATATCCATGTGGGGTCTTATTTTAAAGAATTTATTGCGAGAAACACCATGGTGCAATTGGATTTTAATTACGATACTTGGTTTAGGTTGCTAAGCCATTTTTTCTATTTAAAAAATAGCTAATGGGAGATAAATGAGGCTTAGTGGGTGTAACCGATTTGATGATGTTACATGACATCACTTTTTAGGATTAGACCAATCAGAGGTAAGAGAATTCTTTAGTGGAGGTTAAGATTATAGGAGTTATAGATTTGAAACGGTGACGAATCTTGGCACGGAACAGAAAAGGGCATTGCGTGAAATGAGACGAAGCCGTAATATTTGTTGGGTTGGCCCAATATTTGCTGCAGGTGTGGCCCAAGCCCACGGACAGAAAACATAGCGCACACCCCTCCCCTCCCCGCCGCCATTGTGCTCCGGCGCTGTGGAGCACCGCGCCGGCGGCCCTAAGGATCGACGATGAGCCTCCCACGCCGGTTTCTGAATCTCATCGTGGACAACCTCGAACCTGGCGTCAGATCGCTGAGCTGCATCGACCTCAAGCGCCTGCAACTCTTCAATCCAACGAAGGCCTTGTTCGGTTGGAGTTAGAATTCCAACTTTTTCCACTCTCTCTCCATCACATCAATTTTTACCCGCATGTATGGAGCATTAAATATAAGTAAAAAAACAACTAATTATACAGTTTAGTTATAAATCACGAGACAAATCTTTTGAGTCTAGTTGGGCCACGATTGGACAATATTTACCAAATACAAACGAAATGCTACAGTTACAACTTTTTCTAACTTCCTCCAACCGAACAAGGCGGAAGCCACTTAAAGCAGCGCATGGACACCGATCAACATCAGAATCAGCATTACCTCAAGACGCCGCCTCTCAGACACCGGCGGCGGCTGTCAGTCAGAAGAATGTACAAGAGGCGGTGGCAGCAGCCTTAGGGATGGAATTGATTCGGCTTCCTACCAGCAGCACATGGACATTCGAAGCTTCCAGCATGCATGGCGAGGGCCAACATTGGAGCATCGGCTGCTTCCCGTTCGCAGATCGCAAGGTTCTTTGCATAGACCAGTGCGGCCGCGCCATCCTCTTCGACGCCGACACACGCCAAGTGAAGACCATGCCCACACTCCACAAGTTTAAGGATACGCCGGTCTCCCTCTTCGTCCCCGGTGCTGACGGCGGCGGCGGCCTCTTCCTCATGGCGAATCCTGCCCGTCCACAGCCAAGATGCAGCATTGGGCAGCCATGCGATGATTTCGAGGTCTTGGTCTACTGCAAGGACAGCCTGACCTGCTACTCCCAACTCCTTCCGCCACCGCCGTATGTCCACGACCCCTCATACCTGAATGAAACATTCAATTTCAAGATCAGCTCTTCAGAAAAGTTCAAGATCAGCTCCTATACTGTGGTCGATGGCAGCATTTGCATATCGGTCAACGGCATTGGCACCTATTGCCTGGACACAGCGAGCAACACGTGGAGCAAAGCCGGCGAGTGGGTGCTGCCCTTCTGTGGCAAGGTTGAATATGTACCTGAGCTTAAGCTCTGGTTTGGCCTTTCCGCTCATACCCACCATTATTTGGCTGCTGCTGACCTCTCAGCCATGGACGCCCAGCCACAGCTAGTAGCTGCTTGGAAGGAGCTTAACCCACAAGAGGGATGGAAGGAGCGTCGGGACGCTCAACTTGTGTACTTGGGCTCAGGCAGGTTCTGCATCGCAAGGCACTTAAATCTAGTGGACTTGGGCAGCAAATTCTTTGGTCAGAACATTTCTGTCTTTACAGGTGTGGAGGTGATTCCGCGGTTTCATTATGACAGTGGCAATGCCAATAGTAGTTTTAATGGGAAAGTGAAACTCGAAATGATCTGTCACAAATCGAGGTGTCACGTCCCTGACAACGGAACTATCATCAAGGACATGTTCTGAATGGTTTTGGGGCACTCCGTTTATTTGATATGTACGTATGTTTTTTTCCCTCCTCAAGACTACCCGCTAGGCTTTGATAGTTTTGAATTTCATCAGCTATGTAAGAGACCGGAAGAAATCTCTCTGTGTTGTCTGTTTATTTAGTGCTTCGTCTTGTGAATGCTATCCTAGTTTAGTCCTACAAGTTATCTTCTGCGTGAGCCTGGAATATAAATAGCGACTAATCAAACTTCATGTGTTCTTGAAAGGTAAAAGAAGGGAATGCTGATAATTTTTTTTTGTAATTTGGATGCCTTTCGCAGTCACAGTAGAGTGACTGGTGAGACAGTTGTAGCCCAGTAGCAAGACAAGCTTCAGTCTCACCAAGTCACCAGTCAGCACGTTACTCCAAGTTGGTAACGGATCGAAGCAATATAATGAATCTCGATTCCAGGATCAACTGAGCTTTTTCCCTGAAATATGAGCTATCAAGATTTGATCTTCAGGGAAAAAGCTCATATTTTGATAGCTCAGTTGATATCCAGCTGTACCAAGTCACCAGTTGAGCACGTTACTCCAAGTCAGCAGGCCTGTCTAATCAATGATTCTTAAAATCAGCTCCGGTCTGAGTCCGTTTGAGTTGTGAATTGCAGGGATGAAGAAAGCCAGGATTTGATGCATGTGCTGTCTCAGTTAGGGCTGGCCTGGTCAGTAGCACTTCACAAAATTTATGATTGGCCTTTGGTTTACTGCAAATAGTGGTTTACCTGAATCAGTGTGACGCCATCACCGTAGATGATGCCTCGCTTTTTCTCTGACAATAAGGAGTCATGTTTTAGATTTTTGTTTTGAGCAGTAGAAAATATTTGCTTAGTGCAACAACCCTGTTTTGAGCAGTAGTAAATATTATCATGATGCTATGGTTGTTCTAAAAAGGTTCAGAAACCACACCCTGTCTCCAAAGAGAAAGAGATCAGATAAAGGCCTAAAATGTATGGATCAGAGACTAGACAAATAATATAGCTGTTCTTTTATGGTTGGCTCTGCTGGGTTTAGGTTCAAGCTCCGTCACTGTTTGTGGTGGTGGCGTTCTGAGCCTGGTTGGGGTGAGAAGGTAATTTAGTGGCATCAGACTATAATAGTGACTAATGTTTAGTATGCTGGCTATTTTTTTTATTTAGATCTGACCCAATTACAAGTGTATACATGTATTATGATACTAGAAGTATACCCCTCGCATTGCCATAGGATTTTCTTAAAGATAAATCTGATATATACATAGTATTACTATATTGATAATATATTTAATTATATTAAATTTTGAAAAAAAAATCGGTAAGCTAATAGAAGAAAAACCCAATAGAATGTTTGGTTACAATACTCCCTCTATGCCAAGATATAAGATGCGATTTGACTCGGCACAGTCTTCATATACTTTATCTATTAATTTATACTATTATATATAATTTATAGCAATAACAAAAATATTCTTAGAAAGTATTTGTAAATATAAATCTAATGTTACCACTATTGTATTATAAAAGTTTTATATTATTTGACTAATTGTTGGTCAAAGATAATAAAGTTTAAACTTTGAAATACATGCGTGCCTTATATCCTGTGATGGAGAGAGTATAAAGGAATATGCAATGAAACAAATAGGATAAGTAGATAACTTGTATGTTAATAGATTAAAGATTTAAGGCATTTCACATGATAGAGATGACATGGATATTTTTTAATTAAGAGTAAAATTCACAGCCGGCCCTTAAACTTGGCAGCCGGTGTCATCCTGGTCCATAAACTTGTAAAGTGCTAACTATGGGTCCCTAAACTTGGTCGGCAGTGTCATTTCTGTCCCCAAACTTGTAAGGTGATCACCGCTAATCCCTAAACTTGGTCGGCGGTGTCATCTAGGTACATGAACTTGGTTTTGAGTCTTATCGGAGTCAAAATAAGATAATCTAAAAATTTTATTTAAAAAATAATTCATAACTTTGTCATATGAACTTGAACAAAGACAATCTTTATATCAAAATTGTAGCTCTCGACAATCTTTATATTTTTTAAATTAAAGTCTTGGATTTTGACATGATCCGTATAAAAGTTATAGTTCTCAATACGATTTACAACTTTGTAGTTGATAATTTTTTATTTGAAGTAATTTAGTGTTCTAAAATATTGTAGTTGAAAAGTTTTAAATTTTAAATTTCAAAATCTGTAAACTTACAACAATATTTTAGAATCCTAAACAACTTCAAAGAAAATACTTTTCAAATACAAAATAGTAGATGGTATTGAGAACTATAACTTTTATATAGATCTTGTCAATATCCAAGATTGTTTGATAATTTTAAATTTTAAATTTTAAAATCCATAAAAAATAAACAATATTTTTGGATTCTAAACAGTTTTAATTTAAAAAAAAATTAACTATAAAGTTTTTAGATCACGTTAAGGGCTACAATTTTGTTATAAAGTTTGTCTTCATTCGAGCTAATATGAAAAAGTAATTAGTTATTTTTAAAATAAAGTTTTTAGATTATCCTATTTTGACTCAGATAAGATTTAAAACCAAGTTCATGGACCTAGATAACATCGCCGACCAAGTTTAGGGATTAGCGGTGATCACCTTACAAGTTCAGGGACTGGAATGATACTGCCGACCAAGTTTAGGGATCCATAGTTAGCACTTTACAAGTTCATGGACCCGGATGACACTGGCTGCCAAGTTTAGGGGTCGGCGGTGAATTTTACTCTTTAATTAATAAGAGATGACATGGATTTAGTGAGGAATAATGTGGATACCTTGCATGAAAAGAAAACATTTAGTGCAGTCACTTAGTGCGGAATAATATGGATACCTTAAATGAAGAGAAAAATCATCTAGTGGGGTTTGTCTTTCTAAGAGTTTATAGAATGAGCATTTGATTGTTGGATCCACAATTTTTCACAGAAACCTACTATTTTTTTTAAAAAAAAAGCTACCTTAGTTGAATCTGTAAAAGGTGATTCAAACCTGTTTGTGCTTCCTGAGATGAAATATATAACCTCAAACCTAACTGTCAAGGGTTCACTGTTTCATGATTACATGGTATGTGTATATATGAAGTGGTAAATATTCTATACTATACATATGATATGTGGCGATAAAACTAATTTGCTGAGTGTTGTATTTAGATTCAGATAGTCTCTTGATTTGGATACTATATTTTCATTCAAATATTTTTTTTCACTTTACTTGCATTGGCAGATTGGGGGGAGGGGGGGCTAGCTGGGGGGCTGCAGCCCCCACCCCCGCGGATGTTCATCGTGGATCTGCCACTGTTTACTTGTAACATAATTGAAGTAATGTTGTGGGGTTCTTTAATACTACTGTTGTCGTTTTTAGTGTATTTGAACTATTTTTCTGATATACTACGACTATGCATATGCACTCATCAAGTTAGGGCTGCGCCAACAGTTGTTTTGATTTACAATTAGTCAATGATTGATTCAATTTAAAATTGTCTTTATGGTTCACATGGTATTATAATGCTACAGTTAGTTTGAATATAACATATCTGCACTTTTTTGGTGCGTGGTGCAGCATCAAAGTAGAATAGATCTTAGGATCTGGAGATCATGCCATTCTGAAAGATGACAACAATCTATGGGGATTTGTATTGTGAATTTGTTTGGTGACTGCTACATGCATACAAATACAACACAGGAAGCTCATCAGTTCACCATGATTTTGAACTTCGGCAGGGATCAGGAGACCATCAGGAGACCACAGCTGCAGACCTGCAGTTGAGGTGCCTATACCACGGTTCTTAGGGAGCCGATGACTGCTCTGTGGCCCGTCATGATGAAGTGAAGTACTGTTTTCCACCACGGTTCTTGAGCTTGCTAACACTGAGTACATGGATGTATGGCAACTCTCTTGAAAGCTAGTAGAGATTCTGATCATGTAGCATCTTTTTATCCTTCGTGCTTGCGTGTGTCTATGTACATGTACGATTTAATTTTCCAGCTACCTATTGATTGTCCTCCTTTTGCAGTTTTGCTCTTGATTTATCATTGTAGGAGGCTTCCAAGGTCAATACTGCTGCAAAGGCCACAGATAGTGACTACACCGAGTTTGAGAACCTGAAGTATGTAGCTAGGCGTGACAAGGCCATCTAGTAAGTTTTGAGTAGTATAAGATCATAATCTGCAAGTATACTTTGGAGTCTCATTAACGTCATCAGTAGCAAGGATCTTTTTTTCCGATTTATTTTTTACAAGTGTTTGCACACGGAAGAGCAGGGTTGAATGTGTGTCTTTGTGTGGCACAATCTTGCAATGTTGGCACAATCTTGCAATGTTGGTACTAGACAGTTCGGTTTGTTTTTCTGTGCATGTTACTGTGTATGGGAATTAAAACTTATGGAATAGCACCCAGGCCAGCTTAGGTTTGAGTGACACACATGGAATCACTCGAACCATGCCAGCTTCCAATCCTGTTCGGGAACCACTCTCAGGCTGCTGAATAAGGCCTAAGTTTTCCTCTTTTCCATATATAATAATAACTATATAGTTTCTGTTAGCAACCTCAGGCCCAGTCCAACACTCCACCTCCCATAGGTTCGGACGTTCATGCGCTCATGGCCCACTTATAAGGCAAGAGGCCCAATTCCTCCCAAAAGCCCGGACTGATGGGAGAGGGATGCTCTCCCTTATAAGGTGGTCATGGCCCCCTAGCCTTGGCAAGGTGGTACTAAACCTGAGGTGCCTGACATCCCACCCCCCATAAGGTGGTGCCCCTGACATCCCACCTCCCATAAGATGGGCCACCCCCCATAAGGTGGTGCCTGGGCTCTGATACCATTTGTTAGCAACCTCAGGCCCAGTTCAACACTCCACCTCCCATAGGTTCGAACGTTCATGCGCTCATGGCCCACTTATAAGGCAAGAGGTCCAATTCCTCCCAAAAGCCCGGACTGATGGGAGAGGGATGCTCTCCCTTATAAGGTGGTCATGGCCCCCTAGCCTTGGCAAGGTGGTACTAAACCTGAGGTGCCTGACAGTTTCCTTTTGTTTGTGTGTAGGGCAACTCGAAGCTGGGAGTTGAGAACCGAATCAAAGATGGGTCTCTCGCGGCGGTTTCTGAATCTGATTATGGACGGCGGCTCCCCTGCCGTCAAATCGCTCCGTCGCATCGACCTGACGCGCCAGCAACTGTTTTACCAAGACACCATCTCTTGGCCGCCGCCGGTGTCAAAGATGGGGACGATTCGGCTTTCCGGGCGGCCGAGCCTGAGCTTCCAAGCTACGGCTACAGATCCGAGCCACGAACGGAAGATGGACTGCTTTCCGCTCGCGTATTCCAGTGTTCTTTGCACGGACCAGTCGGGGCGTGGCTTCCTCTTGGACCCCGACAGGAACAGGATGGGCACCGTGCCGGTGCTCCACACGCCCAAGGCGATGCCCATATCTGTGTTTGCCCCCAACGCCGGCGTCGACGAGGACATCCTCCACGATGGCAACGGCAGCAGCCTATTCGTCATGGAGAGGTTTCTCCAGCCGGAGGCGGCGAGCACTGAGGAGAGCAAGCAATTTGTGGCCTTGGTCCTCCGCAGCAAAAGTTTGGCCTGCGGCGGCGAGAAATCCTGGCATAGCCAATCCCTTCCGCCGCCGCCGTTCGTCCGTGCGCCGTCGTCCACGAACTGGAACAGCAACAGTCGCCACCAGATCACAGCCTACGGTGTCGTCGGCTCGCATGTCTGCATATCCGTTGATGGCATTGGCACCTACTGCCTGGACATAGAGAACCACGCGTGGAGCAAGGTCGGCGACTGGACGCTGCCCTTCCATGGCAAGGTCGAGTACGTGCCTGAGCTCAAGCTTTGGTTTGGCCTCTCTGCCGGCGGCACCCAGCACCTGGCTGCTGCTGACCTCTCCAACATGGATTCCCAGCCACAGCTAGTGGGCGCTTGGAAGGAGCTTGATGCACCAGAGGAATGGAAGGAATGCAAGGATTCTCAAATTGTCAGCCTGGACTCTGGTAGGTTCTGCATCGCGAGGTTCTTCCAAGCAGCAACAATGGATGCAGACTTTGGTGATAAGATAGTCAATGAGAGTTTTGCTGTCCTGACCGGTGTGGAGATCAAGGGCAGTGGTAATGGAAGAAGGAAGGTGAAACTTCGAATGACCCCTCACAAATCCAAACGTGTCAACAACAGCAGCATCGAAACGTTGTTCTACTAACTCTCAATTTATGAGGGGTTTGCTGTGAACCTGCTGTTTTCTACTTTTTATTTTTTTGGCATGTAGCAAGTCTCCCATATGCTGTCCACTTAGTATGTTTTGTAGTGTCTCCTGCTGCAAGACATACATTTTGTATAAGGTACTGTAATTCAACCTGCGTGTACCTTCGATGTGCTGCTAATCACAAATTGTCTGCTGCCATGTTAAATTTCAGATGATCTATTATGACTACTGATCCTTGCTTCCCTTTTGACATCTAGCAAGTCTCCCTTGCTGTCCATTCAGTATGTTTTGTAGTGTCTCTTGCTGCAAGACGACATGCATTTGTACCTTTGATGTGCTTGATTTGTACAAATGGTAAATTTTAGATGATCTATTATGACTGGTCCGTGCTTCATCAGAAATTCAGAATTTAGGTTCCATCTTTCCTATTAGCCATTTAGTTTGGTGCACAATCACTGGATGAAATAGACCACACTAGCGGCACAAGAGAGAGTAGGCAGTAATTATTATTTTAGGAATTCCTACCTCTACTAGATCAACTACCAGTATGATATATATTTTGTTGTGTTTTTCTCTTCATTCATTCATAGCCTTAAACATTATTAAAGCCCATAAAAAATTGCATGTAAAAATGTCTCTGAGATTTTCTATAAAATAAATCGACTTAATGGGTCTTCTAGCCCATACCTAAATCGTAACAGATGTCTGATGCTGACATTATCAGCCACCAGCAATGCGTAGTTACTGCACCTTCCATGCAGTGCGTAGGCCTTAATTAATGATGATCAGATCAGATTACATTACAGGTGGTGATTATCGCCATCTCCGTCGCGCTTGCATCGCCTTTCAGCAACCATCTGCTGCCTCGACAACGCATTGCAGAAGCTCTCGGCCGGGGTCAAGCACACCACACACATGTCAGTGCTGCAGCCGTTGCCTGCCTGCTACGACGGCCACGACAGGTACCAGCTCAGCTCCGTGCGCCAGCTGTTCTGTCCCGGGTGGAGATGAGATGAGATCACCTGCTGGCCCCTTCAGAGAGACAACGGCTTCATCAATCTGCAGGAGCTGCAGGCAACCAAGTGAAAGCTGTAGGGAAGTGAAAGGACGGCTTCAATCCTGTGATCATCAGCAAATCTGCAAGAGTTCCATTCACCAAAAAACAAGCTAATAATGCAGCTTTCGTTTTTTCATTTAACATTGGTATTATCCTTTTTTTTAAAGGTGGTATTAAAACGAGCCAATTTGCTTGTCTGAAACTCTGAAGTCTGAACAATGTTGGACTTGGACACAAGAGAAAACCATAGGCATTGGTTCATCTGGTTCAAGCGATTCAACAGCTTGACCATCCAGTCTCTCATGCCTGTTCAAAAAAAAAAAAAAAAAAAGAACTAAAACGGTAGGTGCAGGCAGCAGAATTGCAGAAGGCCCAGTCATGAATCGGAGTCACCGGTGTCATTTTCGGGAGCAAGAGTTGTAGGCTGCAGGTTTGCACATCTGTCCCTCGTTATCTGCCACATGTGCTCTCACCCCTCTTGAAAAATGCCCTCCACCGCATTGCTGTCACGAAAAATATGTGTTATTTATTTATGCCAGCAACTCTTGGTTACTAAAAATAAAATCTAACATTGATGCAGGTGATGGATACCATAGTATTACCTCCATTCAAAAGCAATGCAACTTTGATTTTAGGTTGAGTTAAACTTCCTTAACTTTTATAACTAAATTTATAAGAAAAATATTACTATTTATGACTCTTTCGGAGATATATTATAGAACTACGTTTTCTAACTAAGGCCATAATTTGGTCTTAACATTAAGGACTCAAAATTTTAGATCAATTAAACTCACTTGTGTGATCTAAAGCTTTTATGAGACTGATTGAACTTTAGACAGCATTTTAGATCTCCTATTTGTAGTCTTAAGAGTTAAAATGAGATGCAAACATGTTTAAAATGTTATTGTTTTTAAGATTTAGTTAAACTTAAATAAAAATGTTTAACGTTTTAAAAAGCGATTTTTTTTTTTTTTTTTTTGGCTGGAGGGGTACCCACTCTGTTTCTGTCAAAAGTAAAATACGGACATTTTTGTTATAGCGAACTGTTGAGTACCTCAAACGAACCAGATCAGGTGAACACAAAAAATAGTAACATGCGAGCACTGCGGCGATATGGTTGCTGAATCCAAGCCGTTGGATCTCGGAGACGAACGGCGACACAGGGCAAGCAAGAACTGGAGAGGTTGGTCCACCGGTCACTCGCCGTGACAGGTTAGTTGCACCATCTGACCCGCATCCGTGCATCCACTCACCAACTTGCCTATTTTAAAAAATTTTGTTCCATCATCAAAAGCGAATGAAATCGACAGGTAATTTAGGCACTCGCATCCAACCATTGACTGGCCACAATTTGCACGGGTCATTTGGTTTTTCTAGAGTCTTAGGTACAGCTGGATGGGTGAACTGCATCAGGAATCAGGAGGAATTGCATCAGGAATCAAGAATCAGGAATCAGTCACTAGTAGAGTCAGGGGTGCAACAAACACTTGTTTCATTTTTTGCTATTAAAAATGGTTGCACACTTGCAATGAAGTAGCTAGTATAGTATTAGTATTACTGATACTAATGTATATGATGAGACGTGATATACTAGGCTATATGGAGTGCGTGATGTGTAGTGTTTGGAGTGTGGGAACCAAATGAAAGGTACTTTGTGGTTTTATTTGGGGAAAAACAATATAATGGAGATCCCTGGAAATTTGCCTTGGTGTCTCATTCCGTTGGATCGTCCATGCTCTGCTTAGAGTTGGAGTGAGTTGGAGCACAGCCAAATATTTTCTTCATCCAACCGACAGTTACGTTACGGGTTAATGGGTTATATGCCCTTTCCTTATTCACTAATTAAATGTTTCGTGGAAATCTTACGTGACTTATGAAACGAGCTACTCCATCCATTCAGAAAATGTGACATTTTTTGTTTAATAATAATAAATCATTTGTTTTTAACTTTAGACAATGATGTTGTATGTGCCTATAGATTAAATCAAAAAGATAACTTCTGTATCAAAACAAATTTTTGAAAGAGAGGACTATGATATTCTATTTGGTAAGGCTTCTTTTAGCTGATTAGCTCTAACTCCTTCAAATGAGGCAGAGCAGTTTTCTCTTAGCTCTAGCTCCTTCAAATGAGGAGAGCCGTAAAGCTATAAATATTTGCTCTCATAGCCTCTTAGTTCATTCTTAGAAAAGAGAGAAATAACTCTTTGCAAAAGTGCATAATACTCTGTAGAAGCCAGATTCATTTTACGAGAAAAAGCCCTTCTAAATAGGGCTATATCTTGAAATTGATCAGCTGCCTTCCCTGCCTACCTTTGTACTTGCTACCGGTGTTGTTTTGACAAAGTGTTTTTTCTCTTTTCTATTGAAATAGATCCAAGAAGGTAAAATTTGAAGTCATGCCAAACGAGCTTCTACTCCTGGGAAAAAAAAAGATTCAGCAACTGCTAGTACGTGTGGTATTGCTGGACTGCAGAAGCTGCTGCATCGGCGCAGCCAGAGAGAATCCAAGATTCCAACCGCGGGGCCCATGCATGCGGTTGCTTCTCGCCTTCTCATCCGGCGCCGCCGGGGGTGGTTCGGAGAGAGAATCCAGGGCGCAACAGGAGCCGGGTCCACATGGAATCGCTCAGGATACTTTGTCCACTTGGGATCTCCAATTCCAAAGACTGCAACATCAACAGTAGCTCTCTCTCATCCGCTACTACTATCTCTGCTTCACAGTTCACACTGCACCGGAAGAAAATTTGACTCTTCATCCTGTCAAACAGACAATAAAAACCTCCGAGAAAAGAAAGAAAAAACATTTGTGTCAAGGTCATGTGTGACAATGGCTTGTTAACCCCTGCAGCTGGATTCTCTGCAGCGATGCCAAGCAACTTGCTTAGCGTGCATGCAATCCTAGGCATAGCATAATAATAATAATAATAATAATAATAATAATAATAATAAAAATGGTGCAATTTCCCTCTCTGATCTGAGAAAAAAAACTTTTTTTTTGCGGCGAGATCCTTTACGTCCTGACCGATGTGTGCATATCTCAGCAGCCAGCAATCATCAAGTTCTTGATTCTTTCCCTCCATCTTTTGTTAATTCCCCACTTGTCGCATGGGCCTCAGCAAGTGCTGTGATGTGGGCAAATGAATTCTGGGATAGAAAAAGGCAGGTGGGGAAGGAAGCAAAGCAGAGGCGACAGCCAATTTGCAGCAGCATTCCTGGAGTCAAAAGAGAGCAGATCTTTCAGTTAAAAAAAGGAACAAGCTTTCAATTTCAAATGAAAAGGAAAATCAGGGGTCCGTGCACAAAGATACAATACTGTAGTAGATGCATGCATACAGCTGCAGAATCGTCGCTCTGCTTACTCTTCTGGCTTATTAGTGATCCACTAACTAACCGCACCTCGGGGGCCAGTAATTGGGCGTCATTTTCTGCTACTGTTTCCGAGAGCATGCGTATGCTCCGGATCAATAGATGGATTCTCGAAATCCATCTATATAATCTCTGCAAGAAAGAAGAAGGAAGAGTGGTGCCTGGAGTGGAGTGGAAGGGACATCCAATTATCTACAGAAATCGATCAAATTTATATAGTCGAAGAATTCACCATCCATCCGTGTTCCACTGGCGTAGGGCGGACTCGGAGCTCGGTCGCGTACCCATGCCGTTGCGTGGCGAATTCACTCTCTCCCCCTCCGCCCATTCAGCCACCATATAGCCTAGCCGCCACCGCCACACCACCTCTCCCACTCCGTGGCGCCCGCCCGCCTGCCAAGAGTCTCTCTTCTCTTGGCCAGTCCTACTGGTCCCTCGACGCACACGCCCTTCCCTTGGCGTCCGTGCCCATTCAGGTTGCGTTGCGTTCTTGGGTGTGGCGGGAGGTGTTGGCGATCGATCGGCGGCGTGCTCGTGCTTGACTGCTCGTACATGAGGAGCGGCTGCGGCGGGGGAGGGAGGCAACCTGGGGAAGGAGGCGGGGGAGGCGCTGGGGCTGCTGGGTTGCGTCAATGAGGTGGTGGCGGCTGTGGCGGCGACGTGGGGGGGCCCATGACCGACGGAGCGCGCGTCGAGGCGGCGCCCAGGCTCGCGCAATGGCGCGTCGACGCGCTCCCCTGCTACACCTACCGCAAGTCACTCCCCTTCCGCATCGGCCTCTGGAACTGGTCCGTCCCTTCCCCTGCTGGCTGCTGCTACCCTCCCTCCCTTTCCATGTCTCTCTGCAGAATTAGCAGAACTAGTAACTGCTTGTTCACAAACTTGGTTTTTATGTCGGATAGGGTGCAAAAAGTTTCAACTTTGGTAGTGATTTGTTACTGTTTTGTTCAAGTGCTCCTGATTTGCGTGCGAATCATGCGATTCTGAATCCTGGATGGATGGTTTCGATTCTGGAGGTAGTTTGCTGATTTACATGTTCATGTATCGCTTGTCTTCCTGTTAACGCGGAGGGAGCGGAGAACTAGCATTCATTCTTTTTTATTCATTCATCTCACAAAGTAGTTCTGATTGATAGTGAGCTATTCGATAGCGTGGTGAGTTTTAATTTTTCTTTTTGTGTGCTACTCAACTTCCATCAGAATATGGTCCATTGTTGAGCCTGCACAAAAAGACACAGAAATTTGGCAGTTGAGCGTCATGTCTGAATACATCCAGTGTAATTACATTCTGATCTGCTACCTCGATCACCAAATTTGGTTGTATCCGCTTAAATAGTAAATTTTATACTTCCAACCGAAAGTATATCTAGTTCCATGTTAGTTATAGGTGGATACCTTTCCTCATCAACCTACATGTAGTCAGGATTTTTCTTAACCACATTTGGTGTGTGAGGGAAAAAGTGAAGACTTTGCTTTGAAACAAAGATATTTCAGACAATGGTCCACTTTCTTGAATCTCCACTTCTAATGATTTTTTTCTACTATTACTAAAAAAATCTTTGATCAATCTGTATGCTTCCTGGATTTTTTTTTTTCAGATGATAACTGGGTAAGTTTGCATGCACAATGACACAATTAAAAGTTTAGAACCATCAACAGTTCTTGTTAGCTTTAGCACAAGAGAGAATTGATATCATGTTGCCATGAGCTAACTTAAGTTTTCTGTTGCTGCAATGTGAAGGTACCTATCTGTGGAGAGAAATAACAAGCAAACTTGTGTTAAGCTCTTTGCAGAGAATTCAAATTCTGCCAAGAACGGTCCCTCCGCCCCAATAGCTTCTTTTGTCACAAAACTCCTCATATCTCTTCCACCTAATCAACAGACCATAGTCCACCCAGGTAAGCTTCTTCTACTAATTAACTTGTTCAAGAAAAAAAAAAGTGTCTTCTATTCTCAACCACTGCCTTCTTGTAACTGTAATGAAAATTATTTTGGCATGTACAGAAAACGGGGACATGTTTGAATTCTCAGTGTGTGCATTAGGTGTCATGAATATGAAAGCAAACATGCAGTTTATTTTATTTGGATACAAGAATGTATGCAGAATTTGAGTAGTAAAAACCAGGCAATACAAAATGTTATAGTTCTGAATATATGAATGACCAGTGACTCAGTGAGGTCTGAAATTGGCAGCTATTGTTATTTCCAGCTCATTTCTGCGTTTTAATGTGCACAGAGCAAGTGGGAGTGAGTGACTGATGACACCAAATTTTAGTTATTTCTATCTAACGGGTGAATTACACATATGTAGGAATCTTTGACAAACAGCTGAAACACGACGGTTTTGTGTGGGCAATCGATAGCACAGTCACAGGGAGATTTGTGATTGAGATAGAGTTTCTTGACCTGAAGGTCGCTGATCCATCTGTAAGCACTGCCTCTCTGTCTTCTTGTGTTTTTTTGTCAATGGTTGGTACAACAACAATTAGTGAGTAGTAGGCTACGTGGAGTGCTGTCCTTGACACCTGAAAATAATAAGGTCTGGTAGTCTTGCACAGGTAACAGGTTCACATGTACAGAAACTTCTCCATCTGCTTTCTTGCGTTGAAATAAACAACCCACTGCCACGGTGTGTTGTTGTCGTCAGTTGATATTATGTGCGATGTCGAAATGACATTTTGAGATGTTTGTTTGTTTCATCATGTCAATCATGTTTCAGAGTCAGAGGCTATATTAAGCATGCACACAGAAACTAAAAAAGAAAACAGAGTTCTGCTGTCACCTGCCACCCAAGTTCGACTTCAACCTAATGTCAGGACTCAGGATAGCCTTTCTTTGTAACTGAAATTTTGAGAATATTGCAACTGGTTATTAATATCATCAACTGACAAGGGACAACAAAAAGGATTTGTTTAAATACCTTATTGGGAGAGCATGGCCAGACTTTCAGTCTTTTTACCAGCAAATCTCACTCAACATATCAAGACCCTGCAACATCGCATGAACACATCAATTATAGGAAAATTTTCACTGGCTACCAACAATTAATTCAAAAAAAAAAAGTTCAGTATTCACCTTGTGTGTAACAATCTGTTTCTGATGGTTCCGTGAACTGCATTTTGTCAGGGTGGCGAACCGGCATCGATCTGGGCCTCCCGCCAGATCAAGCAGTGTTCAGACAGCACCGCCCTGTCCTCTCTGGCTCGGATGCTGCACGAGGACATCCTCACCGACATCACCATCAACGCGGCAGACGGCAGCGTGCGTGCGCACCGCGCAATCCTGGCGACACGGTCGCCGGTTTTCCGGAGTATGTTCTCGCACGACCTCCGGGAGAAGGAGCTCTCCACAGTGGACATCTCCGACATGTCCCTGGACGCGTGCCGCGCCTTCCTCAGCTACATCTACGGCGACGTGCGCGGCGAGGAGTTCCTGGCGAACCGGCTGGCTCTCCTCCGCGCCGCCGACAAGTACGACATCGACGACCTCAGGGAGGCCTGCCACGAGAGCCTGCTGGAGGACATTGACACGGGAAACGTGCTGGAGCGCCTGCAGACGGCGCACCTGTACCGGCTGCCGAGGCTCAAGGGCGGCTGCATGAGGTTCCTGGTGGACTTCAGGAAGGTGTACGAGATCCGCGACGACCTCGACGCGTTCCTGCAGACGGCTGAGAGGGACCTCGTGGCCGAGGTGTTCCATGGCGTTCTTGCTGCGTGGAGCGGGCGGTGAGCCATGGTCCATGGATCCATCCATGGCACTGCAGTCTGCAGGTGTGTCTACATCTGGTTGGTTCAGTTCAGGAGCATTGTTTGGAGGATTCTTGCTGGAAAAGCGTGTAAATATTTGCAAAACTGTACATGCGTGGCAGTATTTTGCCTGAAATTTACTGTGCATGCCTTGATTGGATTTTGTTCGTATCATATGTGGAAATCTAATTCATGTAACCTATTGCTGGACTTGTAATACATGAACTGATATGCTGCTTATTGCAAAATTACTTGATAGTTGATACTCAACTGGTAGTTACTGGACTTGTAATGAATGAACTGATATGCTGCTAGTGCAAAGTTACTTGAGACTCCGTTGATAATTAGTTAGTATTGTATTAAAGTTTTGATTGAAATAAATGATTTATATATCCTATTAAACAAATAAACAACTGGCCTATTAGCTCAGTTGGTTAGAGCGTCGTGCTAATAACGCGAAGGTCGCAGGTTCGAGACCTGCATGGGCCATTTATTCATTTTTTCCTTTTTTTTTTTTTTTTTTGCTGCTTTTTTTTAGACTCTTTTTTTTTTTTTTTTTTATTAATGTACTATTTGGCTGCTGCTTCTTTTCTGTTCTTTTCTACTGCTCTTAATTGATTTTGTTGTTCTCTATTCTTTTTGGCTGCTCCTCTTTAGTGTTTGTTTCGCTACTTGGTTGCTGCTGCTTTTTTCTATTCTTTTGTACTGCTCTTATTGAATTCAGTAGGTGCCCTTTTTTCCATCATTATTATTGCCAGCTTCTTGAACGATCACTGTCTCACTGAGATTGTACTTCAGATTTACGCATGGAAAACCATCTGCTTATCCTGTTCTTGTCAGGGATAGGCAAGGTAATTGAGCATGTGAGAACTTGACACCATTTTACAGACATCGCTTTGCCCAATGCCCTCTCATGATGCCAACATCATCCATGATTGGAACGGCGAATTTCTGTGGGAACCAATGGCTGGAGAAGCAGGTAGCGTCATCAAAATCATCGTACACTTGCCAAGTCACTGTCTTGAGCCTGAAATAATAGTCTTGATGATGTGCTGCTCGTGGCAAAACAAAAGGCCACTTGAGGAGCCTCCATGGTCTGCTGTTGCGTTGTCTCTGCAGATAACTGAACCTGATTGTGAAGCATCAGAGGCTCCACCTCGATAACAATTACTTGCGCCGAAACACATCCCAAGCATCAGAGGGCTCCATCTCCACGACAATCTGTACCTGTGCCAACACAAACATGCCAAAATTCAGTCTTCAACATGTATCAGCCTGAAAATTACTTGGAACTGCAGGTCTGCCAACAAGCAAAAGCTGAATCATTTCAACCATATTCAGTTTCCGGAATATGATGATGCTGATAGAACCATATCATTCAAGGAGAGCTAAGCCTCGCCGAACTGAAATAAACTTTCATTTAGCTTTGGTTGGGGTGCGCCAGGCCCCGCCGGCAGTGCAAAGGCTGGGCGACGCGCGAGGGCCCCAGTGGCAAGCCACTGTGTTGAGCCCTCCCCCACAAAAAATTAGGTTAATATCGAAGTGGGCACATGGCCCACATATCAGATATTAAACTGATAAGAACAGATACTACACTTGATCTTAGCCAAAAGGCCGAGAAAGGTATGCTTTGGCCAGGCGCCCTGGGTCGCCTTATGTAGCGAGTCCGCGCGTCCGCGCTTGCTTGGCTTGGCGAGGTGGGACTAAACGGATGAAGTAGCTGCTGCAGCTCAGGTTCTGTCGAGGTCGAGCGTCCGGGAATTATATTGTAATGGGCTGCGGCCCAACGCAACTGCCACCTTCTCCTTGTTTTAGGGCCAACTGTGGGACAGCGCGCTGAGCCCAACACACTGGATACATCTTCCTTTTCCTTTTTTCCCCTCCTTAGTATTATTATTATTTTTTTCCTTTTGTCATGTCATCAGGTGTTTTGGACCCATTATTTTTATTCGAGTATCTTATTTATTATATTTGAGTATTTTCGTAAAATTATAATGTTGAGTGATATGAATGAATAAGGATAGATATGTTAGTTATATAGAAAAGGAGAAAATGTGTACCTAACTTTGTGCTGTTCAAGGCAAATGACACTTTGAAGTTTGAAGTCGTAAATAATAATACAAATGTTCGTGGTGAAATGATGTCTCCTTAGCCTGTCAAAATGAAAGCATCACCCTATCTCCAAAGCTACTTGACAGCGTAGAGCCAAGCCAATTATAGGAAGCATCTCCCCTCTTTATCAGCTCGTGTGTAGTTAAAAACCAAGGTAAAATTTGGATGATTCTTGCTCATGTAAATGCACCCTAAATGTGTACCCTCCCCATATCGATATTTGGATGATTCTTGTTCTTGCTCATGTAAATGTACCCCAAGTGTGTACCCTCCCCATATCGATATTTGGATGATTCTTGCTCATGTAAATGTACCCCAAATGTTTTAGGTCGGTCTAAGACTATATCTGTCATATGCTACCATTCTACGTCGTGTATGTTTATATTAAATTGCTGCCTTGTCAGATTGGAATTGCGCAACCTGGTGTTAAACATCAACAACAAGGTGTGCCAATTTTGACACCCTTTGCTAGTTTGCTCGTAAACTAGTTGTTTTTTTTCCTATGTAAGTGTGTTGGTTATCTTTTGATAGTTCTGGTTTTGTTCCCACACTCGTAGGATCGGTACGTACCCTCGTCGGGTAACCGATTTCGACGAAGCCTGACGAAACTGGCTTATACGTCTTTTCGCTAAATGACGGTAATTTGGTCTGTTTGGGACTTGCACACTCTAGTGCTTCAATGTGCCAATCGTATCTTACGTCAACTAATGCCACGTTCGTTGCTTTGGCTAGCGGCGCACGTTAGTTTGCAAGCTCTAAGACACATGTGCTAGAAAATTTTATATCAAAATAATCAGAAAAAATAGTGTGATAACAAAATTATATAGTAGTTATTTTGATAATTTTTAGGTACAAGAAGTATAATCAATAGTTCAATACATACATTGCCAAATGTATTGAGTGGTTGAACAAATCATGGTGTCCGAACTCTATGCACGTGACAGGCACGCACTCTCTTCAGTTTCACCCTTTTTTCCCAGCGTAGGCACTCCCCGTTCACTCACGACCCAACGCCGCCGGCGACGCCGGCGACGCCCGCCACCTGTCCGACGGAGCGCCGCCCATGGCGAGCGGGCCGGACCGCATCAGCGACCTCCCGGAGGGTGTCTTCCACCACATCCTCTCCCTCCTGCCGGCGCAGGACGCGGTGCGCACGTGCGTGCTCGCCCAGAGCTGGCGCCACCACTGGCGGTCCGCGCCCGCCCTGCGCTTCGCCGGCTGCACCGGCTGGGCCGGCGGCGTCTACACGTTCGGCCCCTTCGTCGACGGCCTGCTGAACGCCCGCCGCGGGGGCGCCCCCCTGGACTCCTGCGATTTCGACCTCGATGTCGACCTAGATCTGGGCCCGTATGACGTGCCCAGAATGGAGCGGCGCGTCAACAGCTGGATCCGCCGCGCGCTGCGGCGCCAGGTCCGGGAGCTCCGGTTCCAGGTGTCCATCAAGCCTCGGCTTCCCTTCGTGCTGGAGGATCGGCACCTCGCCTCCGACCACCTCACGAGGCTGGAGCTTGTGAGTGTCCAGGGCAACGCCGGCGTTCTTGATTTCTCCTGCTGCCCGGCGCTGGAGGATCTCAAGATGGAGGATTGCGATGTTCGGTCGGTGGAAATGCATTCCCCATCCTTGAAACATCTGAGGATCAAATACTCCCTTTTTTATACCAACTACCGCACTGGGATGTCTTTCCCGAGCCTCGTTTCATTTGATTTCATTACCAATGCCGAAAGGGTTCCAATGCTTGAAAGTATGCCACATTTAGAAATTGCAAAAGTTCGATTCGATCACTTCTATGACGATCGATGTGACAATGGTCTCTTGGATGATTGTGGAGATGCTTCCTGTGATGGTTGTTATTACTATTACGGTCCTGATGATTACGACTGCGTGTTTCTCGAAGGCTTGACAGAAGCTAGAGACTTGGAATTGTCAGCTTACCCTGATCTGGTATGCTCACAGCTGCCTTCCTGGTATTCAGTTTTGGAATTGTGTTGACATACATAGCTCCAGTTTCGGAGGAGATTGGTGATAATTCTAGAGGGGGCCAAGTTTAGATACTAAACTTAGAACTCACTTTGTTTAGTGTTTTTGGCTACCATGTAGGAGGTTGGGCTTAGTATCTTCTTTTGGGTTTGGTGGGTGTGGCGCGCTCTAGCATGCAGGAGGTAGAAATGAGATGCCTTGTAAATTGATATGCCATGTTAGTTTCAGAAATCAGAATGGCTTATGCAGCTTAGGAAACATAGTGATGTTTTATAGATTAGATTAGCATCTCTATAAAGGATATGAAGTCTAGACCTTTTTCATCTGCATATTAACCAGGATATGATTTAGGCTTGTATTTTAATTTTCCTTTTTCAGCGTTTTCATTATTTGACTTCATGCCCTTGCAGTTTTCCTAGTGTGTGTTCAACAGGGATTTGGAGTGGTGCCCTGCATTTCGCAAGTTAAAGACTTTTGGTTCTTGGCAAATGGTTTGTGTCTGCTGACTTCAGTGGACTAATTTGGTTCCTCCATCACGCACCTCTACTGTGTCCGCCCCTGCCACATTGGCCCCGAGCTGTCTATTCTTCGCTTCCCTTGTGCGACTCGGTATCCCTTGCTGCGATTCTACTTCTGCCCCTTCCTATCCTTTGCTGCAAAACTCTGCGTGAGCAAAATTCTCTTATCAACTGAGCTTCAAAGAAGGAAGGAATGCTTGCCAAATCACTGCACCTACGTCGCCTATATATACACACATCCAGGGCAGCGTTCGACCAGGTAGAAATTGCAAAGGGGACACATACACACACGAGCCTAAAAAGTAAACACCAGAGATTGCGAAATAATCGCAACAAGTGAGTGAGCAATGGACCAGGGAGCAGCTGGCGCGAAGAGGGGAGCAGCTGGCGCGAAGAGGTTGCTTCACGGCGTGATAGATGCCAAGATTCTGGAGGCCAAGCTGTCAGTGACGTCCGACGCGCATCCCAAACCCGCTGCTAGCAAGGTCGCAGTTCTGATCTCCCTGCTCTTCCTGGCCGCTCATGCTTTTGTGTTCATGTACCTTAGCTTCTCTCTCATTTGGCATTATAAAACATCCATCTACCTTTTTCTGTATCACGGAATTAGATCCCCCACCTTCACTAAGTTCACAGCATTCCCTAACCAAAGAATGTCTATGCATGCTACCACAAAACTGCAATTATATGTGCGGGTCTATCAGTGCTGGTTCACCAAAAACAGACATTGTTAACACTATCAGTGTAAGTTCTAGGCCCCAACCTCTAGTAATGGCCCTGAAACTATGAAGGCCTTGTTCGATTAATTCCCACCCCAAGGGGATTGATCAAAAAGGATTGAGGGGCCAGGGATTTGACTTGTAGGAGATTGAATCCCCTTTAGGCTCCGTTCGTTAACTCCGGAACGGACGATTCCCCCGCCTGGAAAAGTTCTGGTGTTATAAAAATTAGTGAAGAAATGGTCCGGTCAAAAATCATTACTCGTCCATTCCGACAATACCGAACGAGACCTTAATCTACTCAAATCCTCACCAAACTGAACAAGGCTGAAAGGACGCTAATAAACTCCTCATCATTACCGATTTTCAACTCATAGAAATTTTCTATTTTACTGGATTATAGATTTTCTAACAGTTCGACGACACTGCTCCAAAATTCTAAATCATTCTCTATAAAGACTACAAGTGTCTAATTGCTGCTTTAAACTTTTTGGATTTTTGGAATAGTATATTTTCTAAGAATATTTATTAATGTGCTATGCAGATTATTTTCTACAGATGGAATGAACACATAAATCTAAGAGAAACTCTAAATACTCACATAAACTTGTATTTAGTTTAAACAGGGTCTTATGTACATTATTAGCATGTGGTCTAATAAAAATAACAAAGACATTTGCTCTAAATTGATGTCGGCTTGGAACCGAACACCGAAGGCATATGCTTTACGGGTAGTGGAATCTCTTCCTGGCATCTTTGCTTCTATATGTATTAAATCATTAAAAGTACCTAGGCTGTGCTGACTTGAATGCCCTCCTAAGGTTTTCTACATTAAGAAAAAAAAAATTAGGAAAAGGGGGATTGAAAAAAGAGATCTACTCCTCAATCTCCTTTTTACAAGAACATAGGAAAAGAAGATGTGTTTTCTCAATCTAGTGAAGTTGCTCTAAGTTAATTATTAGAGCATGTGCCTCCATGACTACATAGATGTAACCTATACGGTAATTAACTTTAATTGGGCATGTAGCAAGCAACAGCGATGGGTATTTACTCTTCGTAAAAGCATATGCGCCATTTTTTACATTGAACTGTTCTCTTAAACTCTAACGACTTTAACACCCTGTTATTATGAAGGATATCTAAAATACCTAATAAATTATAATATTGTAAAGTACTCCCTCCATCCCAAATTATAAGACGTTTGACTTTTTTTACTCTAACTTTGACCACTCGTCTTATTCAAAAAATTTGCACAAAAATAGTCAAATTTCAGTTATTTTGAAGAACTTATATTAATAAAGCAAGTCACGGCAAAAGAAGTGATATTTTGCAAAAATTTTTGAATAAAACAAGTGGTCAAACTTGGTGCCAAAAAAGTCAAACGTCTTATAATTTGGGATGGAGGGAGTACTAGTAAATTATAATATTACAAAGTTCTTTCCCAGCTGGCAAATATATACTGATCTAACTATTTAAAAAGAATTTGATATAGAACATTTTCATTAGTTGATACCATGTATTTAATACCCAAAACAAAATTTATTGGTCACTAGGGAAAGCATAAACCATGCCATGCAATTTGATGGGAAAAACTGAACTTGTATTGTGCCAGAGCCAGAATTTGTCGAGGAGAAAGTTCCTGACATGGATTAAGAAGCTGTCCCCGATCTACTACTGCCAGGTTTGATTACACTCTGACCTCCGTTATGCACACGTATATATGCACTTGTCCATTCTTGATCATTCTTGCCATACAAATCATAGTGATCCATTTTAATTTTAATCCTTTCTTAAAAGATACTCCCTCCGGTCCATTTTCTAAGGCATGTCATGCATGTCAACAGTCAAACTTTATAAACTTTGACTAATAATTTGGCTAATATTTTTTAACTTGTGTAATACAAACTTGATACTATTGGATTTGTAACCTAATCGATTATCCAATAATCATAAGTTTATAATCATACACGATACAATATAACATAAATGAATGGTCAAAGTATAGTTTAGGAAACTGTCACGTTAGGCTATGCCAAACCGGAGGTAGTATTTTAATATTAACCCATGTGAAATTTTTTATTTCTAATCCTTTTGGCAACACCAACGCGGGTGGCGCAGCAGGAAGACACTGCCGCACTTCATGTACTGGCACGGCGTACCTACCACGCAGCCTCTCCTGCTGGCGTGGTCATGGCATGGGGTCTACCTTGCCGCGTCACCTTGCCTAGTGCAGCGGGCATGACTTTCAAGTCCCACACACAGCATCCTCCTTCTCTCTCTCTCCCCCCCCCCCTCCCTCCCTCCCTCCCCCCCTCTCTCGCTTCCCACTTCTCACTTCCACCAAGGCACAGAGCAGAGCCCCCATCTGCTACCGCCGACTGCAGCCTAGCAATTTTGAGCGAAAATCCGGTGAAAAAAACACTCCCACTAGCTCAAGAAAGATATAGCCCTGTCGATTCCGTATTTGCTCAGTGCAAGTTTCCATGTTGATGATGTTCCTGACCTATGGCTAGGGATGTATTTGAAAATGTGATGCAATACAAGTACAGATGGACTGTTTAGTGTGTAAGTCTTACGGAGGAAGGGTCAAAGAAAATGGAGAGTTTGAGAATATGAATGAAGAAGTGGAATTATTTGCTAGTTGGCCTAGCCTTAGTGATATTAATATTGTTTGCCATGGATGGGATAAGTTTTTTTTTGTGAAGTCACATTGCAAGGACAATTTGACTTTTGAAAGGAGAATGGGAGATAGAATATTATGTGCTGATGAAGTTGTCATAGGAGGCACATTGTACAAGGAGGTTGTGAAAGGCGCAAATGTGAATTTGTTTGGAGGTGGTGGTAGACATGGGCTATAGGCATAGGTCTATAGAAACAACTCATAACTTGGGAGTTGTTGAAATGACAGAGGAGGAGGCAGTTGAGCCCGTTGAGAACCTAACTCAAGAGTCAGACATGCTGGAGGAGCCCCTAGCTTTTGAACCAGTTTTGTCCCCTATATTGTCAGGTGAGGGGATGGGCAGAGAGGGATGGTCTTATAATATGGACTTGGTGAACAATGACTTTGATGCCAGCACATTTGATGAGGAGGAGTAGACCAACATGAAATATGATGATATTTCTCTAGGCTTGGAGGAAGAAGATAGTGAAGGAGATAGTATGGATGAGGAAGAGGAGGAAGAAGAGGCTGAGGAGATAGATGAGGATGAGTAGGGAGATGAAAGGGGTGCAATTGAAATGGTAAAAATTGACTTAAAAAACATTAAGATGTTAAATTTATAGCAATCCTCATGAACTGTAAATTACCACAAATTTACAACCAAACCAGGTTACTACTAACCATGAGGTATATGTAATTCACCAACGAAGCCTTCATTGCCTCTATCTGAGGCTCTTCACTTTGTCTCTCTTTTTTATATTCCAATTGTATGATATGGTACTCCCATGTACTGTATAGTTATTTTCCTATATCCATGTATGCTGCATACCTATCTCTATTCCTCATCCAATACTCAAACAGCTCTGACTGTGGGTTTTCCACGCTCATGCCACATGTCTTCTTGCACCTTTACATAGTCTCAATGGATTGAATGAGCAACATATACTCCTGTCTTATCTCATCTTCCTCTCCTCAGTTTTCATTTACTTCCTGCAAGGTTCATTAGTAACCCTAAGGTCTCCCAAGAACTCACCTAACCACTAAAGATCTCCCAATCACACGTCAGTCCATCTTGCAGAATCCACTGAATGAGTCAGAATTGGTGAAATACGATGTGATTCAATCTCAACTAAAGCCATTCGGTTACCCACCCAGAAATCACCGTGAAGTTGCCACAATAGTGCCCATAACCAAGCTCTGATGGCACCACCCCTTCACGAGCCAATATCCCACACTTGAAAGTAGGCCAAGGATTACTCTCTCATGGCAATATCCTTTTTCCACTTATGAACTCATCCACTTCCTCAGTAGAAGGCCAATACAAATTGGGATCATATATGTACTCCTAAAAGTCACACAACTGCCATCCAACATGCAATTCACACATTAAACACCAACACTTTACTAAATGGATTGAGCAAACATTCTATGGAGATCTTACAGAACTTACATTTGCCCTTAGAGAGCACCAAAAGAAAGGAGTAAATTTCTCCACTCCCAGATTAGGCCTCTGCAGCTCCACACGAACTTCACAGTGGCATAATATAGGGTAGCAACACATCTAGCAATAGCATCCATCTTCTCCCCCTCTGACATTTCTGGTGGGTTTGGCAGGGGAGGTACCTAACGCTTGAACTCACGGTATGGTTTAGATAACTTAGACCGGCGATATAGGAAGAGCCGAATTCTTGGGTCGAAACTTTTCTGGTCCATCAATCCACTGAAAAAACTAGCATGGCTCTATTCTTCGGTGTCCCATAGAAACTCGCTTTATACAGCATGCGTAGAAAGCTCGACTGGCCGTGTCAAGATGCCTAGATTCTTTCACCGCAGCTGGAAGGCCACAGTCACATATCAGTACGGGGAACGCGGGAGCAACAGGGGCATCCACACAACATCTATGGGATAGGCAAGGCGATCTTTAGTGAGCCTAAGCGTCATTGAGCCTCCTTCAATACCTTCAAATACAAAAATATTTAGTATAGCTAACTCAATGTATATGTAGCATATACGTGCAACTATACACCCTAAATCAACCGTTACCAAACAATGCATCATTTCCATTATAAACAAAACAAAAATTGTAGCATTATTACTACCTACACCTACCATATGGTGATCTGTTTTTTTTTAAAATCATAGCATATGCAACAAATTTACCACGTCAAAATCGTGCGCAAAACATACACTACGCTGGCCGGATCAACAAGATTAAATAACATTTATTTATACTCCCTCCATTCTAATTATAAGTCATTCTAACTTTTCTAGGCATATAGCTTTTTACTATGTATTTAGACATACTGTATATCTAAGTACATAGAAAAATGTATGTATCTAGAAAAGCCAAAACAACATATAATTTAGAATGGAAGGAGCATTTCAAAATTAATTCCAAATCTAGGTCTCCACCAAACCAATATACCAAGAAATCCACCGAGGAAGAGCTAATAGCTTGGGGAATACATTCCAAGTTTGATGGGGGGCGACTTCCATGGCGAATCCAAGCCAAAACGGCCAGATTTGTTTATGACACAGAGGACGGCTAGCGTGGGCGCCGGAGGTCGGGCTCGTGTGGATGAAGAATAAAAGAGAGGGGGGTGCAGGTCTGTATGTCACCCCTGCCGCGCCAGTGCAATGACACAGATCCAGACATTGCTTTCTATAAAAGCCGGGTTTTACCTTTGTCAAAAAAAAAGTGCAATGACACAGCAAGCTAGTCGCGTCACAAGCGCCGGCGTGAAAGTGCGTGCCCACGCTGCATCTAGTGGGCTAGGCCATGGGTCACCGGTGGGGCAGGTCTGTGGTGCCAATACATGTGGCACGGCCACGCAGGAGTGTCTTCCCGCCGCACCATAAGCATTGACGCTGCCAAAGGAGTTAGAAATAAAAAAAAAGTTCATAGGGTTAACATTAAAATTAAAATATCTTTTTAAAAAGGGTTAAACTACAAAAATCACAACAAAGGCATTCCAAATTAAATGTTGCAGCAGTCCAAATGAATGCCTATATATATACAATTGTATGTGCTCGCAGAGATTCGAGAAGGCCACAGACCTAGGCCACCAGCATGGCGCCAGCAGCAGCCTCCTCTACGCGACCATTGGCATGGACAAGGTATGCGTCGGTCGGACGCGCGCAATCGACGCCGCGATGAATGACCCGCAGCCGCAGTGGAAGGAGCCGTTACACATCTACTGTGCGCACAGCGCCATCGAGGTCGTGTTCACCTTCGTCATGGCTAGTAGAGCCGATGATCCAGCTGCATCCCCGGCCCCAGTCGATGCGATCGTTGTTGGCCACTCCTACCTGCCCGTCGAGGACATCGTCGGAGGCAAGCAGGTGGACCGATGGCTCCCCGTTTGCGACACGAAGAGGAGACCACTCGATGGCCTGGACAGTGTGCACGTACAGGTCCGGTTCACCGACGTATCGGCCGACCCGGAGTCGAGGTGGGACAAGGGCATCGGTCGGCCGCCGGTGCCGTACCTGGGGGTACCACGCACCTTCTACGGGCAGCACCGTGGCTGCAGTGTGACGCTTTACCAGGACGCTCACGCCTCCGCGACGCAACTTTCCGGCACCGCCGTCGTCCCACCAGCTGGTAGCAGGTGTTGGGAGGATGTCTTTGACGCCATTGCCAACGCTCGGAGGCTTGTCTACATCGCCGGGTGGTCCATCGACGCCGATGTCGCGCTAGTGCGTGACCCGAGGAGGCCGGCGCAGACGCTTGGCCAGCTGCTCAAGAAGAAGGCAGGTGAGCACGTCGCTGTGCTGGTGTTAGCGTCCACGCACGGCGCCGCCGTCGGCGAGGGCACCACGGCGGTCTACTTCCGGGGCACAGGTGTCCACTACCTCCTGTGCCCCCGAGGGAACGCCGTGTTCGCACACCAGCAGAAGGCAGTGGTCGTGGACAGCCCCCGTGGCCTCGTGGGCTTCCTCGGTGGCCTCGACCTCTGCGGTGGCAGGTATGACACTCCGGAGCACCCGCTGTTCCGAACGCTCGGAACCGTGCACCGGGACGACTTCCACCAGCCTAGCCTCCCCGGCGCATCCGTCCTCAAGGGCGGGCCGAGGGAGCCGTGGCACGACATCCACTGCCGTGTCGAGGGCCCTGCAGCAAGGGACGTGCTCGACAACTTCGAGCAGAGGTGGCGGAAGCAGGGTGGCGGCGACAGCCTGCTCGTCGAGCTTCCGAGGAGGTCGTCCACCGTGCGCGAGGAATCGGCTGCTGATCGGAGCGCCGAGGGGTGGAACGTGCAGGTGTTCCGATCCATTGATAGCAGCGCAGTCGCCGGGTTCCCGGAGGCCCCAGAAGAAGCCGCGCGGTGCGGGCTCGTCACTGGGGCGGAGGAGGGCGCTGTCGTCGAGCGCAGCATCCAGGACGCGTACATCCACGCAATCCGCCGCGCCAAGTTCTTCATCTATATTGAGAGCCAGTACTTCCTGGGGAGCAGCCACTGGTGGCTCCCGCAAGATGATGTTTCCTCGGCGTCGGCGTCGGCGGAGGCGACGGAGAACGCCGACGCGATTCATCTCATCCCCAAAGAGCTGTCGCTCAAGATCGCTAGCAAGATCAGGGCCGGCGACTCTTTCAGGGTTTACGTGGTGCTGCCTATGTGGCCCGAGGGCGAACCGGAGAGCGCTCCCACGCAGTCCATCCTGGACTGGCAGCGCCGGACCATGGAGATGATGTACAGGGATGTCGCGCTGGCGATGCAAGCCCAAGGCATGCAGGGCCACAACCCTAGGGAGTACCTCAGCTTCTTCTGCCTCGGCAATCGCGAGGCCTACAGCCCTGGCGAGTACGCACCCCAGGAGCGGCCCGAGCTCGACAGCAACTACATGAGAGCGCAACAGGCCAGGCGTTTCAAGATCAACGTGCATGCCAATACAATGATAGGTACGTACGTACAATTAATTCAACGGCATACCGCATACATATACATACATACATACATACATATATGAAACTACAAGTTAATCGGTCACCGCTGTTTATTTGTTTTGCAGTTGACGACGAGTACATCATCGTGGGATCCGCGAACATCAACCAGCGCTCCATGGACGGCAGCAGGGACTCGGAGATTGCGGTGGGCGCCTACCAGCCGCAGCACCTGGTTACGGAGTACTCGGAGAGGAGATACGGCTACTCCGATTATAACCAGGCGAACCCCGGTTATTACCATGTTACCTTGAACAAGTGGGCCAGAGGGCAGGTCCACCAATTCCGTCTCGCGCTGTGGCGGGAGCACCTGGGCCACGCGGCGGCTCAAGCAGCCGGCGACGCGCTCCTCAACCCAGAGACTTCTGGCTGCATGAGCCGACTGAACTACGTCGCACAGCAGCACTGGGACATGTACGCGAGTGACACGTTCCAGGGCAACCTCCCGGGCCACCTCATGGCCTATCCTGTCGGTGTTAGCAACAGCGGCGAGCTCCTAGAAACCGTCGCCTTCTTCCCAGACACCAAGGCATGGGTTTTCGGGAGCAGCTCTGCCAGCCGTCCGCCAATCCTCACCATATGACTGACCATGGACCATGCCATGGGTACACACACCAACCGCTTCTGTAAATTAATATATAATAAGATGATTTGTGAATAAAAGCACGTGGTGAAATGATGGAATGCAACAATCAGGTACTGTATGTATGAAGCTACAAACGACAGGCCATTATGCGCGCGGATCTTGCACAAGCCTCTCTGGTGTAGTGAGGTCGAGGTCGCGCTGCTACGATGAGCTCGCCCGGCCTGTCGCTCAAGCGTTAGATGCACTCCATGGATGCAGTCTCCTGGCTAGGGCCGAAGCTGGCAATATCGGAGTGTCGGCGAGCATGGCATCATCAGGCACGAGGAAGGGGGGCATAACTCGAAGATGCGCCAGGGACAATCGACTTCCTCCTTCACGAGATTCCTCTTCTTGCGGCAGGGGCACGCAGAAAGGGGAGTAAGGCAGCTGCGGGGGCTGCTTGCTACTCGACTCTGACTCTGAGCGGCGGAGTTGCGGAAGGTGGGGCAGGTGGGGGAGGAGGAGGAGGCGTTACAAGCCAGCCATGGCAGCAGTGCCACAGTGGCCATGAGGAGTAGGATGAGCAGAGGGAGGAAAGTGAACATAATTTGTTATAAAACATGTTGCGAGCGGGTGGTTAGGACATTCCTCTCTCTCCGTCTCTCATAATGAACAGTAGGTAAAAGTAGAAGAACAAACACATACAAGATAGAGAGACTATTCTTTATTCCTCTAAATATTAGTAATTATAACATAGAGCTCCCATATATATATATAGTCCTGCTAAGGTACGTCTAAGAGTTTAATAAGAGCCCACATATAAATAGACTAGGATTAGGACTTCTCTTTCTTTTCTTTTCTTTCAGAATAGAGTCCGTATATTTTACAACACTTCTTTTTAGACGATTATCTCTACTATAATTGAAATCTTAAATTATACTTGATTCACAAAAGAAAACATCCCCCGCTGAGAGCCTCTAACTGTTGCGTACCCAGAAAAATGTACATAAGAATCCACCCTTATTAAAATCAACAGCTAATAATACATCCAAAGAAAATCCAATGGCCACGATTCGATGTTTGATCTCTGGCTTCTCACCCTCCCCCTCAGGGTGACTGCAGCGGAGACTGTAAATTCGTACCGGAGGAAGAAAAAAAGACCGCAGCGCGGTACGCTATCATGCACGGTATGCAAGCGGATGGGCAGGCGTCCGTCGTCTCTAGCGGACCAGCAGGTGTTGCGCTATGTGCCCGGGCCCGCCGCTGCTGCTGACGCGTGTGAGATGGGAGAGAGAGCGTATGCATGGGAGGGTGGGTCCCACTATTTCAATCTTCTAAAAAATGTTATAACTCACAAACCAAAAACCCAAATTAAATTTTGATTGCACTATTAAATTTATTTCAATAAATCCTTCAAAACAAGATCTCACATGGAGATATTTGGATAAAGTGATAAGTGGACCTCACAGTAGATAGAGGATGATATAGAGAATAGATGGGTGTGGGAGAATTGAGTATAGAGAAGAGAATCTTAATGATCATGACGAAATATTCCTTTTAGAGGATGGGTATGGAGAATAAAGAGTGCGGATAGCCTCACCAAACAGCGGGAAAAAATGGGAAATAAATCACCACAAAAAAAGGGACGGAACGGAGCCTGCTCCCGTAACGCACGCCGCCGGAATGGAGGTTGCTGCTTCCTGCTCCCGTGACTCACGCCGCGCGACCTCGCCTTGCCGCTCCCTGCTACGATCTATCGAGCCATCACCGCCGCCTGTTGCCCCGTGACGCATGCCGTCATGACCTCGCCACGCCACGCACGCCATCGCCGAGTCTTGCCCTGCGGCAACGCACGCCAAACGAAGATCGCCGCTCCCCGCTACGCCCGCCATCGCCGCTGCTGCCGCCGCCCCGTGACGCACGCCGCCGCGACGCACGTGGTCGCCACACCACCCACGCCATCGCCGAGGCCTACCCCGCGTGTCGATGCCACCGGCCCAACTTGCGCGTGGCTGCATCGTGGGCTCTTTCCACGACGCGGGTTGCCGCGGCCCATTCGCCACCGCTGCCCCTCAACGCTGCGCCACCGGGCGCTGCACCCGCAGCTCGCCGTCCGGCCGCCGGGCGTGCACGGATTGTCGCGCGTCCGCACGCCACCAAGACCTTGGTCGCGCGCCACCGGCGCCGCGTGCCGCCCACGCGACCTTCCGTATTGATTGACGGGCGACCTTCCGTGTATTGACGGCGATTCAGTCAGTTTGGGACCTGCACGCTCTAGTGCTTCCGTGTGTTGACCGGATCTTGTGTCAACGTAATGCCACGTCTTCCCTTCATTGCTTTGGTTTGCGGCACATGTTAGTTCGCGAGCTCTGAGATATAGGTGCTAGGAAATTTTATATCAAAATAATCAGCAAAAAAATTTAGTGTGTTGCCAAAATTGTATAGTAGATATTTTAATAATTTTTAACTACATGTATAACCAAACCAATAGTTCAATACATTGCCAAATGTATTGCCTGGTTGAACAAATCATGGTGTCTCAACTCTATGCACATCTTGTCAAAAAAATAAAAAAAACTATGCACGTGACAGGCACGCACTCTAGTTCAGTTTCACCCTTTTTCCCAGCGTAGGCCCTCCACTCGCGACCCAACGCAACCGCCGCCCGCGACGCCGGCGACGCCCGCCACCTGTTCGACGGAGCGCCGCCCATGGCGAGCGGGGCAGACCGCATCAGCGACCTCCCGGAGGGTGTCCTCCACCACATCCTCTCCCTCCTGCCGGCGCAGGACGCGGTGCGCACGTGCGTGCTCGCCCAGAGCTGGCGCCACCACTGGCGGTCCGCGCCCGCCGTGCGCTTCGCCGGCTGCACCGGCTGGGCCGGCGGCGTCTACACGTTCGGACCCTTCGTCGACGGCCTGCTGAACGCCCGCCGCGGAGGCGCCCCCCTGGACTGCTGCGATTTCGACCTCGATGTCGACCTAGATCTGGGCCCGTATGACGTCCCCAGAATGGAGCGGCGCGTCAACAGCTGGATCCGCCGCGCGCTGCGGCGCCAGGTCCGGGAGCTCCGGTTCCAAGTATCCATCAAGCCTCGGCTTCCCTTCGTGCTGGAGGATCGGCCCCTCGCCTCCGACCACCTCACGAGGCTGGAGCTTGTGAGTGTCCAGGGCAACGCCGGCGTTCTTGATTTCTCCTGCTGCCCGGCGCTGGAGGATCTCAAGATGGAGGATTGCGATGTTCGGTCTGTGGAAATGCATTCCCCATCCTTGAAACATCTGAGGATCAAATACTCCCTCTTTTATACCAACTACCGCACTGGGATGTCTTTCCCGAGCCTCATTTCATTTGATTTCATTACCAACGCCGGAAGGGTTCCAATGCTTGAAAGTATGCCATATTTAGAAACTGCAAAAGTTCGATTCGATCACTTCTATGATGATCGATGTGCCAATGGTCACTTGGATGATTGTGGAGATGCTGCCTGTGATGGTTGTTATTACTATTACGGTCCTGATGATTACGACTGCGTGTTTCTCGAAGGCTTGACAGAAGCTACAGACTTGGAATTGTCAGCTTATCCTGATCTGGTATGCTCACAGCTGCCTTCCTGGTATTCAGTTTTGGAAGTGTGTTGACATACATAGCCTGCAGTAGCGCAGGAGCTTGGTGATAGTGCTAGAGGGGGCCAAGTTCAGATACTAAACTTTTGTTTAATGTTTTTTTCTAGCATGTAGGAGGTGAAGCTTAGTATCTTCTTAAGATAATTTATAGTTTATAATGCCAGGTGTTTGTGTGTGTGTGTGTGTGTGTGTGGTGGTGGGGGGGGGGGGGGGGGGGGGGTGGCATGGCCACTTTTGGCCCTGACAAAGCTTCGCCATTGCATAGCTGTATTTCAGCTGTTCCTTTTGTGATCATCATATTTCAACGATCGTCCCCTGTTGTTTGTTGACCACTGTCATGCTATATCAGTACTGGAACTGTTTTGTTCTTCTGCAATTACTGATATTGTTTAGCTAAAAATGAGATGCCTTGTAATTGATATGTCATGTTAGTTTCGGAATGGCTTATGAAGTCTAGACCTTTTTCATCTGCATATTAACTAGGATATGATTTAGGCTTCTATTTTCCTTTTGCAACATTTTCATTATTTCACTTTATGCCCTTGCACTTTTCCTAGTATGTTTTCAACAGGGATTTGGAGTGGTGCCCTGCATTTAGCAATTTAAAGACTTTGGTTCTTGGCAAATGGTTTGTGTCTGCTGACTTCAGCGGACTAATTTGGTTCCTCCATCACGCACCTCTTCTAGAGAAACTTACTCTGAAGCCTTCAAAGGTACTTTTATTGTTCTTTACACGTGTCTAGTCTTTATTTTGATTTTGTTTATTTGTCGAGTAAAGTATTCATTCCCTCCAGGTACGTAACAATTTAAAGAAGACGGAGGGAAGTTACAAGCCATTGGAACAACCAATTGCAGCTAGCCATCTTCAGGTTGTTGAAATCATTTGTAAAGATTTTGATGAGATAGTACTTCAGATTTTGAAGGTCTTGAAAGCCAATGGCATACCACAAGAGAAAATCAGAATCCAATGTTCAGACGGTAAGTTATCTATGAACTGCCATGATACTTTCTGCAGTTGTCAATTTATAAAACCAAGTATTACCAATAACCAAACTGGGGCTCCTGTGAATGTTCTCCTGCTTCTACTTATGCAAGCATTCGTGTTGGCAAATATCGTCCCATAAGCAGCCCATTTTGATTGAACATTAAAGTCGCTGCCATCAGACCCTGCTCACACAAATAAATATGTCAATATCTGATTATTTAGTGATGCCATGCTTCTCCTTGAGAATCCTGAATATGCTTCTCTTTGTGTTTCTTGAACGTGCTTTTCTATCCTGCCCTTTTGCTTGCACCTAGCATGTGTGCCTATATGTAGTTTTAATTCTTATACAGAACCCATTGCTCCTTATATTTGTTGAGATGATCTTATTGTCAACATACATACCAAACAAGCAAATTTTAAAAAATCATTCTATGGTATTGATGAGGTTGCAGGCTAGTCCAAGGGTGTCTCTTATTATTTAGACAACTTCCCATACTGCATGAATTGCTTCTCATATCATTTTTCTTCAAACTGTTAACAACAAAACATTTCCTAGTGGAGTTAATTGAGCTTTTGTTTCCCCTTTTCCTTTATTTTACAGGTTATAGTTTTGTTGGTATGAACTCCAATTAGAAGTGAGAAGGCCTGGGCTGGTGATGGCCCTAGTAGATCATCATCATCTAAAGGTAAATACAATATCTGGTAGCTGCCTTTTGTCCATATAGCTTATAGGGACATCATATCCTGTATTCCTGTAATCCTGTTACTCCAGTTTACTTAAACCTTGTTCCTAAACCTAGTTCCATCACATCACATTTTGATGAGCGGCTCTACAATAACTTATCCTGTCGAAGTTGCATTGTTGATGTTAATATTCTTTCTATATATCATTCACTTTTGGAAACTTCACTTTGATGTACCACTAAATGAAATGTTTTACCATCCTGTCCTTCCACGTGGTACCTCCCTTGCTTCCTTCCTCTCTTAGCATTGACATTGGTCTGCAGCAGCTGGATACAATGGGTGTACAATGGTGGGATCATGTCAACTTCCAGCCGCAGTTGTCTTAAAGCCATCGATCAGATATAGACTTCTCTGCTGCCCTGCTTCAACTGTTGACAGCCTCCCCTCCACCTTCTTCACTGGCAGGAAAAGGAGAGAGAGGCTATGGCTGAAGAGTTTGGAAATTGATTCCGTGCCGTGATGATGCATGGCATTTTAGGAGGTACCTGTACTAAGATAGAGAACAGTAGTTTCCTTATGTTTCTACTGGGATGAGTACACGGGAGTGGCTAGTTTGTAAAAACCTCCTATCTAGTTGGTTGTTTTTTTTTTTTTTTTTTTGGCGAACACTCCTATCTAGTTGTTTATGCACTCATGAGTCATCAATTTGGGATATGCAGACCTATTGTAAGCCGATTCCTACAAGATGTTGCCTGATTGATGTCAATTAGTGCAAGATTTGAACATGCATCGAAGCAACTGTGCATGATTACGTTATATGCCAGCAATTCTTGCTCGAACTCTTTTCGATCAGCTTTGATTTAAACGTTATATTAATACTGCTGAGCCACAGACTGATGCTAAGCCAGAGCGATGATATATGATATGTGACCCAGAAAGAAGTTTCAAAATTATTACTGACTTTATTACCTCGATAAAATGATAAATTGGGGTGAGGAAGGAACCAACCGTGCGCCGCAAATCCATCCATCCTACGCGCGCGCGTCTAGTATAGTACGTTCTCATGCTTCAGAGGCGAGGAGCCCTTCGTCTCGTCTCCTCCTCTGATCTCATCCGCCAATGCTGCGCCGCAACCCAACCCGCATCGAGGTCGGCGGCGCCTCCGACCGCGCCGAACTCGAGGAGCACCTCCGCGCCGCCGCGGGGAGCACCCCAGCACCCACCACCCCCAGCGACCCCGCCGGCTACACCACTCCGTCCCCAGCAGTCCCGGGCCCGCAGACCTCCCACCCGCTCCTTCACCTCCTCCACCCCGCCGCCCGGCGCCGCGCCCTCCAAGGCGCAACGCATCGGCTTCTCCACCTCCACCTCCACCCCGCCCCCAGCCCCGCCCCCGCGCCAACCCCATCCCCACCGCCATGGAGGTTGAGATCAAGCTCCGCCTCCCCGACGCCGCCGCGCACCGCCGCCTGGCCGCGTTCCTCGCGCCCCAACTCCGCCGCACACACGCGCAGCGGAACCTCTTCTTCGACGCCGCGGCAAGCACGCTCGCCGCGTCCGCCGCCGCGCTCCGCGTCCGCCTCTACGACGACGCGGGGCCCGACGACCGCCGCTTCCCCTCGCGCGTCGTGCTCGCGCTCAAACGCCGCCCCGGATCGACGCCGGCGTCAGCCGCGTCGAGGAGATCGAGGAGCCCCTCGACCCCGCTCTCGCGCTCGCCTGCGCCGACGACCCCGCCCGCCTCGGTCGGCTCGACTCCCCGATCGTCCGCCTCGTCGCTGACGAGTACGGCGTCGGCGGGGACGCCGCGCCGTTCGTCTGCCTCGGCGGATTCAGGAACACCAGCGCCGTCTACGAGCTCGAGGACGAGGACGGCGGCGACGGCGGCCTTGTACTGGAGCTCGACAAGACGCGGTTCGACTTCGGGACCAGCTACGAGCTCGAGTGCGAGACGGCGGAGCCTGAGCGGGTCAAGGAGGTGCTGGAGCGCCTGCTCACCGTGGCCGGCGTGCCCTACGAGTACTCTGGAACCAACAAGTTTGCCTGCTTCATGGCAGGGAAGCTGCTTCCTTGACCAGGCATGGTATTCCCTTCGCTCGGTTGCTTGAATGTCACTGACTCTTTGATCAATAGCAAAATAAGTGTGACTTCTCATATTTAGTGTATGTTTTGTGGCAAGTGAAATTAATCCTGAGCCTCATCAAATTCAATTTCTCCGAAATCCTTCGGCGCAACTCATCTAATGTAGTGTACTAACTTGGCATTTCAGTACAAGAGCCCTCGTTAGACATGCCACCAGCTACTGTACCTTCATCCTGTAGCCCAGAATTATTACCTTGTGAGGGCGAATTAGGGTGAATTTACGTAGCATAGATTCATTAGCAGCACTATATTGATCTGTGACAGTTGTAGTGCAGTATAAGAGTACAGGCTACTACTTCAAGCAACCAGAGTTTGCTAATACAGATCTCCTATTATTCAGACACCTGAAATTTCCAACAGTTTCAGTCAACGGAAGAACCTGTATAACTTCCAATGGAGGTGCTGAGAATAGGGATTTACGGTTCAGGGGCGGTTTAAGGATGGGATGGCAAGGCTGCGAGAACCACCTGGGCTGCGGTGGACATCTGGATGGGAAGAGCTATAGCGGGAGCAGGGGCGCCACCAGTTAGCGGCAAGGTGAAACAAAAGCAGAGGCAGAGGCAGGTTCTAGGCGGGAGAGCACGGGGTAAGACAGAGTTGAGGAAGTGTCATTCAAGTTAGGTTGCATGCTGTATGTCAGCATACAACATATTCAGAACATTTTAGTGCAATAGGGAAACTTGTCTTGTATTCATGTCAAAGAGAAATAATTCAGTGTATCCAATCCATCTTCAGTTTGTCTAACCGTTTCGTTCATTATGAGATACCATAAACGATAAATTGCATAATTGTATTTTGATTTTCAAACATTGATGTCATAAAATCTACATGCAAATCCATTTTCATGAAAGTGAATATCTGCTAACAGTTCACCCAATAGTTTGGAAACTAAAATCAAGGGACACAGTGCTGCTGGCCATCTTTGTGTTTGCTATTAGTGATTTTGTGTGGGGTTGAAGCGCTTTGGCATTTGATGAAGAAACAATGGATAGGTTTTATTGTGTGTTGAATGGTGTAAGACACGCAGTGGGGAGGGTGAGGGTGGATTGGGCTGGTGGATTGGAGGAGGAGAAGATGGGAGAGGAGGGGGCGGCGGCTAAGGGCGGCGCCCCTAGGGTTAGGGGCGGCAAAATAAGCGGCGGCGGCGCGACGGGCATAGGCGGCGCGTGGGAGGAGGGAGGAAGGAGAAGTCGTGGGAGATTGAAATAAAGGACTTTCGCCCAATTACTTCTTGATCCAATTGATTACAATCCCCTATTATTTATAGTTCCGATTGAACTCTAACGGAAAAGTCATCGAACATGGACTTTCCAGTTTTCCTAATCTGAATTCTTTAAATAATTAATAGTAAAAGGTATCTTGAGTGGATCCGAGAGAGGAGGCGGCGCGGTGGGGGGCCCATGGCCCCCCACCGTGTGGCATGGGGGTGGCGGCGCCCCTACCCGCGCGCCCCTAGCGCCGCCGCCTTCCTTGCCCTAGGGCGGGCCGTGGGGGCCTTGCCTGCCATCCGTCTTCCCCTTCTAAGCCTCTGTTGGCCCATTGGGCGCGTCAGTTGTCACCGTCCTCATATGACGTGTGACAAATGGACTACTGACTACTTAGACCATCTGAAAGTAAAGTAATAGAGCATGCTTTTGATGAGTGAGTAGTGGTACACTCGTGATCAATGTCTTTTCTTTTGTCAAGTCAACAAAAACAAGGTACGAGTGTGCTTAAAAATGTTTCATCAAATATTCTTCAAGAAAGATTATGTTTTTCAGCGTGAGAAACATGTTTAAGCGAGAACAAGGCAGTGCTGATCAATTGGTATGTGCCTAATTTCAGATCACTACCTGAAAAATAACTTCAAAGTATCATGGTAAGCAAATTTTACCTTTATATATGATTTTGTATACATGTCATAAAGATTATCAAGAATCATGGTATTTACCTTGGGTCTTTGTGTTGAGTTCCCTTGTGGAAACATGGTATACCTTAGCTGATCTGTTTTGCCACTTCTGATCTGTTCGGTTCTGTTATGTTCCCTTGTAAATAATAAAGTGAGCTATTTTGATAACACCATTAGTTAAAATTTTGTTGACAAACTACTGCCTTCCAGTTGTACATACCAGTATACCACGTTGTGGTAACTAGTGTGGACAAGGGTTTGTGGTTTAAAAAATGCAGCCTACTCTCAGACTTTGCCGATAAACCTGCAAGGATGGCCCAATGCCAAATCTGTGAAGAATGCATCGATTTTTAACCTTTGTGAACAAGCAAGCATTGACACAGAAAATGTCAAGATCTAGATGGAATGGTGTAGGATCTTATCCCAGAGATTATTGATACTATGTATGAAGCATTGACACAGAAAATGTCAAGATCTAGATGGAATGGTGTAGGATCTTATCCCAGAGATTATTGATACCATGTATGAGCATCAGCATGAAGCATTTGAGTTTATGTGCAAAAATTTAGTTGGTGATATGGATGTGTGATCTGTCATCCACCAAGAATAGGAAAGACACGATTAGCTATTGTATTATCCGTACAACTGTACAAACTAGCAAAGCTGTAATTGTACTATTACAGTAACCATATACAGTACTGTTACCACCATATACAGTACTGTTACCACAACGTTTATCCAAAGTACAAATGGCTCTCTCTTAAGTGTGATAGTCAAGTAATGTTATCGTTTTCTTAAGTGTGATAGTCAAGTAATGTTACCGTTTTCCATATACTGTACACTGTTGTGGCACGATGAAGTCTTTAGTATGGGGTTGGTTTGCATCACCATCTTTAGTTTCAAACTTACATTTATTGGAAAATACTAAAGGCTTAATGAGATGCTGGTGGCACAGTTCTTGGCCCATCGATCTATATAATGGGACTTTAGTAGGGTTCACAAAATTACTCAGCCATGTGGTTACATGGTAAAAAGTTCAACAAATATCTATAAACTTGCCATTCAGAACACCACAAATCTAATAAAATTGACTTTAAATTTTGCTGACAGCAATATAAGTAATAAGTAAATACATATACATATAGAAATTAATCAGAAAAGTTCAACTTGAATTGTTTGGTGTGCGCCAGATATTAAACTCTATATATCAGATATTAAACTGATAAAAATCTTAGCCAAAAAGCCGAGAAATGCTCAGGCGCCCTGAGTCTCCTTATATAGCGAGTCTATGCCTCGTCTGCTGCGTCGTTCGAGTGCTATGTTAATGGGCCGCGGTCCAGCGAGTGTTTGCCGCCTTCTCCACTTAGTCCACTTATTAGTTAGGCCCAATAGTAACACAATGGTCGAAGTCTCTCCTAACAAAACATATCCTACTCCAATATTCCTATAATTTCTTTATTATTAGTAAACTGAATAATTCTCTTTTTTAGCCAAGTAGTAATAATAAATAGTGTTCTTATAACGATTGTATTTCTTTACTACATCCGAATAATTTTTTATTTTTTATATAAAAGAACTAATTTGCGATATGGATGAATAAAGTATTTCTAATACTCTTGCCGGGGAATTAGAAAAGCATGCAGGTGCTTACGTACGTACGCAGGTACAGTGCATGCTTGCAACTTGTTGGCCTGGAAAATTAACGTGCATTTGTTCTTACTGCTATCGTCATCACGTATTAATGTGGGAATATAATTCCCGTATCATGCTTTCTTGATTAATTTGTACTCCCTCCGTTCCAAATTATAAGTTGCTTTGACTTTTTTGATACACATATTTTGCTATGTATGTATCTAGATAAATAATATATCTAGATATATAGTAAAATAATAAACTAAAAAATCAAAGCGACTTATAATTTAAAAACAGAAGGGAGTATATAGTAGTAATAATATAATACATCTGCCGGTAGTAATACTAATTTTCACTTATGTTATTTGGTTCAAGCATTTTTCAACGCGCGTGACCTGGTCATACATCTCGTGAATTGATGGTGATACTTTCTGTTTGCTTCGCCATCATTAACGTGCTTCGGTAGGTTGATTACGCTTTGGTTGCTCACCTCTGTTGGCTCTGTTATAGGGGTGAATCAAACGAAACACGGAATCATCGGTTTCCTTCCCATACCAGCTATCGGAGATGTTCATCTACGCTCATCCTTTATGCAAACAACCTAGCTACTTACATTTTCTAACCTGTTGATTTGTGGTAAACCGTTGTGTATTGTGGAACCATGATCATTTAGCAAATAAAAGTGGAATTTACATGATGCGACCCCAAATTGAAGTGTCACGTTCTTCTCTTCGGTAAGAACATATATAGACAAAATGGCTCGTAAACATATACCTTATCCTGTATCGTCCCAGTAGCATGCCACACTCCCACTGCTACGTGTTGACACTCACAGGGGTAGTTAACTACGGCAGTAGGGTAGCAATTTACATGCTTCAATCAAATTCTCATTATATCAAATTATTAGTCCATATACATTACTAACATAGATGGCCTATTAGCTCAGTTGGTTAGAGCGTCGTGCTAATAACGCGAAGGTCACAGGTTCGAGACCTGTATGGGCCAGATTATTTTTTATTTCTTGATTTTTTTTTATATTTTTTATTTCTTGAAATTTTTTTCATTGTCCGTCCGTTGCTACTCGCAGGCTTCAGCGCCGCCACCGTCACGGTCATGGTCACGCTCACGCCGCACGCACGCCTTTTGCCATGCTGCAAGTAGGTGCTGGTTAGCCCTACTGGAACGGTGCACCGACCAATTCAGCATGGCAATGACACGCATGCATGGTCATGGATGGCCAAGTTACACAGCAATGCAGCTACCGCATCATCTCTGCCTCAGCGGGGTCGGCAGGGGGGTGGGGGGCGACTAGCAGTAACGTACAGTACGTGTGTATGGCCGGAGACAAGCATGCAGGTGCGCGCCGGCGGCCGTCGCATCTGAGGGCACTTGCTTGCCGGCGGCCGTTTCTGCATGATGGGATGGGACACGGTGACAGGAGGCGTGGGCGCCTGCCCAAGTGTGCGGACGCGAGGGCCTTTCGGTGCCAACTTGCCCCACCCCCACAGGCCACAGCCCACAGCAGGATATAGGACCCCCTCCCCTGCAACTGCAATGCATGCATGTCATGCGAGATCTTGCTGGTCGTTCAAGACAAACAGACGCACCGCCTCCCCTACGGCTGCCAAATCCTCCAAGCCTACAACGTCCTCACCGAATCCATCGGTCCATGCGTTTCTGCTGGTTGCTCTGGATGGAGACTGTAGTAAGAGTAACAGTGGCAGTGACAGTGATGGTAACAAAGCTAGTAGCTAGGTGCTTAGATCGAACCTTACTTGTACCGTTGTACGAGTACAGTATAATAGACTATACAGTACATGATCACAAATATCTAGCGATTTTGTCGGAACATCTTGCATTTGACGAGCAAAAAAATCCTAAGGGAGGATAGGGTTCTCATTGGTCCAATAATAGGCGGATCTAGCTAGCTTAGGTGGCATCATATTGTGGTCTATGGACCACTTTAAAATTTGGTTCATATATATAGTTATAAATTGTAGTGGATCAACTATCTAAATTCACAAACTAAACAACATAAATATATGACAACCTTGGGTGTGGGCGTATAGCAGGAAAACCAGGCACGTCAAGTCAGATTAATATATATGAGTTGAGATGAGTTGGCGTTTATTTGTCTATAAAAAGCTTATTTATTTATTTATTCATTACTATATATATGATACTACATTGTCCCTATGTCGCACATTCTATTTCATATTTCTCTTGATTGTTATCCGGGTTCAATCCACTATTGCCTATGCATGCATCCATCCGTGTGTATCTTATTGTTTTTTTAAGAGCAAGCTCTCACTATTTTTTTTCCCTTTTTCTCTCCCCACCACATCAACAAAAATGCTAACTTACTCTTAGGCTCCGTTTGAAACATAGGATTCCCAAACACATAGAAATAAGAAAAGCACAGGATTAGACACCTGCATGGAACTTGTAGTCCTACATGAATCTATAATGCTAAAAAAAATCTAATGTTGCATTTAGATGGAACACACACACACACACACACACCAAAAAAACATGAATCAAAAGAGAAAGATAGAAACAAGAAAAAGTTTCCACGAGGTATAACCTCGCTCTTGTTAGTTTTTCTCGAGAAATCCTATGTTTTCATGCATCCCATGCATGGCAATCCAAAAGAATCTTATTTTGTTTTCTTGACCGTGTCAAATCGACACGTATTTCTCCGAAAGAACTTTATCCAATCCTTTGTTCTCGAGGGGTATAGCAACAAAATCCTCTAGAGTTTGTATGCTTTTTTCTTTGTTCCAAAGGAGGCCTCTCTTCAGCCTTGTCAAGCATCTCCTCATCCGTTCCCGTTTGGTGGCTTGTATGGTCGGAGAGAGATAGGGATACGGATACATACGGTCACCACTCACGAGCGCCTGCTCATTTGCGCATCACATTCCTCTCTTCCGTTCACCTTTATTTTATTTTTTTTATCAGCTTCCGTTCACCTTTATTATTACCGGAACCTTTCTTTACCTACGCCCGCCGCCTCAGCCAAGCCAACGGTGGTGAGTAGCCCAGGCTCAGCCCACCCACCGTACCTCAGCTCCCTGTGGGGCCCGCGCATTCTGGATGGATTGGAGTCTGGACGGACGGACGGCGGTGATGAAACGAACGCTTGAGGGCCGCACGTCACGAATATACCCGGCGTGAAAAACGTCCCTGTCAACTGATCGAAGAGACGATTGAGACGCCTCGCGTCTACCGGTTTCCGTTTCCATTTCCGTTTCCGAGCGAGCTGACGTGGCAGGATGTCTTCTCCTGGAGTCAGCGTCGTCCGACTCGGATCGTATGTGGCGGTGATGATTCCGGGGCCGGGGCCGGACCGGACGAGTCAGCGCATCGCATCGCATCGCATCGCATCATCCTCCGTGGACTGCGGACACGGCACCCTGCTGGATGATATGCGTGTGTGCTTTTCCATTGGCTATACATACTCTTCCCCAAATACTAATTAGTAGCCACACATATATAGTATGTATATACTCAGTACTAATGCATTATTATGCGTGTCATAGAGATACTCTCGAATGCACGCCAACGTCTACATAGATAGACTCTAGAGGGAGGCATGATTAGATTAGTAAGTATTATGCTAATACTAATGATTGATCACGTGTGGCAGTGAAAGCCATGGGTTTCATTCTCAGAGTTTCCGAGGATCGGATCGGAGGCCACGGCGACACTAGAAAAAGAAAACAAAAACAATCTGTTTTACGTTAATTTGTCTGGGTGGCAGAGGGCTAGAAGGCATGGTGGCACAACATTATCCTCAAATCCAGCTGGGTGGGCAAGACGTGCGTGACAAAACAAGAGCGTGCTTTTGACGGTTTTATTCATTCTTGTAGTCCTATGCATGATTGACAAGTGCGTAATCATAATAGTCATATATATATTTGAATGTGTGATAATGTGTCTAACAAAAATAAATGACTAGCTAAGGGAAGATATTTCATCGCTGGCTAAATCCCGCTAGGCGCTAAAACATAGTAGCATGACGAACCGAACGTACTAACATTGGCAAAGGAACCCGTTCCAGGCACCGGATGGTTTATTTCTCAACAGTTGTATAGGATGTTATTAGGTTCGCCGATACCAGATGGTTTCTCAAACGTTGTTTTGATTATATTACCTTCAATATATGATATATGATCCACAGGAGTTTTACCGTGCGTTTGGTTCACAGCCAATCTAATCCGGCATGAGTTCATATATAGCGTGAGCTCTCGTCCAGCGTTTTTCTGCGAAATGGACTCATCCGTCGTATTTTGCTTTGCAGAACTGGACGACCTTGTGACAGATCAGTTGAAGTTATCCGACAAACCAAACAAGATAGTTAGGTAGGTCCGTGCTGATCGTATGATTCTGGACACAGCCCACCTGCAAACCAAACAAGCTGAGTTCTGGGACAACTAAAGATTGTTCTTCATGCTCATCTCAGATTTTGACTATCGCCTTGTTCGGTTGCAACGAAAGTTGCAACTTTTTACACTCTCTCTCCATCACATCAATTTCTACCCACATATATAGAGCATTAAATGTAAGTAAAAAAATAACTAATTACACAGTTTAGTTGTAAATCACGAGATGAATCTTTTAAGCCTAGTTGGGCCACGATTGGACAATATTTGTCAAATACAAACGAAACGCTACAGTGCAGGGAATGCAACTTTTTCACGAACTGAACAAGGCCTACATCACATCATACAAATATCTTGTTTATTTAAAAAATCAGATTAAGAATTCAAACTAGTTTCTTCGTGGAAAAAGAAAGAAGTCTAACAAGTTTCCAATTAATTTAACGCGCGCACAGTCAGTGCCACCACAAAAGTTGAGCGTTCACAACTTCACGTGCACCGAAGAGCAACAGAGGGAGAGGGGGCCAAGTGCAAAACCTCCCCCGCCTTCGTCTCCGTCTCCGAGCGCTATATATAAGCAGGCAGGGAGAGGAGAGCGGCCGAGCCGAAGCCATTCCGCCGGACGGACCACACAGACACAGAGCTCGTCGCCAGCTCGCCGCTGATAACCCAATCGCCTCTGCGGACGCGGATCAATTCGAATCCAAGGAGGAAGATGACGGTGGGCGCCGGGATCGCCGTCCAGGACGGCAGCCTCGTGGCGCTGGGGGCCAAGGTCCTGCGGGACGTGCGCCCCAACGTGCTCGTCACGCCCGCCGCCGGCGAGGCCTCACCAACGGCGCCTTCCTCGGCGTCCGCTCCGCACCCGCCGGCAGCCGCAGCGTCTTCCCCGTCGGGAAGCTCCGGTACGGGCGCACCTCTGTCTGTTTGGTTTGGTTTGGTTTGTCGTCTTGGGTTTCGGCCTTTGTTTGCCTTTTGCTTTTGGGACGATTCAGATTCACTTCTTCCAATGTTAATTTCGGGGAGTCCTGTCAGATTGTGCGCCGAGCTAGCATGCATTAAGCATTATATAATCAGTTTCATTATAGTATCTTATAAAAAGGTATTAGTAGTTTTAGTTTTCCAGTACATGACTGGTAGCTCATGGATGGTAACTGCTGGGGTGCCAAGCTTCAGGCGTTCAGTAAATTTTTATCACTGTCAGGGGTAAAACTGTTACTAGTACATTATTTCAACAACACACATAGTTTTGTTCTTGCTCAAAGGATTCCCTTCTTCAGATGTTTTGCTTAAATTTCCATTACTACACTACTACTTAATGTAAAGGAATGGCGTTGGAAAGAATTCTGAATTCACAGTATTCTGCTCTGCTCTGCTGCTGCTATATAGGGACCAGCGGTTCATGTGCACATTCCGGTTCAAGATGTGGTGGATGACGCAGAGGATGGGCTCATCAGGCCGCGACATCCCCTTCGAGACGCAGTTCCTGATCGTTGAAGGCACTGATGGACTGCCGTCCACCGGCGATGATGGCACCCACGAGCGACCTGTCGTGTACACCGTCTTCCTCCCCATATTGGAGGGCTCTTTCCGTGCGGTTCTTCAGGGGAACGCCGACGATGAGCTGGAGATTTGCTTAGAGAGTGGTAAGTGGGGTAACAGACACTATATGTATAATCATCTCTTCTCTGACTTCAGTAAATATATATATATATACATACAGTTGTGTGATGGGGTACATATAATAGTATTCTCTCCTGTCATGATTCAGGCGATCCAGATGTGGAATCCTTTGAAGGCTCCCATCTGGTCTTTGTTGGCGCCGGATCGGATCCATTCGAGGTCATCACAAATTCAGTAAAGTAAGTCAATGCCTTCTCTTCCATACAATGTCCTCTTATTTTTTAGTCCATTATTAAGCTGCATGATGTGTTGTGTTACCTTTTCTTTCAAGCTTCCCAATTCAATTTTCTGACTACAATTTCCTCGCTCACGAAACAAAATCAATCAACTTGCTACAGAGTCGTTGAGAGGCACTTGCAGACGTTTTCCCACAGGGAAAAGAAAAAGGTAGTGAGATGTTGCTTGGGGAAATGGTATCTTAGATTTGGGTTGCTTTCTGTTATACGTACGTACAGAGTTCTCAAACGTCCAACTTGCTACAGATGCCAGACATGCTGAACTGGTTTGGTTGGTGCACGTGGGATGCATTCTATACCAATGTCACTGCCCAAGGAGTGAAGGAAGGGTTACAGAGGTATATAACATCTCATCACAAATTTTTTCCACAGTATCAATAACTACCACAATACCAGTATCTATTGCTCATTCAATACCAATATACCTATCAGCTTTGAAAAAGGTGGGGTTTCTCCTAGATTTGTCATAATTGACGACGGATGGCAGTCGGTCGCTATGGATCCTGTGGGAATCGCTTGCTTATCTGATAACTCAGCCAAGTAAGCAGTCTAAACATAGTACACTTTGCCCCAGTCATACTACTTGATTTCTGTACGAAATGTAGAGTCAGCTCAGATTCTGAACTTCCCCTGTTATGTCTATTAGCTTTGCAAACAGGTTGACTCACATTAAGGAGAACCATAAGTTTCAGAAAAATGGCAAGGAGGGCCACAGGGAAGATGATCCAACAAAGGGCCTAGCACATATTGTCAATGAAATTAAAGCGAAACATGAGCTCAAGTATGACATCATTGGATAAGTTGTTCTTCATTTACTATTTGAAAGTCATCTTTCTGACATGTTGTCAAACAACTCAGGTATGTGTATGTATGGCATGCCATTACCGGGTACTGGGGTGGAGTCAGGCCAGGTATAGCTGGAATGGAGCACTATGAATCGAAGATGCAGCAGCCTGTGTCATCACCAGGTGTTCAGAAAAACGAGCCCTGTGATGCTTTGGACAGCATAACGACCAATGGAATGGGCCTTGTGAACCCTGAGAAAGTATTCAGTTTCTACAACGAACTCCACTCGTATCTTGCATCTGCTGGGATCGATGGGGTGAAGGTAGACGTGCAGAACATTCTTGAGACGCTGGGTGCTGGCCATGGGGGAAGGGTGCTGCTGTCTAGAAAGTACCAGCAGGCTCTAGAAGCTTCGGTCGCTAGGAACTTCCCTGACAATGGCATCATATCATGCATGAGCCACAACACAGACAACTTATACAGGTAATAGCTTATGCTGATATGCTGACATGTCTTGAAATTTAAGATTTGTTTGGTAGTTAGTGCAATTACCTGAAAATTGTGGTTATTCATTCGCATTCTCTTGTTACAGTTCAAAAAGGAGCGCGGTGATTAGAGCCTCTGATGATTTCTGGCCGAGAGACCCTGCTTCACATACCATACATATTGCATCCGTCGCATATAACACTGTCTTTCTTGGGGAATTCATGCAGCCAGATTGGGACATGTTCCATGTGAGCATCATCCCTAGTTCTTTTTCCTGCTCGATTTATGCTATGAGTCATTCGTTTATGCCCTGACTGCTGACATGCCTTTTCCAGAGTCTTCATCCTATGGCTGAGTACCATGCTGCAGCTCGAGCTGTTGGTGGTTGTGCCATATATGTCAGGTGAATAAAAAAAGGGCAACATAGAATGATTTAAATTGCATTGTGTTGAATTACATTACATATACTAAACTAAATGTTTATTCTGCAGTGACAAGCCTGGAAACCATGACTTCAATCTGCTGAAGAAGCTTGTGCTTCCTGACGGATCGATCCTGCGTGCAAAACTCCCTGGGAGACCAACTAGAGATTGCCTCTTCTCTGATCCTGCAAGGGACGGCAAAAGGTTAGCCGTGGACTTCCACCTCTATGATCTATTCTTGTTTACCAAGGGGTCTGCTGATACGGTGATACCATTTTGTGCTCTTTTACAGCATTCTCAAGATATGGAACCTGAACGAACACTCTGGTGTCATTGGCGCCTTCAACTGCCAAGGCGCTGGTTGGTGCCAGGTAGGGAAGAAGAACCTCATCCACGACGAGCAGCCCGGAACGGTGACCGGAGTCATCCGGGCACAGGGTGTGGGCTACCTTGCAAAGATTGCTGATCACAGCTGGAACGGCGACGTGATCGTGTATTCACACGTGGGAGGTAAAGCATCATCCCTCTGATGAGCTACTCTGTTTCATCTTAACAATAACCACCTGTCAGATCAGTGACAAGCAACCTTTGCGTTTTGTTTCAGGGGAGGTAGTGTACCTGCCGAAGAACGCCTCGCTGCCTGTGACGCTGAGATCACGCGAGTACGAGGTGTTCACCGTGGTTCCTCTGAAGCACCTGCAAAACGGCACCTCCTTTGCGCCGATCGGCCTGGTCAGCATGTTCAACTCCGGCGGTGCAGTGAGGGAGGTTCGGTTCGGTGAGGAGTCGGACGCTGTTGAGCTCAAAATGCTGGGCTCCGGCACTGTCGGAGCTTATTCCTCGACCAAGCCGAAGAGTGTCGCTGTCGATTCGGAGGCAGTTGGTTTCTCCTACGATGACGCATGTGGTCTGCTCACCTTTGAGCTTGGCCTCCCCGAACAAGAACTGTACTTGTGGACGGTTTCAGTGGAGTACTGATAACTGAGAATTCAGATCAAGTCTATAATGTCTCAGTTCAACAGAGAAGGCTGATATACGTATTTCGATTTATTCAGGGTGTTGTGCCTTGTACTGTTACTGTATGCAGGGAAGGTAACTGAACCCGCTTTCTGAGTTGGAGATGTTATTTCAGGTTGAATCATAGTGTGCCAAGAATTCATGAGACTGGTACATTTCCAAAGGTGAAAAGTGAACTCATATGAAATAAAAGAAGTATTAAGAAAATTGTTGAACAGGTCGCTTCTAGGCTCTCAGCCTCTCAATACGAGCCAACTCTCAAACTCTCAGGCTTGGAATCAGCCTCTCACTAAAGGTCTGTATTATTCGGTCAGTCAATGTCGTGCTTAGACAAGTACTTGTGAGATTGCCTTCTAAAAAAGGTGCTTCTGACTTCTGAGACTGGACGTGGATCAGTGAAGTCCAAAAGAACGCTCAAATATAGTTTCGTGTATACGTGTGTCTTTTCATCAGAAGGACAAAGGACAAAGGAAGGAAAGATGCATGATCGATTAACTCCCCTTCTCGTTTGACTGTGAGACTGTGACTACAATATCATCAGATCGTTTGGCCGTTAGCCTGTGACTCCAAATATCATCCCAGTTTTTTTTTTTTAAGCATCAATATCATCCCAGTTTTGTGAGGTGGTTCATGCATTTTATCCCCACAACATAGAGCACTTTAAATGCCACTCACTCACTGTCATTACAGTTTATAGATCCTCTCCCTGAATATTGAAATAGCTACCAGCTTCATAGTTCCATGAGATATTGGAGACAAACAAATCATGGCACACAATGGGACAGAAGCATTTGATTCATAATTTGGAGCCGTACCACCTGCTAAGTACCCACAAATACAATTTGATGTGTTCTTCACTTTTGCATTCCTGATTAGAGATGACAAAATTATATTTATTTTCTATTTCTTTACTTATATTTTGTTACTTTGCGGTAAATATAAGATCAAAGTCTTTGCCTCATAAAGCAGAAGAGTTGTAAACTTATGCTTTCTCTCAGGGAGCTGTCGCACCTGCTGATTGTGTGAAAATCCATGCTTATACCTTTTGGCATGTAGCTGGTGAACATACGATAGCACAAAAGAGTTGTAAACACATACTTGTGGTCTGTTTTAGCAGAGTACTGAGGTCCATGGTAGCAGTGCAGTGACTAGTGACTAGTGAGGACTGAGATAAATATGAAATTCAAATTTTATAAACGATCTCAGATGGAGAAACTCTCTAAATGAAAATTGTAGATCTTAAAAGGTTATAAAACTTTATAGTTGACAAGTTTTCTATTTAAATTCGTTTAGAGCCTCAAACAATCAATTTTTACTCGGTTTAATATAATATTTTTTGGAACTGGAACATGTGTAGTGCAGTGGTAAGGGAGATTCCGCGTGGGAGAGATGTCGTGAGTTCGAATCCCGCTAGCCGTGTAGCCGCGAAAAACTGGCCAATGGTGCCCTCCCCATTTACTAAGTTTTACTATTATTTTTGGGTTTTTTTACTATTATTTTTGGGGTTTTTTCATTCGATCTTGCCGAGTGCCGGGTGACAAAAAACACTCGGTAAAGAGCTTTTTGTCGAGTGTAGCAACGCAGGCGACTTCAATAAGTTCCCCTATTTTTACGTTCTATTTCACTACCGCTAGTTCAAATCTAGCTGGGCCCAAAAACTTAAGGGGTTCTTTTCACTTTTCTCTCACGATACTATTTCTCTATCGGTCACCATGTTCGGCTCCATAAGCAGTATGGCAAAATTATATTTATTTTCTTTTTTATATTCTTTGTCATATTCTTTAGGTGCTCTCATAACTCTATATTTTTTCTGTAAACAGTGTTTATGGAGCTGAAGGCAAAAGAAAAGGTGGACCAGAGAGCATGTTCGTAGGCTCTTAGCCACCATGGCCGTTGCTCTTGTCATCAGCTGTAGGCGACAGCCACTCCAAGCGCAGATGCCGCTTCCGGCGATCACCTGTCTGTAACCTGCCATGTAAAGCCAGCCAAAAGAATAGCTTGACCTCTGGAGGTGCGCCTGCTCTCCATGGTTGCTTAGTCCCCAACAAGGTAGATCGACCAGTGAAGAAGGAGCGGTAGGCTGAGGAAGCCGAGTACTCGCCATTTGGCGTCCATTTCCAGATAAACCACTGCTGTTGGACACGGTTGGTTGGAGCTGGACATCTTGCAACAGATCCCAAAGTTCAGAGTACTAGTGTCGTTAGGGCCCTCGTTATATCCCGCACCAAGGTCCTGCGATTGCCGGCACTGCCTGCTGATGGCCCCGAACAGGTATGGATACGTCCTGCATAGCGGGCACGAATAAGGCAGCCATGGATCCATCATTGACTTGACAATCTTCTCTGATTTGTCTGGCAGTAGTGAACAATGCAAGTTGCGCGCTGTTCGTGCGCTTGAGCCGGCGCAACCAAAAGCATCTTGAGGCATCTGGGATTCCCTGGCCACCATGACATTTTGAGGAGCAAGCGATTGACCAGGCAACTCAGCATTGACCACCATTAGCTGATCCTGTGCCGCACCAGAGAATTAAAGCCCGTTCTCCTCTTGTCAATTTCAGCAATAGCCCAAGGAGAAAGGCAGCAGGAAATGGAGACATGCACTGGGATTGCTGAAGCGTGGACATGCAACAAACTATGATCGATTGGAAATCGTTTGGCATCACAAAGGAGTTACTTGGTTCTCTTTCTCTTGTGCATAAAAAAGATACTGCGATATTGCCAAGCCATGACATTGCTTTGCAAATAAAGATACCACTATATTTATTACCCAAGTCAATGGAAATAAAAAGGATACCAATGATATTGCCAAGTCATGGCATTGCTTTGCAAATAAAGAAAATACCACAATATCGTGGAGGTCTTAAAAATGCCATCATGCCCAGTAATGATCCAAACAAAAGCTTGTTGCGTAGAAGAAAATGTCAGTCCAGAACCACCTAGTTGCAATAGATAGATAAGGGAACCAGTCTAATATATAAATTCTAGATAGAAGATAGATGCACAATCATCCAACGAGCTACGAAGCAGCAGCAGCATCTCCGATGATGGAGCTCCTACAGCACCCAGTGGCTTTCATGGTCGAGGAACATGTACCGTTCCGAATGGTGCTTCACCAAACTGAGCTTTCCATCGCCGCCACTGACCACCTCCACACCGGCCAACACCAGGAAGTTCTCGTCATAGCTGAGGGGATCGTCATCGTCGTCAGGTGTCTTGACTAGGACGCTGAAGAACCTGGCGATGCAGAACCTGCCGGAGCCAAGGTAAAGGTACATGGCGTGGGCCGATATCAGGCGTTCCTCTGGAACTCCGGCAGCCATGGCCATGTGATCATCAAAGACCACGCGCAGCATGGGCGGCCGGCTCATGGAGGCGGTGGCCAGGTCGGCAGCACAGAAGGCACTGCCTTGGTCCCTGGAGGAGATGCCAAACCACAGCTTTTGGAGCTCAGGAACATAATGGGCGCTGCCGGTGAAGGGCAGCACCCAGTCGGCCGGCTGCTTCGTCCACACGAGGACACGGGTATCGAACAAGTGGGTGCAGCTGATCTTGCTCTTGACGGCGGCGCCCAGCTGGCCACTGGCGGACATCCAGATACGCGAGCCGTCGGCGGTGGCGGCGCAGGAGTCGATTTTGGTGCGGTCGTCCAGCTGGCGGACGCAAGGCGGCGCGGGCGGCGGCGGCGGGAGAGCGCGCCAATGCCAGTTCCCCTGCTTGGCCGGCGTCGGGGGTGTGTAGACGAGAGCCTGGAAGCTCCGGTTCCCGGTGCCGACTTTGAACCTGTCGATGACGTAGAGGTCGCTGCCGACTGCAAGGGAGGTGGTGAATTTCTGGAGCTGTGCGTGGCTGCCTGGCAGGGAACGGACGGCGTGCTTGCCGGTGTCGTAGATGAAGGCCCCGCCGGTGCCGTCCGTGGCGACCACCTTGTCGTCGACGTGCATGAAATCCATGTCGCCGCAGCCGTTGAGGTCCTGCGGAGAGTAGAAGTTGATGACGGGATCAGGCAGGCTGCAGCTGGCGGAATCCTGCTGCTGCTGCTTCATGCTGGCTCCATTGGTGGTGGTGGGGAGGAAGAAGCGCGACATGTCGATGCGGCGCAGTGTGTAGACGAGCTTGAGACCATCGCTCGACACCAGGTTCACGAACCTCCGGAAACTCATCTGTATGATTCGGTTCTCCACCGGCGGCAGCAAGTCCCCTCAGACACAGGACCGGGAAGGCTTAGCGCCGAAGAGAGAATCTTGGCGGCTGGGCGGCGGATGAAGTTGTGTGTGAAGAGAGAATCGGAGGCGGCGGCGGCGGCGGCGGCGACTTTGTTTGTGGGCCTGCTGGGCTCTTGTATAGCTTGTTGGCAGATTTTGGGCCCATGCGCCATCGGATTGCTCGAGTTTTCTTCCGATACGAAATCAATAGTTTGACGAAATCAATTGTTTGCATTTTATGGTATGGTCCAAATGACCATAAAAAATAGAGATATATGTCAAAATATAATAGAGCATGATTTCATAATTTTGTGTCACGCTCAAGCATGAAGTTTTGGAAACGTATTTTGAATCACATGTAGAAAAAAAAAATACGGGCACTCAGATACTTGTTCATGAGCAAAACTAGATGAGTCTACGACGTTTGGAGCCTGGGACTATCCTTGCTCTGATCTCATCAATGACTGACGGGAAGCCCTGCATCAGCTGCAAGTAGCCCTCGGTCACCGCCACCTTCTTGAAGTTTTCGTCCACCATCAAGAAGTCGATGCACCTCTTCTTCAGCTCCGGGCAGTCGTGCGTCTCGGCGCAGCCTAACGTCGCCGCCACGGTCTCCACCGACACACGGTCCCACATCTTCTGCGCGCACACGAGCTTCAGCCTGTCCAGGTGGTACATGTCTGCCGCCGCAAGCAAATGCGTGAGCAATTCATTGCCGCCGCCGCCGCCGCCGTCGTCAGTGGGCAGCGCCGCCAGCGCGTCTTCGTCGTCGGTGTACATGAACCGCAGCAGGATCCGGAACGCTGCCGGGCGGACGCCGTGCAGCGTGATCCGGTCCATCCTAGCGTCCGCCATGGCGCCCAAGAGCTGCGCTCTGAACACCGGCGAGCGCGCGGCGAGGACGGCCCGGTGCGCGCGGAACGTCTCGCCGCCAACCGAGAAGGAGACGTCCGACGAGCCGCCGCCGCCGCCGCCGTCGTCGTCGGCGCAGTCCTGGTCCAGCAGGCGGCCGAGATGGCTCCCCAGGTCCGAGGCAGGCACAGAGATGCGGTCGTCGTCGTCCAGAGCTACGATTCCACATAGAAACGTCACGCAGCCGTCGACGAGGTAGCCCGCCGACTCGATGTCGCTTCGCTTCATGAACTTGAAAAACCCCATAGTTATCGCTTTGTCTGTGCCGCCATTGGTAATTGTGTGGTGGGTGACCTGGCTTGAGCATCTGGCGTGGGTCGGCGATGGCGCGCCGTCGGTTCCGATCAAGACGGCGGTGAAGATTGCCCTGACGGCGGCGTTTATAGGGTTTCTCCTCGAGGTAACTACGAGAGAGAGGTACTCAACGTAGTCGTCTGCGGTGACCCCCCTCGTCGCCCTCGACAAGCAAACTATGGACCAGATGCGCCCGCCGGCGGAGATGACATTGCTGGCAACCACGCCATCCTTGGTTTTTGAGTAGTCGACCTTGAACTCCACGAATTGGGACTCCACCATGCTCGATCAATCTTTTAGAGAGAGAGATCGACCCGCAAACCACGCTTGATCAATCTATGTAGAGAGATCGACACGCAAAGGATAGAGGTACAGGTACAATACAGTCTAGTCTAGTCTAGTAACGGAAACCGTTTAAACCGACATGCAAGCTTTTCTTCCTTCTTTTGAGTAAGCGATGAAGTTTGAAAACGTATCTCTTGTCTTCTACTACTAGTATAGTATATCTCTCTCTATATATCTTCTCTTTCCTTCTTTTATCTCTGCCTTCTATATATACTAGGAAAACATACCCGTGCGTTGCACCGGGGCATATACAATGTCATCTATATGTTGCAACATGATAGAAAACTTGTGCAATCATTTAAGGTAGCTATCTTTATGTTGATTTTAACTGGGCTGACCTTATTTATTTCAATTAAATATCAAGGTCTATAATGAATACATGTGTAGTAAAATACTAACCTCTCGCATGAGTAGTGAATTAAAGAGCGAATCCACTAAAATAAAAGTCCGGACAAATGTGGTAGCAGCAATAGTGATGGCGACACTACCCCAGGAGGATGTGGTGCGGCTTGGTTATGCTGGAACTATCTTAAAAGCCACAATCACCCCCGCGCGCAGAAGCCACTGTGACCGGAGAAACAAATGATCTTTCCTTGTTTCGGCCCGTGTGCTTCTTCGCAGCTTTCCACGCCGGGCCCATGAGCTCCTTCGTCATCTTTCTTGCCCTTGGATTCAAGGGGTGCTCGACCTCCAATTCGAGCAGTGGTGTTGAATAAGAGACATATCCGGCGGTGGTACATGGTAGACAAGGAGTGAGTGGCTAGCTATAGAAAGCGAGGCGAGGACGAGAGAGTGGGCCGGCTTACTGTTGGCCCAAATCAATGTAGGACAAATGAAAAACATGGAGGAGAAATTTTGACTCGTTCTTCTCGTCACTAAAGTGTGAACTCCATTCGCTTCTAGATTCATACTTAGGGCCTATTTAGGATGAAGAAACCAAAAACAAAGGAATGGAAAAAAAAGCAAGAATGGAACGAGTATGCAGTAGTAAAACAAAGGAAAACAAAAACACAGGAAGTGATAGGAAGAGGTGTTTTTTCACAAGCCTATCCACTATTGCACGCATACATATTTCCATAACGCGGCCAAAAAAAATGGCCAACCGCTTCATCCATTCGTTCTCACTCCTTCAATTCTCTCTCCTAATCTAATCATCATCCAGAACCATGGTCGAGAGCAGCTGGGGTTCGAGTGGCCGAGGTGAGGACTGACGCGGTCGTGCAGTGAGACGCATCTGGCCAGCGGCGTGGTGTGGTTGAGCACGGGTGAGGAACATAGCCCGGGGTGGCAGCGCACGACGGGACGCCGCAGCGAGGCATGTCTAGGCGAAGCCACGAGGAAGATGGGTGGCACGGTGTGGCAGATTATGGGTGGCACAGCGTGTCCACCAGCAAGCAGCTCAGTTGAGCGTGCCGCTTGCGCGAGTGCCTCGGGCTTCCACAGGCCCAATGTTGAGCACGGAGTTGGGGGCTCCTTACCAGATCGGCATGCAGGAACACGAAAAGCCGCTTCTTGCTCCGTTCCGATGGATGTGCCACTACTGTCTTGGCCGTAACGTGCAAGCAGCTCCACGCTAGCCTTGTCTGCCTCGCTCCCGCCTACACCGTCGTCCCCTCATAGGCGGCACGGCGAGGTGGGTGGGCTGCGGCAGGCCAGCACATCAAGTGGCAGGGTGGTGCGTTGGCAGCGATAGGGCATGGCACGTCGGCAGCGGCGGATCGACAGCAACTGAGCTACCACAATATATGAGTCGACGACCGTGCCACAGTATCAGTCCAGCGGCACCTCGGCTCTCCGCGTCTGCACGAACGTCGACGATTCCTTTTTGTCGATGTGCCGCTTCTCTTCTCCATGTGCCTATATATTCAATTTGCAGATCGTGTGTGGTGATGTCTCTTTTCTTTTCCTGGTACGTGTTGTGTTCGAGTCTGAGTCTCGTACAGTTTTGTTTCACAGGCTGTTGCGTTTAGGACGGTAGGATTAGAAGTTTGGGATTGGATTAGTTATAGACGACGTCCAGACCAAACCAAGAAAAAGAGGATCGTATTCTATTTAGCATATGGACTCATGCCGGAACAAAAAAAGCTGGACCAAAAAATAGATGGACCAAAAATTGATGAACCAAAAAAATTGGCTGAAAGTTTTGCCTCTTTATTATTAGGTATAGATATAGATATAGAGGCTGAGATAGCCTAAACAGTTGATAATTCTAATTCTAATCAGGTAGAGCTCGCAAGTCCTATTTCATGAACAAGACCAATTAAAGGATCGGAAAGGATTTTCTACCTTCTTTTAATTTTCATCCAATCATCAGTGCCCTTTCCGTGCTTTTGTTTTTCTGTTTTGGTCTCTACCTTTTTTTCCTTGTCCTACTCTATTCTAGAATCCAGATCGTCCGTCCCGGTGCAGCCTACTTTGTGCACATTGTTGTCCGTGGGACGTGGCTTTTCTATTAAAAAAGTGTTGCTCTTTGGGTGACCCTTAATAAATAAACATTTCAGCTACCAAGTTATTAGTTTTAAATAAAAATTAACTATTACTGCTATAAAAAACATATTTATTTAAAATCATATGAAAAGATATAAATTTTTCTTAAAAGAAAATGCCCGTGCGTTGCAACGGAGAAAAAAAAAAAAGCTATCAAATGGTAATTGAAAAACATATATGCAAATCTTACATGTTTATTTATATATTACTTTTCCTATAAAATTTAAGAACTATAATTTATTATATGATGACCATGACATAGATGTTTTGCTGATACCTTCATAACGTCTTTTTTTAGTTTTTTCTGTTTTTTTACTGGTCATCTGTGCATACCACTCTTTTTTTCCTTTCTTTTCCTTGGCACCCATGATTGGATATTCTAACCATAATGGTTTTTGCGCATTGTGTTTTAATTGTGTACTGTATGGATCTATAGATTATATTAGAAAGAATGCATAATAAGAACAATGTCATATTATTCATCAATACAATAGAGAAAACTCAAAAGAAAAAAGCAATATTAAAGTAATTTTACCAGATAAAAAAAATCACCGCATCAATGTTTGTAATATGCTTTTCAAGTGCATCAGGTACTTCCTCCATATACATCTTCACGGGCATGAATTATGAATTAAGGTATGCCGATCTTAATCATATGGTTGAAGCTTGATTTCCTTGTGTGTATTACAGTTTGACGATGAAAATTATATATGTTGAATTGTACTTCCCAATAGTTTATTGTTATGATCCAACTGTATGGCTACACTACTAAAATATCCAAATCACTTACTATAGTTACAGATGGAGTTAGACAACTAAGTTGTGTGTGATGTCATTTATTTGCATACACATTTGCACTCACTGTACTGTATAGTACTCCCTCCATCCTGATTTATAAGACTTTTGACTTTTTTATACTAAGTTTGATCACTCATCTTATTCAATTTTTTTTTGTAAATATCATTTCTTTTATCGTAGCTTGCTTTATTAATAAAAAATTCTTAAGAATAACTTAAATTTTTCTATTTTTGAACAAATTATTTGAATAAGCCGAGTGGTGAAACTTGAAAGAGGAAAAGTCAAATGTCTTATAATTTGGGATGGAGGAACAAAGACCAACACGTAACATGCGCGACCATGCAAACTAAACGTGAGTTCCAGCTCCTCTTTGATAGGTTTTGGAACTTAGACCCATTTTTTCTTCTCTTCTTTTTTCCCTCTGTTTTGATTATTAAAGAGGAATTTGATTATGATATTAACACAACTCATTGCAAATAGTGCGCGACACCTAAACTCAGGAGCTACAACATGGAGTTGCGTTATAGCTAAAGTAAACTGGCAAGTTAAGTAGTGACCATATTTCAACATTATTACATATAATATATGCAACACCCCACTTAACACTTTTATTTATTCATTTTTTCTCTTGCTAATTATAAGAGTGTTTTTATTATTTACTACCATATTTTCACAGATTTATTTTATTTATTTATTGTCTTGCCAACCATGAGAGTGGTTTTTATAAAAAGTCTGAAGGTTTCATGAACAATAAATAAAGTAAAACTTAAATAAACAACAACAAAGCTTGTCTGGTGTGGTGGTGAGACCTTCTACGTGTGGTTCAAAAGACCACGGTTCAAATCTCAAGTCGGACGGAATTATTTTTGGCTTTGGGCTTTTCAACTGGGTGGCTAGAGTGGGTTGTGGACCGGACGCAAGCGCTAGTTGGGCCAGATGCGAGTGCAGGGGTGTGGAGTGGGCTGCCGAGTGAGTGGGCTGAAGTGAAGTGAGAGTGGGCTAGACAATTATTCCAATTTAGAATGGGCCAGACCAAAAGAAAGGCAGAAATTTTGCCTCTTTATTAATAGGTATAGATCTATTATTATCTCTCTCTATATAAAGGAGTTTCAATTGGCCCGGATTATGGGCTGGGTGTTCCGATTTTAGGCAGGTTTGCAGCCCAAGGCACTTGCATAGATACAACTCGGCCGGCTGTATTGTTAGATCATTTCTAGCAGTCCCATTAGAGCTATGTATGTATACTCCGCATCGCCATTAGCGTCCGGTCATCATCAGAGCGAGCATAGGCAAGGGAGGAACAAGGGTGGAGCCGTGGAGTCGCGATCGCAGGACGACGGTGGCACAACATTGCGAATGTGCGACCTTGGCTCCGGACTCCGGTGGTGGCCAAAAGGGCCTGTAATTTCCTTCTGGTTCCTGCGGCGACACGATTGTGGTTTTGTAGTTAATTTGAGTTGTGATTATTGGATTGATTTACTAGTATTACTAGTTTTTATTCAATTTGTAGTCAATTTAGGATGTCTTATTATGTGTGTTGTACTACTAGTTTTTATTCAATTTATAGTCAATTTAGGATGTCTTATTATGTGTGTTGTACTCCTCAGTCAATTTGGGTTGTGCCACTGCTATATTCGACACAACTTTCATTTAATTGTAGCCGCCCCTATATTCAACACGACTTCCATTTAGAAGCACGTTGACGTGCGACGGGTTGCATCCTCCAAGAGCGTGTGACCCTGTTGTCTGCCTCATGACAGGCCTCCTCCTGGCCCCCTTCTCCCTCCTGATGTCCCTCCCACGCTGTCGTCGACAACCTTGCCCTTCTCATCGTTCTCGCCCTCGCCGCCTGCCGCGGGCCCTAGGGAACCCTAGCGCCTACATTGCCCGCCTTTTTCTCCTTCGCCCTTGTTGCTCGATGGCAACCTCGAGCTCCGTGCTCCGACCATGGCACCATTGCCCCTCCCTGGCTGATCGCCACTTCCACCGTCAGCCCCCCCCCCCTAAACTGCCCAACCTCCTTCCCCACCGCTTGGCCTGCTCGTTTCCCCCCGATCAGGCCCTTTTATAGCCCGCCGAAGTTGGCTTATTCTCCCTTTCTAGTGACCCCCTCCTCGTTGGAACCTTAGCTACTGCCGTCTCTGGCGTTCACAGATCTAGGAGGGGGAGAAGGAGGAAGACCAAAACCGGCCTCGGACGGGACGGAGCGAGGAAGGAGGAGCTGTGTTGGTGAGGAGTGCTGGGAGCAGGAGGGGGGGGGGGGGGCGTCGCGCAGGCCGCGGGCCATGAATGCACGGTTGTGACGTCTCGCAATCCATCATGAAGTAACTTTTTCGGTCCGTTTAACTGTAGTGAAAGCATCATCGTAGCCAACTTTGTTCTACTATCCGCATATAAGTGGATAGGCAGTTAGGGCAGGACAGGCAAAAAAACATAATTTTTGTCTCTTTATTATTAGAATACTCTTTTTATATAGAAAAAAAAGTTATTTTAGACAAGGTTTGGGTCAAATATTTAAAACATAAATCTTGAATAACTTTTAAGTTGTTAAGTTTGGAGATGTGAAACTCATATGAATAGATTTGTCTTGAAAAATACTTATATAAAAGTATAAATATATCATGTTGTGATAAATATTTTTATAAAAATATGAAGTCAAAGTTATACTTTAAAGACCGTGTTATTGTCCTAATGACTTCTATTTCGACGTGCACTGCCAAGGAGATACCCAAGGGTTATTATGTTTTCCTATGTAGCGCTAATGATTTTTAGGGAAGAAAGAGACAAGCGTCAAGAGCACATGAATGATAGAACTAAAATAACTTGTGCTCATGATCTGTAGCCTAATTAACACGAACCAGCAGCCCCTACGGTATAAGAAATTAATTAAACTTCATTTTTAGATTTTACTGTCCCGGAACAAGACGGAACTTCACTTCATTCACTGTGCAGTGGCGTTGGGCCTGACCAGGCTCGGTCACCGACATAATAAAGCTCTCTGATCCGATCACAAATTTCCAGTGGGTAAAAGTCCCCTGATTAGCACAAAACCGTGTGACGCCGCCGGTAGTTAATCACACGTGGCTCCTAAACCCCCCACGCACAACATTTCTAAACCTCCCCTTCTTCACAGCAGTTCTACTTCCTCCGCAAGCCGCCGCAGCAGTCGCCGGACTCCGCCGCCGGCAGCAATGGGTAGCAGGGTGGCCGCGGCGCTGCTCCGGCGGGGCAGGGACCAGGCATGCGCCCTGCTGACGCCTCGTCTGCCGAGGACAGCTCCCCCCGCTCCGGCCCCGACGCCTAGGGTTGGATCCGCTCCCTCCTCCTCCTCCTCCTCCTCCTCCTGCGGCGGTGGAAGCTGCCTCCTCCCGCCGAGGCCGGGGCCAGCAGGGGCCTTCTCTCCCGCTTCCCGGTTCGGCTCCTTCCACGCCTTCCGATCCCTCGCTCCCAAGGTCAGCGGGCCTCTCTGCTCTTCTCGCGCCTCCCCTCTTTGAGTAAATGTCGATGCCGTCACATTCGAGGAATTGCCGGACATTCTGTGATTGATTGGAACGCTTTAGACGGAAATGGCTCGGGGCAGTCACTGTATGTAGGGCAAATCCCTTTTGTTTTCGACTAACATATTACCATTTTTGGGGTGACAAGTTTGTCTGATTGATATACTAGCGGATTAGCTATATTGAATCTTGGTTCTATCTGTCTTCAGAGCTTTACATAGGATGGAATAGCGTACATGATCAATCTCCGCATGGCGAAATGTTAAATAGAATACGGTGCTTCAGTTGCAGCAATTACTACAAAAAAGTAAATAATTGATGATTTTTTTTTCTCATGCGATGTGATCTTGTTGCACATGTGAAGTTCACATGCCGTCATGTCGGCCTAATGATCTCACTTCTTCAGATGTAGTCGAGATTTGATGGTTGTAATAAGCTGTTTGCTATTCTCTGGTTGCTGGATTGTAGCTGGTATCCCCAGCAGTGACTCTGTATCAGTGCTTTCTTAAAAGCAGAAGGTGTTTGCCTCTTTTTTTTTAAAAAAATGTGAAATTCACACTTGACAACCAATTTCCAATTTCTTAAACTTAGAAAATATGGTATACGCCAAGCTTCTCGCGGTGTGACCGGTTAGAGCAGTGAGCTCCGGGATTCTCCCATCCGACCTGGGTTCAAAGCCTGGCACCTTCTTAATTTAAAGACATGGGAGATTCTTCTCCTATGTTCTAGTTTTTTTTAGAAAATATGGTATACATTAGTTATTTTGCCTTGGTGTGCTGAAAGGAATTCGCAAAATTACAGCTGATTCATATGTCTGTTTCATTTTAGAATGTATTTGGCCAATGCACAAGGAGAATGTCAACTACCGCGGCAGCACTGAACTCAACTGCAGCCAGTGGAGCAGCAGATTCAGGATTGAAGCTACTTGTTACGAAAGGGCCTCATGCACAGAAGGTGGTCGGGATATGGCTCTTTGGGTGTGCTGCCTGGGTGTTCAGCTTGGTCATACTCGGAGGCATTACTCGGCTCACACGTTCCGGGCTGTCAATGACTGACTGGAAGTTCACAGGGGAAATACCTCCAATGACAGATGATGCGTGGCAGCTGGAATTTGAGAAATACAAGCAGTCACCTGAGTATAAGAGGTAAGGATGCAATCACTGCCTGTCTGCTATTTTTTATGGCCACTGGTGTAACTACGTAATGCCTGTTTTCATGATGCACAACGGCTTATTTTCTTGCATATTCGATTTGTTTTCGTAATCCTGTTAGAAGATTCTAAGGACACCCCCCTCAAGACTTCAGTGATACTAAACTAGTACTGCACTAAGCTTTGCCATCCCATCCAATTACCCCATTCTGTTTTGACCTTGCATTATGGCTTTGACTTGACCGTTACTGAAGTTGGTTACCTTCTTTTCTGCCCACTTTGGCTCACAGAGAGGGAAAGAAGAAAATGGATCCTTAGCAGAATTATGATATCAAACTAAATGATGGTCTAACCTGTTCAAAACTGCCAAAGTTTAGTAGGCTTAGTAAACTTTAGCTCCCATGTGCATCAAACCAGAAATCCCCATAGTTCTCACATGTGTAACCTTGACACATATTATCCATTTTTTTTTTAAAGTTTAGAACATTGTAATAAACAACAGTCTGGGAAAAGGGAAGACTACTGTTTTGTGGTACCCTATGTTCCAAATTATAGTTCACCTTAGCTTTGTCCTAAGTCAAACTTCTCTAATTGTTGACTACTTAAGTTAATAGAAAATCAACAACATCTACAACATCAAACTAGTTTCTTTATATTTTCCATGAAATATGTTGACATCACATTTAATTGAATTTATGGATGTTAATGTATTTTTCTAAAAAACATGTCAAAGTTAGAGAAGTTTGGCTTAGGACAAAGCTAAAGTGAATTATAATTTTGAATTGGGGGGGTGTGGGGGTGGTGTGTAGTAGTAATTGATATGAGTTTGGTAGCAATCGAGAATAGGTAGTTCACATGGACTCTCAGCAACTTTATTTATTTTCCTTTAAACAGATGATGACTATCCCCTGATGTTTCTCTGCGTTTGTCCTTATAAGTTCCCTCCTTAAGAGATACTGCTTTCAATGCCATATTTCTGCTAATGCAATTGCAGCGTTCTACAAACATATCTAGGGTGAACAAAGGAATGAGCCTTGAAGATTTCAAATTTATATACTGGATGGAGTATGCACACAGAATGTGGGGAAGAGCTCTGGGCTTTGTATTTGCGGGTCCTTTTGCATACTTTATTGCAAAAGGTTATGTTACCCGCCAACTTGGGCTCAGGCTGTCAGCTCTTTTTGCACTTGGTGGTGCACAAGGACTCATTGGCTGGTGGATGGTGAAAAGTGGCCTTGAGGTATTTACTAGACAATGTATTTCATGTTTAATTACTTTGGGGCTTCGAACTTCACTATTTTTTTTTCACCTCAGGAACCAACATCTGAGTATGTTTCATGTCTAATTACTTTGGGGCTTCGAACTTCACTATTTTTTTTTTTTCACCTCAGGAACCAACATCTGAGTATGTTCAACCAAGGGTTAGCCCTTACAGGCTGGCAACTCACCTGACATCTGCATTTGTTATATATTGTGGTATATTGTGGACTGCTTTGTCAGTAGTGATGCCTGATCCTCCAACTGGATCAATGAATTGGGTAAATGGTGCAGCAAAAATCAGAAAGTTGGCAATTCCTGTCAGTGCTATTGTAGGCATTACTGCAATATCTGGAGCATTTGTTGCAGGCAATGATGCAGTATGTATTACATTCTCCATGTGTATTTTGTAGTTTCTGTCTTGAAACCACGTTTACGTTTTCTTTCATCTAATTATTTATTACTGCTATCACATAGGGGCATGCATACAATTCATTCCCAAAGATGGGTGACAGTTGGATTCCTGAAGATGTATTTAGCATGGAGCCTTTCATACGCAATTTTTTTGAGAATACATCTACGGTACAGGTAACCTTTTCTCGCAAAGTTAAGTTTTACAGATCTGTTCATGTTCTCATACAAAGGAGTTCAGCTCCACATGTTGTCTGGAATATTTTATCTGATAGTTTTCAGTCACTCTCTTTGCTTCATGTCGCTCTGTCATAAATTATATGTCGTTTTGACTTTTCTAGATACATAGCTTTTGCAATGCACCTAGATACTCCCTCCGTTCCCAATTGTAAGTTGTTTAGGCTTTTCTAGATACATAGCTTTGTATGTAGATATACACTATGCCTAGATACATAATAAACACTATGAATCTAGAAAAGCCAAAACAACTTACAATTTGGAATGGAGGGAGTGTATGCTATGTCTAGGTACATAGTAAAAACTATGTATCTAGAAAAGCCAAAACAACATTTAATTTGGAGCGGAGGTAGTAGTTTTTAAACAATTCATTTTGGCAGAACCACAAAATAGGCAGTACAGTAGCATAACCGTTTGTTTCTTCCCCAAAGTATGCATTGACCATTTTGCAAGAAGTGTCATATAAGTATTACAGTAAGTTCTTGTGCCAATATGCATTGATGATCTGATCACTAGAAATTTTGGAGTGCATCACCACAGGAATTGTGTTAGTCCAGAGTTCTTCACCTGTCTTGTAGACTAACAAGCTCTTCTCATTCTTGTAGCTCAATCACCGAATTCTCGCTACAACCACATTACTCTCTATGGGTGGATTATGGTTGGCTGCGAGGAGAATAGACATGCATCCAGCAGTCAAGTCACTGATCGGAAGCACACTTGGGATGGCTGCTCTCCAGGTAATACCAGCTCATTTTTGTTAGTTCCTGCTAGTAACTTGTGCAACTATCAATTGTTGTGCACAATCCAATATGTGTGCTGATGTGCCAGATGAAGTTATTGCGTCACATGAACAAGTTCATTTTTTGAGGCACATGAAGAATATAACCAAGCCCTAGCGAACTAGTGTACAACACCAATAATAATATTAAATATTCTATTTCAGGTTACACTGGGCATATCTACACTATTGATGTACGTTCCAACCTCTTTGGGCTCAGCGCATCAAGCTGGAGCATTGACTCTATTGTCACTTATGATCCTTCTCACTCACACTCTAAGAAGGCCGTCGCCAGCTCTTCTTAAATCAATCGCAACTGCTGTGAAATCAACCTGATACTACACCTTGAATTTCTCCACCCCACAATTACGAGTTGATTTTTCTTTCCCCATCCTAACATGCAATGGTGCCCTTGTTTCTTTGCACCACCTAACTACTGTAGCATCTTGGAATTGCTGGAAAAGCGTGCAGCTCTTGAATAAAGGGTCCTCAATGTTTTCTAGTGCCAAGTGTGGCAAAACTTTCCTAGCTTTTTTTTTTTAATTGCTACATTACATTTTTTTTGGCACATCTGTGTGCACTTCTTGTATCCATAGAAGAGGATTAATTTGTACCGAGAAATTATACACAAGCTTTGGTTCCTTTCTTCCCTGTAAAGGAAAAAAAGCTCTGTTTCCTTTCTGTTCTTATTATGCATAAACAAGATGCAAAAGAAAAAAAAAGGCTCTGTTTCCTTTCTATTCTTAACTTCTAGCTAATCTCCCTCTTACCTTAACAAGATGCTAAATTGCTAATTCAACTCACCACCTGGAGGCAGGTTTGATTTCAAATCTCCAAACTTAGTCCTTAGCATAAAAGTTTTGTGACAGCATATTGAGTGAGCCCTGATCTTAAGGGGTGGAACTCCCTTGATTCTGTTCACTCTAGGCACAGTTTAGTTTGTTGGCAAGAATATGAAACTCTTGGCTTTACAACATGTTTTCGTTTATTGGTGATCAATATAAAAAGACAAAACATGTAAATGTAGATCAGTTGGCTTGTTCCACCAAGGATGATGCCTGATGGAACCTCGGCATAAACCATTGAACGAGTACCAGCCAGTCAAAACAAAGCTAAATGGCTTCAAAGTGCCTTTTACAAATTTGACTAGAAGTACTAGTAACATGACCCCAATTCCCAAAGACGAAGAGAAGCAATCTGTAGTGGCACGGTTCCTTAAATCATAATCATATAGATATATATCTCTTTACCAATTATCATGAGCTGTTTAAGACTCTTTTCTATATCCAACTATGAGAGCAAATTAGAACCTCCAACTTGGATGTTGATCCCTCCACCGAATGGTCCCGAGGCCCCTGTAAAGTGTGATGGTACGTAGAGCGTTATATAAATATATATGCTCATTTAGTCATTTCATTACAAGTGGGTCAACATGCATACAATCTACTGAACCAAAGTACTACGATCTAAAAATCGAAAGTCTAATGATGCTTCCATGAGATATAGTCCTTGATAACCTGGTGCTGCCGAAACGTGGACCGGGAGTGTTACAACTAATTTTAGTAGAATATGCTTATTATCGTGGTCAGGAACGGAGGAACAAAAGAAAGTAAACAGAGAAATAGAAAAAACCACAAGAACAGAAAAGGGATGTTGGCAAAGAAGTAGAATCAAATAAACTACAGAAATAATGAAATGAACTTTAGTGCTTACTGCAATGGCTATCTGTTTACTTCCTCTATCTAGGAAAGAATGCAATTCTCACACAGTGTCATGGTTTAGTTATCTTAAGTTTGGTCAATTATAAATAAAAAATATCAATATTTGTGATATCAAATAAATACTACTTAGATTAATTGTGGAATACATTTTCATAATAAATTAATTTGGAGCCATAAAATAGTATTCACTAGAAATTTGATTATACATAAACTACTTTTACTGGCAAGGGGCCATAAATATTTGTTGTAGTATCTGTTGAGTGTGGAAACCTGCAGACACTAGAAGAGTGACACGCACAAGCCAAGCACGCGTGGTTGTCCTGTACTTTGTGAAGGAAGAGAAGACCTGGGCTCAGATTGGATTTTCGTTTTCCTTTGAAATAAGAAGCCTGTAAAGTGTTCTATAGTAAAGGAACCGGATAATCCTTTGATCCAAACGCCATGCTCATAATACTCGATTCCAAACGGAACCTAATGGTCTTATTCTGAAAATACAGGGTGACAAATGGTTGGGTAACTATACATGATTTTCAACCCTGAATCGCAGTATCAAACTCCTAGCCGTCTTGAACTTCCAAATTAACCAATCACTTAACCTCTCCCTTAAAACAAAATTGACTATTTTTTTTGCAGCCTGTTGATATCATAGATAGAAAATTTGTTTTTGTCTGTGCGTAGGGCTGGATAACAAGCTATCTTAGCTCTCGTTAAGAAAGCGAGCTTAACTCTAGTTCGGCTCGACTTGTTTAGCTCCTGAGCCAACTTGTTTCACTTATGACTCAGCTTGTCAATAGCTTAAATAAATCAATATATAGCTTCTAATTTGTTCCATGCAAACATCAAGCCGGAAAAAGCATAATGCATGGCATACATTATTTTTTGAGTTCAACCTTCATGTGTGCAGCATAACATGAAGCCTAATTATCGTTGGTTTAGTTGCCCCATGAAATACTTGGCTCGATCGTTTAGGTTCCTGGGCTAGCTTGCAAGTCGGCTTGAGCTATAGCTCATTAACTTAATTATGACATAAAATATTAACTCGTCTCGTTAAACAAACAAACAAACAAAGCCGAGCTGAGTCAAGTTACCAACTTACCATCGAGCCAAGCGGGCTAGCAAGCCATAAGTTTTTTGTTCAATCCTATTTTTGTGTGTGGGTGCGTGCATGTGGAAGTGGTAGCATGAATGTGACACCTAATTAGTTGCATGCAGATATTATTTTTAAATCAAAGGAATTTTTATTTTAAACCACCAGGAGAGGTAAGTAGAAACAAGGGTGAACAATAAAAACAACACTGTAAAAAAAACTAAAATAAAGAAAAAATGGCCTAATTAGAGTAGTTTTTAGTGCAAACAAATACACAACTGCATATATGCGGGATCTGTTCAGTTTGGTGAAGCTTAGATGTCCTAAACCATTGGCCGGTGATGTCTGTAAGTGGTGTCGTCGGTCCTCCACTAACCAAGTCCCATAAATAAATTAAAAGCTCATCTTTTGAACTACATCAGTGCGACAATCTTCTGCCTATATAAAGAAGGACCTGTCCGCTGAGTTCTCTCATCCTCCTCTTCCCGATCTCATATTCCAAGCTATCTAGTTAGCTAGCACCATCAAGATCACCGAAGAAGCTATCTATACACTGTCCTGCAGCTTGTAAACTCCATGGCCATTTCGTCGAAAACCGTTGCTGCTGCTGCTGTGTTCACCATGTTGCTGCTCATCAGCACCACCAGCTGCTTCGTGCAGCTCCCTACACCGACTCATTATCCATACACTGGAAGAAGAGCTTTGCAGCAGGTGTCTGCAACTGCAACTGCAACTAACAAGGACAATTGGGCCCCAACCAATCCCGGCCCTAGCCCCAGCATTGGCCATGGGAGTCCTCCGACGAACAAATGATGAAGCGTACCATCAGCTAGCTCCTGCTCAATCGCTGCATCTGCCATCCTACTGTGTATTTTTTGAGATTATTCCGTGTGCTTTGTTTTGCTTTTGTTGAAACATGAAATAAGTCTAATGCATAGGGCATCTAGGCGTTGTTTGTACCACACGTTGTAAAATTCTTGCTCTCTTCTTGTATCTACTAGTATAGTAATATAAATAAATAAAGGCAAATCTTATGCAGCATTCTCAAAAGGCAGAAAAGGTTTACCAACAGCAAAACCTGTGTATCCATATGACTCCCAGTTGGAAAAGAGCAGAATGGAAATTATAAAGCAAAGTCTTACTTTTTTCCATTCATTTTTTGGGTGAAGATATCCGGAGCGGCCACCTCCAAAGATTTGCTCGCAAGCCAGATCATCCCCCTAGTGTCCTCACGTTGTTCACAAACCAAATCATCTCCTTAGTGTCCTCACGCTGCAACAACATTCAAAACCGCAGCCAATGTGTTCTCTTAAAGCTAGCTTGCAAAAAGAAATAAAGTATATTGTTTTTTTCTAAAAAACAAGGTCATTAGGTGAACACCAACTTGCAGATATGGATCTAGGCGGATATAACCCGGTAGCTATATATAAACTAATGTTCCAAATTGTCTTAGCTTGTTGACAACCAAAAAACATATATATGCTTAATTATTTCATTACAATTACAGAAACAACAGTTTTGGCTACCTGTCTAATTTCTTTTGACTAAATTATCCTTTGTTAAAATTACGTCTCGTTGAGATTGAATGTATCAAAGGAAAACATTTATTTTAGGAGGGACTTTCAGCTTCTAAATAATTTCTTGGTAAAAGGGGGAGGGTGATTTTTTTCCCTTCACTGAGATTGAGAGTGGGTTTAGAACGAGAAGTGTTGAAGATACTCTTACAGCATGGAACACCTGTAGAATAGAAGAATTAAACTTTTCTAAAAAAATTATAAAAATAGTTACCAGAATTTGCATAGGGTAGGAATCAAAGTTCTGTGGTCTGGCGGGTGTGGAAAGTTTTCACCCTTGGAAAGTTTTCACCCATGCATCATGTACTAGTAAATTAAACTTGAGGAGGTTTTAACTACTGCAAATATAATCGGTCATTCAAATAATATTTTCTCTTTTATTTCCGCAACGGGTAATTTTTATCTTTCTCTCGTGATGCAAGCTTGAAGTGGACTGTAAGAGAAATAATATAGCACAAGTTGACAATGCAAGTACTGCCGCAGGAGGTAAGCTGTAAGCATGCATAGGAGTATAAGGATGGAATGTACATGGTATGTATAAATGCGTCAGTTGCATGCATATGACGATCACAAGCATATTTTTGTAATTTGTGTGGATTTTTTTTTCCGCTAGAAGCTAAAGCATCATCATTATTTTGTCTAAAAAAAAAAATCAGCATTATTAATCTTATCACTTGCATGATCTCGAAAAAATTGATCTTATCACTTGCGATACCCTCGGAGCTGTTCTTTTCCTGGTGCTCATGTTTGTTTAAGATATCCACAAACATACTCAAATGGAGGTGCACGCTCTGTTGGTACCTGGACAAAATTTTATTGTAAATCTGAAAGATAAAATAATTTGGTTGTGCATGCGCACTTGCATTGCTTTTGTGGCGTACTATGATAGAACTGCTTAAAAAGTTTATTGCCTAAGATGTGCCACATTGCAATACGTCGCCACGAGACAACTCCAGTCCAATAATAATGCAAATATATACTGCATGTCTCTATCCTAGTACTACTGTATAGCCAAAGCTACTTACTGGCTCGTGAGTGATGACTACTATAGAAAGCATCAAGTAAATTCCATATTGCAACAAACAAAGCCCTGCTGTTACAGAACTGCATAAGTTTTTCAATAAAGTTGACGCTCCCTAGGTGCACTTGGTTTGGGAAAAGCACTATTGCAATGGAAAATTTCCAAGCCACACAAGAAAAGGGTCCTCCTGATGGAGAGAAAACCTGAAAAATCTCCACACCCTTTAAACAAATGGATGTAGTGGACACCAAGAGTGGGAAAACTTCCATCTTCTGGCAGGCAGGAGAATTGGGACAGCCAAAGCTTAAGCTCCACTTACCCGGAACTTCAATCATTTGCCAAATGAAACGATTTCAGTTGTTATTGCTTTGGAAGAAGCTGATCTCTCCCAGCTATTTCACTTGCCTGTGTCAGAAGTAGCCTACATTTAGTTACAAACTTCAGCTTTGCAATTAACTGATGCACGGGACATTTGGAAATACCGTTGGGGGACAAGCTTCCTTCCATCAAGAGCTTACAAATCTTTGATGGGCCACTCACAGCACCGTGAATCTATCCCAATGGATTTGGAAGTACCTCTATCAGGCCAAGCATAAGGGTTTTTCTTGCTCCTGCTCAAAGACAGACTAAGCACGGGACTATCCTTAGCGAAAATATTCGTGTAACACCCGCCGGTTGTGTTCTCTGTAACCTTGATGTGGAAGAAACTTCACAGCATCTCTTCCTTCAGTGTCAGTTTACTAAGCAGTGCAGGCAATTTCTGCAGATTCATATACCCGCTGATGCTGACTTTCCTGAAGCAATGATGTATCTCAAGAATGCACTGCTCTCCGGTTCTTCATGGCAGCAATTATATTACTCTGTTGGGCAATAGGGTGCTCAAGAAACGATTACAATTTGAAAGGTTTGCAGCCAAATCTCCCAGCTTGCCGGGCTACTTCTTTCAAAGAGCTTCAGCTGCTAAATCACAGTCACAGAGTCAGCTCGAAGTTTGCAGACACCTTCACTCAATGGACTGACAATCTAGTCTAGTTTGAGCTGGAACTCATCTTTTTTGTTTCCTTCTTTGTTCCTTAAGTTCTGTTTTCCTGCTTTGTACTTCCTCTGTAACTTTTCTTTTCATGTTTTAATAAAATCTCTGTAGGGGTACAAGCCTCTCCAGCTTCCTAAAAAAAAAGAACAAATTTTACTCAAGAAACAGAGATAGCTAGCATTCGATATATCACCAACAAAAGTACTTTGGTGCCATTATTATAGTTAGAAATCCAACAAAAGTGATCGTGGTATATGCATTGGAGACCGTATCAAGACTTGGTAGAGTACAACAAAATGGAGGTTGAATGCAGTACTTCAAGTGGCATATGTAGTGTGATGTTTTTTTTTTTGGGTAACTATGTAGTGTGATGTTAATGTGTGGGCTTGATACATAGAAGTGGTGAGATGGGACAGACCCAACTCAATTTTTAGGATGAGATTGTCCTTGTTATCTATTTGGTTGAGGGGATGAAATGGTGTTTGTTTACTGTTTGATAAGATCGAAAAAGAAGTTGGATATATAGACGGTGATAGACGGTGCATCTAACACTATTATTATGAACTATTTTAGTGGATTCGGTCAAAAAACTATTTTAGTGGAACCCACGTGTCATTGTCTAGACTTTCCACAGCCCGGACAGCATTGCACGGCCGAACGGCATCGCCGCCGCATCCCCACGTGTGCTGCGCGGTTGCTGGCCGTCGCTCTTCCACCACCGCGCAGGAACTCGAGGACCGGGAGGATGAGACCGCTGCGAGGTCTGACAGCTGCAAGCTCGCCTCCCTCCCATGAGCTCCAATGCAACCGTTGAGAGCTTAGGCTCTGGCACCTGCGATGTCCGACTGGTGCAATCGAATGAATTTGTTGGATTGCAAAAGCTACTTCTTCCAGGCAAGGCTTGTAGGACTCAGAATAAAGGCTGGGCTTTCTCTCTAATTTGACCAATGGATAGTTTCCTTAGAGAGCTGAGCCCTCGTTTTTCTTTTATTTTCAATATTAGTGGGGACAGAGTCGTCCCTCGATTTTGAGGGATGGGGCTAAGTTTAAATTAAAAAAATATTCCCTCTAGAGATAGTTCCCGTACCCTATCATCCTCAATCAAACACTGAACAAAGATATGTGAGACAACAAAAAAGTTTTTCTTTAATATATTAGCTGCTATTAGCTGAATTAAGATAGCTAGTGAAATAGTTGTTAGCTAGGTGTCGTGCAGCTAGCAATTGCTCCAATTAGTTGACATGTTAGTTGGATCTGTTTGGATCCGACCCACTACATTTAATAATTATAGTCAACTCTTAACTTTTCAATACTCCCTCCATACTGATAAAAAATGACGTTTAGGACAGCATTTAGCATACCAAGGAGTGATTAATTAGGGTAGAGTTTTCCCTGTCTGCCCCTATTAAATACGTTTGCGTGTGCACTTCATACAAGAAAAGTCATGGGCTCAACTGGTTAGCACAGCGTGGTGTTAATGCTGAGGTGCTGGTTTCGAAACTAGTTGGACGCAAGTTTTTTCCTTTTTTGTGCATGCCAGCGCCGCGATTGGCGAGCGCCTATTAAATAAATATAAAACGCGGGCCCGACCACACGAGAAGCGATGCGGAGTAGTAACTGTGACGCAGAGGCGAAGGGCAAACAAGTCTATAATACCAGTCAACACTCCAGAACGACATTTTTTACTCAAACGGGTTGAGGAGCCAGTACGTCATTTTTTACCATTACGGAGGGAGTACATCATGAAGTGTAAAGCGTGGCAAGGGTGGCATCAGCTCTGTTCACTGTTGTCATGTGACAACAGTGTTATCCTATGACTTCTATAGCAAACTGATGCTCATATATAAAATAACCCATGATGTAGTAGAAATAATGTTAATAGATTTTTAAGCTAGATCCGCCCTTAGAGTGTGGTAGCACATTATATTTGAGATTTGTAAATGTGAAAGTGCCTTTAAATACAATTTGTATGAATTGTTATGCGGATAGTCTTTTAGGGATAGAAGATGGATATGAAAAAAAAATCGAGTATCGTCATTAGAGGTGTGCAGCGCTGGCCACGACGACCACATGTGAGATCTTTGATAAGCAGCAAAGCATGGCTTTGAGCACGATGGAAGCCCGATATATATTTTTTGAAGGTTTAGGATGACGATGATGATCTTGCATTGTTCATTCACTGCCGGAAACATGAGATTTACCGAGTGTTTATAATTTTGCCGAGTGTTAATTCACGGACACTCGGCACAGATACCTTTTGCCGAGTGTCGACGAGAAAATACTTGGCAAACATCAGGCACTCGGTACAAAAACACTTTGCCGTGTGCGAGCACTCGGCAAAGAGATACACTCGGCAAACTGGCAAATTTACCGAGTGTTTGCACTCGGTAAAACTATACACACGGCAACGGTTGACGGGGGTAGCCACCGTCAGGATTGTGCCGAGTGTCTTCCGTTAGCACTCGGCAAAACGGAGGGTTTGCCGAGTGTATTTTGAGAACACTCGGCAAATGTTATTTTTTTTGGATTTTCACTTCCAATTTTTTTCTGCAGACTACCTATTACACTTTGAGCAACATGTTCAATTTTGGCACAATTCCCATACTTTTTGCTATATTCTATTCTTTAATTTCATTTCATTGATTCTTTTCCAAAAATGAGAATTTGAATTGCAGGTGCGGGGAATAAAGAAATTTAATGGATCAGAAAATTATATTCATGTTATTTAGTGTTACTTAAGGCCTTCTCCAGAGGTAGACCCAAAATATTATAGATCTTCATCAACAAAAATGACAAAAACTCTGGGTACGAATAGGTTTTTAATTCTAAAAAATACAAACGGACTTCGAAATTCTTGAAACTTGTTGATTAAGAATGATATCACATGTGGATGCAGTGATAAAAATTTGACGCAATTTGGAGCACGTCGTCATGTACCGCCTTTGCCTCAGACACTCCTCGCTCCACCTCCACTTGTGGTCCCGGTCCCACCTCAGCTACACTTTACTCCAGTGAGTATATGACCATTTTAGTTTGTACGTTTACGCTTAGGGTCAAACAACTACAGTAATTGCAACCTAGTGGACAATAGATACTTTAGCCTTGTATGATTTAATTTTACTCACACATGCAATATCTTCTCTTCTGTGCAGCCTGCGTCGGCGGCATCGAATGATGGGCCTCGTGTATTCGGAGAGTCGCCGGGAGGATCTCACGTAGGGCCTTCTCACCTCGGGCCGTCGCCATGATACTTGTGGTTATTCTCTTTCGGACTTATGCTTGTGATGAACCTGTGACTTGTGAGCACTTGTGTTTGTTTCCGATAACTTTCATGGACTTGTGAGTGTGATGGACTACTTGTGGACTTGTGGTTGTGTTGGTTTTGTGAGATATGTGATGATGGTGACATATATATATATATTGTGAGCAATGTGATATATGTGTGGATGGATATGTGTGTGATATGTGATATATGTTATATGTGATATGCTGTAATATAAATATATGTGTGGATGGAATGGAAAAACAAAAAAAACGTACTACATGGTCGATTTGCCGAGTGTTTTTTCCATGACACTCGGCAAATTGACCATTTGCATATGCACCTGGGAACCAGGTTTGCTGAGTGTTTTATCCGACACTCGGCAAATTGACCATAATTTGCCGAGTGTCGGGGAAAAAACACTTTCGACAAACGGGGATTTGCCGAGTGTCTTAGAAAAAACACTCGGCAAACCGGGGGGATTTGCCGAGTGTATTGGAAAAAACACTCGGCAAACCAGGGGATTTGCCGAGTGTCTTGGTAAAAACACTCGGCAAATCGGGGGGATTTGCTGAATGTCTGCCGGCCGACACTCGGCAAATCCGCCGCTACCGTTTAACTCCGTTTGCTTCTTTGCCGAGTGCACGACACTCAGCAAACGATTTGCCGAGTGTCCGATAAAAAACACTCGGTAAATTTCTCTTTGCCGTTAATTTTTTCACCGTGAGTTCGTTGCCGAGTGTTACACTCGGCAAACCTCTTGCCGAGTGTTTTAAACCGTTTGCCGAGTGCCGTGGATACTCGGCAAATCTACTGCTTCCAGTAGTGGTTCCATTAACAGGTCATGTCCTCCTGGTCCATGTAAGTGGTTCGATCGGCTAGAACACTACATGGCGATCGCCTCTTCTACGTGCAGAGTGCTAGTGAGCAAGATGATGGTACACATAGCTACCCAAATACGTACTCAAGGCGTACAGAAGACAACGGTTGTGCTTGACCTCTATATACATTAGAGCTGATATCAGATGGACGGCTAGCGTCCAGCCAACAACACCCCATTATACGAGGACGAGCAGTATTGGGTCTCACGTTATATATGTTAATTTTGTATATAATTTTCTTCTTTTTCTTCTTTCTACTGGCAGACAAGGGACATTGAACAGTAGGTGCCTAGGCGGGAGAGAAAAAAATAGGTAATGACTTTATTTCGGCCGGCCGTCATTTTAACACTTCGCACGGCTGCCCACGCCCAGCCGTCTGCCACCCGATGTTCCCCCATCCCTCTCCTCGCACGGCACTCCCCGTCTTCCATTCCACTCCTCGCCCCCTTCTCTTCCTCCTCCCTCGTCTCTCTCTCCCCGCGCGGTCGTGGATCCAGGCGGAGGCGGAGGCACAGCGGCTCGCCCTCTCGGAGTACGCGCCTGCTCCAGTGGACTCGCTCCCCTGGCGCCGACTCAAGGCATCTGGGACGCCGAGGCGAGCTACACCAATAGAGGTCTCCTCACGGCGGTCGACGAGGTGGTCCTTCTCGCATTGGAGGACCCCTTTCCGCTCCCCGCCGCGGACGGGCAGCCTAGATCCAGGGCCTGGTGCACGTACGGACGATGCGCCGGCGGACGAAGTTCTCACGACACATTTTCCTCCCCCTGCCTGGTGCACGCACGGATGCGCCTAGATCGAGGTTTGCACGCATTTTTCGCCCCCGCCCCTCTTGTGTTTTAGTATTTCCCTCGCCCTATGATTGGAGATGATCTGGTGATGCGGCTAGCAGTTTCGTTTGTCTTCGCTTCGTGGCTATTCGATTTGCTACTGTGGAGGAGAGTTTGCTCATATATAGTCTGTTAATCGGTTCCGTATCTATTTGATTTGTAATGGGAATGAACTGTTCTTTCAACTTCCAGCATTTAGAGCGAAATCTTCATGCTGGAAAATAGATACAGGGATGTGTACTGTGAGTTCTTCTCAGGATTACATGTTTAGAAATCCAATTTCGTTCATTATTTTTTCCCTCTGTAATTTCTAGTTGCCACTTAGTACTCGTGACCATATATTTGCCTATGGCAGTGTTCTCAAGGCAATGCCTAGGTGACAAGGCATACCCCAAGGCACACATGATGCAATACCGCCTTAAGAACATTGGTCTATACTAATTATTTTGAAGTTCATAGAAAAAATTTATTCAGTTCATTAGTTTTGCAAAGATCTGTCATGTACTAATTTAGAGTGGAAGCTAGCATATCTGTATGTGTTCATTTGCATAGGTAGGTGATACATTGGAAGCAGGCATCTCAAGGATGCAGTAGCCAGTATTTATGTTTAGAATATTGCTAGTGCCTCAATATTTATTAGATGAACTTTAGGATATTAGGTATTTGAGTGGACCAATAGCCAAAGTGTGTGAACTGAAAATGAACGCCACTGCTTTTCTGTCAAACTGAGAAACTCCCCTTTTGGGTTCATCATGGGATCTGTTTTGCTTTTTATTGTGCTCCTTTAGCTATGTGAATCGTTGTTCTTTCTTTGGGGGGATAATAAAGTTACTGTTGCATTGTGAATGTATATTACCATGGTTTTTTTTAGGATTTCGTAGAGTTCGGTGCTGCAGTGCTGTGAGGCAAAGTCGTCGTCACTTAATCGATTCAATTTTGATGTTTATTTGTTGTAGATTTTGATTTCCCATATCTCGCCCATGGTCGTAGCGCTAAAGCGGAGCTCCCTAGGCCGCCTGTTGCAGCTGCGCTAGCCGGCCAGCAGGCCCTTTTAGCCCTCCACTGGCCCTTCCCCCAGCTGGCTGCCTTACTGCCTGATCCTACCTACGCGTGCTCGGCTGCTTCCATTCCCAATCCTTCTTCAGTGTCAAATTGACAGTTAGGTGAGAATGTTAGATACATATCTTGTTCTATAGTTTTTGAATATTCATTGATTGTGATCTAGTGATTTTTTAATATTCATTGATTGTGATCTAGTGATTTTAGTTTTAATTTTGCTTTTTATGATTTCAGTTGTCATTGTATATGTAGCTTTCTAATCTGTACGTTGGTATTTGCGGGCACAATGTTCTGGTGTTTTTTAAGTGTGTGACTGAATGATCGAAATGGTAATCTGATGATTCCCTTTTTTTAGATGCATGCAGTTGCTTAATTTAGAAAGACAATGTTACCTAAAGTTGCCTTTCCAGAATACATAGGTTGCCTAATTTAGGAGGACAATGTTACCTAACGAATAAAACTTAAATTGCCTAAGAAAATATAGCTGATGTTTAGGTTTTATGGAGGAGTCAATAATCAGCACTTAGAGCTGAATAATTAGCGATTAGATATTTTTTGGGCATTATGCAAGTATTTGTGCCTTAGCCTAATTATTTATGCTCTTTGCAATAGTAAATCTTCTGTTATTGTTCTGGTTGAGAGCACTCACTTATATGATTAGGAGCAGATTGGACTAGGGAACAAATTGACTAGGTGCTGTTTGAATTGGGGAAAAAATAAAGAAAAAGCTGAAAACTGTTTAGCGATGTATCGGTGTTTCATGAAAGCACCAACTAGTGAATTTATAGATGCGCGTTTATGCCCGGATGGTTCGCTAAGATGACACGGGAAGTATACTGGTTCAGGCGTGAGGCCCTACGTCCAGTTCGAAAGGATCGTGTTACTTAACGGCGGTTCGTAGTAGGGGTTACAACCGGTTCGAGAGAGGGAGGGTCTCCCAAGTCTCTGATTGAGCGTGGTGCCAATATCGTGGCGTGTGAGTGGTGTGCGAGCGGTGGTTTGCTGTGCGATATTTTTCTCGTTTGTGTCGTGTGTCATTGGAGGGGGGGCCGCTTCGAAGGATGGCTCTCCCTCCCTTTTATAGATGAAGGGAGGGAGCGGCCTTACACATGCTTCGCAAAGAAGGAACGGGCGTGCCGTGCCAAGGAAGAAAGAAAGAGGAAAAGGACGAAAAAGATGGAGTTGTTCGTCTTCTCGCTTGGGGTCGTGGCGTCCTTCCCTCCTGTGTATGAGCTGACGGGCCGTGCCTTGGATAGTACCCGTCGTACTATAGGCAAGGCGCCCATACGCGTACAGTGATCGGTAAGATGCAGCAGTTGATTTTGACGTGTTCCACACTGGGTTAGGCATAATAGTGCCTACCTGTGCAGGCATGGCTTACTGTGTGCGAGTTGACAGCCTCGATGTGTCTTGTCGGTATGGTAAAAACCGTGCAAGGGTTCGCCTTCGATTTGGACGGAGCAACATCGTGACTTGGTGGTCAAACGAGCTGTCCGATCCCAAGGGGTCGGGCGGAGTGGATGCAGGGGTCGGAGGAGAGCCTGGCTTGCATGGCCTGCGGGTCCCTCTTGTCTTATTCCTGTCCGCATTTATTTGGGCAAGTACGCTTAGGCCAGCTTTTGGCCCGCTTGGTCTCTTGCATGCATTGCTTTTTTACTTTGCTATTTGAACGGTAGCATGTGCGCATGCATGCATGCGGTATGGCCCGGCCTCCGTGAAGTTTGGTCTACTCGAACACCAGCGGATGGCCGTGTGGGATCGCCCGCATAGGCCCCTTCCGCACGCCGCTTGCGTGTGGCCACCGGCCATCCACTTCTTCTGCATTACGTGGCACGGTCACTTTGTGGGGTCCGGCCTAGACGCGCTTTGCCGCACGCGTAGCGCCTGCACCCGTGATTCCGGGGACTCGGTCAAGCGTGTCCGCTTCGTCAAAACCATGTGGGGCTGTGAAGATACCAAGAAACCCTCCGACCCCGTATGTTGGGGGGGGTCGGGCGAGGCGATGGACGAGCGAACCACCCGGCCTCGCACATAGGGGTCAGTAGCGTCCGACCACCGCCATAATCGGGATCGGGTGAAGCGGACCTTCGTAGGCCCTCTTTGATTTGTCGTCGGTGAATCTTCTAGAAATTATTATTATTATTAATTCGTTGTCTTTGGGTTACTTGCTGGGAGAGATTAGCCAGGAGGTTTGTAGGCCATATATTTCACCCCCGACAGTAGCCCTCGAGTCTCTGTTGGTGTGAGGCACACCTGCAGGGACTTTAATGCATGCGGCGAGGTCGTGATTTTTTTTCCGGTGGAGTGCTTGGGCCTTTTCCGGCGAGTAGCTTCCCGAGTCTCTGGAGATGTGGGACACATCTGCAGAGACTTAGACGAGCGGTCTTGACTCGCGGCGTCGGGAGCTAGTTTGTCGCGGTGCGTATTACGATGGTTCGCCCATCGTAATGATGGCAAAGTTTGAATCGTGGGTATGTTGATGGGATGAAACAGGGGCCTCGGTGGCTCCTCGTTATCAATCCGGTGTGGGAAGATGGGAGGCCAGGCGGCGCTCTCGATTAAAGCCTTGGTTGGCTCTTGGGGTGCACCTAGTCTACCAAGGGGCACCCTCCGACCCTATTCGCAGGGTCGGGACGAATCGAATGCGATCGACGCCACGCTCCTGGTAGCGGATCCATCTAGTTCGCAGATCCGGTCGCACGGATCCGAAGGCTCGTCGCCTTCCCTTCGTGGGTAAACCATGGATCCTGGCCCACCAAGGATTTGGACGCAATTTTCGGGATTGCCTTTGTCGCGTATCCTGTAAGATGGTATGGTAGATGCAGCTCCTTTTCTCAATCGCGGCCGAGGCCCGTAAAGACCTTGCTTCAGGCTCCTGCAGGAAAAATAGAGAGTACGGTTCTCCCCCAAAGAGGTGGTGAATTAGTTGATGTTCGGGCCGTCATGCCATGGACTTGTAATCGAACAAGTTATTTTGTTTTGAAAGCGCTCGAATAAGTTTCGGTTCTTCAACTTTTTAGTTGCGAAAAACATCGTCCGCGTTCTGGCCCCTCGTGGTCGTTAAGTTTCAGAAATTTGAGATACGGGCATAGGCTTTGGTCAGCTAGTGAGCAGTACCTTAGCCACCGGGGCGTGGTTGTTTGCAGTCCAACTAGCCTATCCCGAAAGCACTTCCCGTGACTCTCATTTCCGAATCTCATCGCGAGGGGAGGGGGTCGAAATGCGGAATATTTTTACTTTTATCAAAAAAGTTGTTGCGCTTCGACATTCTTGTGCTGTTAAGACCTAAAAGCTCGAGGTAAGGGCGTAGGCACTGATTAGGCTAGTGGGCGATGCCATAGCCATCTGGGCGTAGGCGGTCGCAGTCCGACTAGCTTCGCAAGAACCGTCTCCCGTAATTCTTACTTCAAGATCTTATCGCAAAAGAGGGCATTAAAATACGATTTATTTCTGAAAGATTGTACTACCATCGAAATAGAGAGGGTGCAAGTACGTTTTTCTTTAGAAACATGATTTGTTTTGCGAAGGTACGTACAACTTGAAAGAACTAAGGGTAGAAGCGGCTTAGCTTTTCAATGTTCCAAGCGTTGGTACGTTGTCGTCGGCGTCGTCGCTGCCGAGGAGGTAGTCGCAGACGCCGAGGAAGTGACGTAGAGCCCCCGGGTCGTCGAGCCCAGAGATGTTGGCGCTGCCCCAACTATTGGCGTCTTCGTTGGAGCTGGCGGTGGAGGCCATTTCGGCGGCCGCAAGGACTTCGGCGATGGCCTTGGTGTCGATGGCAGGGGAAGGAGAACCATTTCGCGGTCCACCTCCATGTAGATGGAGTCTAGGCTCCCACATCGAATGTGAGAGCCCAGCGTAAAGCGTAGGTTGTCGGAGTTGGCCATCCGAAACTTGGGTTTGGAGAGACGAAACGCGCAAGGCCCCTACCTGGCGCGCCAACTGTCGGTGTTTCGTGAAAGCACCAACAGTGAATTTATAGATGCGCGTTTATGCCCGGATGGTTCGCTAAGATGACACGGGAAGTATACTGGTTCAGGCGTGAGGCCCTACGTCCAGTTCGAAAGGATTGTGTTACTTAGCGGCGGTTCATAGTAGGGGGTTACAACCGGTTTGAGAGAGGGAGGGTCTCCCAAGTCTCTGATTGAGCGTGGTGCCAATATCGTGGCGTGTGAGTGGTGTGCGAGCGGTGGTTTTGCTGTGCGATATTTTTCTCGTTTGTGTCGTGTGTCATCGGAGGGGGGGCGCTTCGAAGGATGGCTCTCCCTCCCTTTTATAGATGAAGGGAAGGAGCGGCCTTACACATGCTTCGCAGAGAAGGAACGGGCGTGCCGTGCCAAGGAAGAAAGAAAGAGGAAAAGGACGAAAAAGATGGAGTTGTTCGTCTTCTCGCTTGGGGTCGTGGCGTCCTTCCCTCCTGTGTATGAGCTGACGGGCCGTGCCTTGGATAGTACCCGTCGTACTATAGGCAAGGTGCCCATACGCGTACAGTGATCGGTAAGGTGCAGCAGTTGATTTTGACATGTTCCACACTGGGTTAGGCATAATAGTGCCTACCTGTGCAGGCATGGCTTACTACGTGCGAGTTGACAGCCTCGATGTGTCTTGTCGGTATGGTAAAAACCGTGCAAGGGTTCGCCTTCGATTTGGACGGAGTAACATCGTGACTTGGTGGTCAAATGAGCTGTCTGATCCCAAGGGGTCGGGCGGAGCGGATGCAGGGGTCGGAGGAGAGCCTGGCTTGCATGGCCTGCGGGTCCCTCTTGTCTTATTCCTGTCCGCATTTATTTGGGCAAGTACGCTAGGCCAGCTTTTGGCCTGCTGGTCTCTTGCATGCATTGCTTTTTTACTTTGCTATTTGAACGAAGTAGCATGTGCGCATGCATGCATGCAGTATGGCCCGGCCTCCGTGAAGTTTGGTCTACTCGAACACCAGCACATGGCCGTGTGGACTGGCCCGCACAGGCCCCTTCCACACGCTCGCTTGCGTGTGGGCGCCTGGCCTGTCACTGCTGCTGTTACGTGGCCTGGTCACTGTGGGGTCCGGCCTAGACGCGCCTGCACGCGTAGCGCTCTGCACCCGTGATTCCAGGGACTCAGTCAAGCGTGTCCGCTTCGTCAAAACCGTGTGGGACTGTGAAGATACCAGCAGAACCCTCCGACCCCGTATGTTGGGGGTCGGGCGAGGCGGATGGATGAGCGAACCACCTGGCCTCGCACGCAGGGGTCGAGCGCGTCTGACCCTGCCATAATCGGGATCGGGTGAAGCGGACCTTCGTAGGCCCTCTTTGATTTGTCGTCGGTGAATCTTCTAGAAATTATTATTATTATTAATTCGTTGTCTTTGGGTTACTTGCTGGGAGAGATTAGCCAGGAGGTTTGTAGGCCGTATATTTCACCCCGGACACGATGTGTCCTGAAATTTCACTTCAACAGTTCTGAGTTGGGTGACGATTTCGTTTACTACATGATGCTTCCTACAGAACATGATAATACAAAAGTTGTAGGGAATTTACTTACCATTTGCAGTCATGAAATTTCGTGATTTTAGCTCTTAAGGTTTGGGAGATATAGATTTTAGATGTTTACTGACAGATTCTAACCATGTTCTGCACAGCCATAGATCAGTTTGATTTTCGACCACTTTAACTGACAAATCAGTTCCCTAATATAACTATAAAGATGTAGAGTATTTCACAAGCTTTTCTAATTGCTAAAGAACATACTTTTTCGATGGATAGAACTCTGCTGGATATTAATTTCTAGATGTAGCCTAGCAAATGAACACATACACTCTACTTGCTTTTTCAGAATACATAAATTGTCTATTTAAGAATATATTGTTGCCTAATAAATGATACTTAAATCGCTTAAGCAAACGCAATCAACTACAATACTTTATAAATTTTTTGTGCATCATTACTTGTTTGCTAAGTTGGTTCTTGTTCTCATGAGGCAAAATATCTTCTCATTCTAGATTATCGTATATGTAATTGTCTTTACCTTTTGTGCTTGATCTCACATATCTTCTTACAACATTATGCAGTGGTGGTTCACAGTTAATTTTGGATTGCACCGATATATTCTTTAGCAGGAGAATGGTACCCGATATATTCTCTTGCTTGATGATCTTACTTCCATTTTTGACTTTTCTATGAATGATGGCAGAAGGGTTACAGAAATTACTTGTTAAAGGTGAAAACCTGAGATTTTGCTCCCCTGGTTTCCTCTTGCTTGGTTTATTCTGAATTTGTGGTGTGCTTGTGTTCCTTTTTTGATCCGGTTTTCAGTGAGTCAGTGTGTGGATTATCCGTCAATCCATCATGTGCCAGGTAAGTGATAGGGAAATGCTGATTCTAGCATAAGATGGTTAATCTGTACAGTTAATCTGAAATGGTGACAAGTACAAAGCAGGTTCTAGGCTAGTAGCTAGCATATGTGTGATTTCTTTGAGCAATCTAAGCTGCTTGAGCTTCTTGTATGGTACATACATGCATGATACATCCTCTATCCATTTTGATTGGTCTAGAGAATTTTTTGGCTTGTCCTTGCTTCTAAAGTGATGCATGGCGTTTTATCTGGAGATGCAGGCAATTTAAGTGTCACTTTGTTACACAATTTTAGTGTCATTTGTTAGACAACAATGTAATACTAAATAGACAATTTAGCCCTTTTATTGCTATTTTGGAGGTAGCTCATTAAGATCTCTATTTTGATACCTGTATGATGATTCCTTGCATGCAACACAATAAGTATAAATACGTGCTGCTACATCATGACATGTAGGCAACTTAGTCAGACTCATTAGGTAATAATACTGCCCATCAATAATTAGCATTCAGCAATACATGCCAACCATTGAACTACAGTTGTTAATCCTGTGAACTCAACCATTTAGGCAACAACAAACCTAAATCATTACTGAATCAGTCTCAAATGAAGCAATAATATTACTAGTTTCAGGCAATAATGTCTTCTCGAATAGGCAACATAACGTTTTCCCTTTTTCCGTTTCTCATTTTTTTCTCAAACGGCCATTAGAGTAACAAATTTTTGACACATGTTAACTATTTTTTTTATCATGCAGGACATGTACAGAGAAGCAAGATGCAGGCAAATCTATAGCTTATCCTCACCTTGCAACATCTAGACTAAAGTCCAGTTTTATCACCTTTTTAGGAGGGATCATTTCTACACTGCTATGCTTTAGGGGGAAGGGGGGACTGCAGATGCCAAATGTGTTCTTTCTGATAGGATGCAACTGTAGAACCAATGATATGTTTTCTTAGTTTTTTTTTCTGCTTTTACAATGTGTAGCAGAAAGCATATTAATATCCAAGGTACTTGATGGATATGCATACAAGTATTTTCTTTGATCTGAGATGTTTTCTGAATACATTTTGGAGTAGGCAAATAAGCTATCCACATACCTGTACTTGCCTGAGAACAGCTTTATGCTACAAATTGCCTGAGAACCAATGATACGTTGGCTTCTTTGTTCGGCGCCTGCCTGTGGAGCTGGAGGTGCTGTCCAGGGAAGGCTGCCGGCACCCAGAAAGGCAGCGGCGCCGTCCAGGGAAGCTACCGGCATCCAGGAAGGCAGTGGTGCCGTCCAGGAAGGCGGTGGCTCTGTCAAAGAAGACCCGTACTTGCCTAAGAACAGCTCTAGTTTTTTTCTGAGCAAATGAGAACAGCTCTAGTTGCCTAGGTCCAGAAACAGGGAAGGGCAGATCTGCTTTCTACGTATTGGGCCTGGGGGTAGGGGGTATTGGGCCTGGCCTGCGCAGGACGTGAAATCGATTTTAGTTTTCTTGCCAGAAAGGGAAAGACGAGCGGACAATGTATTTGCATTACTATAAATAGTAAGGCCGTACAGACGTGCTATATTACGGCCGGCCCTAGTATAGTCGCTCCCAAAAAAATATGTCTTTTTGCAATAAATTACGTGCTATTAGTTGTGACAGGATGGCTAGTGAAATTAGTTGTTAGCTACTCCCTTTATTCTAAATTATAAGACATTTAACTTTTTTGGCCTCAAATTTGACCATTCGTCTTATTCAAAAAATTTATATAAATATGGTCAAATTTAAGTTATTATTGAAGAGTTTCTATTAGTAAAGCAAGCCACGACAAAAAAAGTAATATTTTGCAAAAAATTTTGAATAAGACGAGTGGTCAAACTTGGTGTTAAAAAGTCAAACGTCTTATAATTTGAGATGGAGGGAGTAGGTGTCAGGCCAGCTAATAATTAACTAGCCGATTAGTTAGATCTGTTCAGAACTTTGGATCCACTTCAACTATTTTTAACACTAGCCATTTTTTGACCAAAGTCAGCAGGGGAAACCCCAGCCTATTTTTTTTTTAATTTTTGGTTAATACAGACCTGTTTAAATTCGCTCCCACAGGGAGTGAAATCCAGACCTGCTGGATGCTACTCAGGTGCTCTAACCACTAGGCTAGAGCCCCTTTCGCTTTAAAACTAGCTATTAGCTAGATGGATCCAAACATGGCCTATATCATCAAGAAACACTCACCTCAACCTTCTTTTCTTCCATATCGTCTCCATTACATCACCTAAATCACCTGTGGAGAACTTGCTAGAACATTAGATATAAGGTATATATGGTGTGATTATGATGCAGTTGTTTTTTAGGGATAGAATAGAACTATAGATGCAAAGCCGGTATCACTGTTAGAGGTGCATAACGCTACAACTACAGTGATATTTGATAAGTAGAAAAGAATGTCTTTGAACCCTATAAAGGTGTGGTTTACATTGTGTTGAAGGTTTAGATTGACAATGACCTTGTTTGCATTCTAGCCGTCGATAGGTGTCATATCCTACTGGTCTAAGCAAGTGTGGTCCCATTGACCAAATGACGATTGGCTCTCGAAGTGTAGTATAAAAGTGCAGAAGAGTGACTGAAGCAGACCCCTATAGTACCCAAGTACATATTAAGGCGTACAACATCATCAATACGTGCCTGCAGACACTCTCTCTCACACTCTACTTCAGAGCTTACTCTGGATAAGCGACTAGTGGCCAACTATCGTATGCGGGTGAGAACTCTATTTGATCTCAGATTCTAGAATTAACAACCACTTCACTTAATCAAACATGATTATTTGCCAATTGAATTATGTAGTAATCAGCCAAATATAATTTGAAGGTGAACTAAACATCCTAGATTATATGTTAGATTATAATAATCCAACAATCAGATTATTGTAATCCTATAATCATCTCAAACGTGGGTTTTTAAGATTATAGGTCATTTGAACTTCAACTAATAATAATCCACCTCTATAATAATCTCAGGATCTAAACGTGGGTTTTTAAAATTAAATCTAACTGTGGCTTTTAGATAAATCCTTTTTGTATGGTACTGTGATATTGATACTAAAAGTAATATATGTAGAAAAGACAAAACTTATAACTATGAGGAGGAACTGACTAAGAGTAAGTGACAGATTGATAGCCCACAAAACAACTGCAACACGCCTGCTATCTCTAGGGCCCGTTTTCCTTGGCGTGTGACTAAGACGCCATTCTTGGAGTGTGACCAAGACGCCACAACCCATACAAAGTGGCAAACACACAGCCCATGCATGATGCATGCATGCATGCACCGCCAGGTGGGTGGGTGGGTGAGCTGTAAGTAGGGGAGGATGTCATGCATATTCACTAGGTGATGCCAGAAATGGTGTCACGTTTGCTATACCTTACATAGGTACCTGCCAAATTTGCTAGCTCCGAATTTCTACTACCTAACACAGGGTGCTCACATACTAGTTTGTGGGAGCTCAAGGATGATATAGATAGAACAAAATGTATGGAACCCCGTGAAGACATGCATATTAGGTATTTTAATACCTATATAAGTTGCCCTTTGTTATTTTTCCCTTGAAATTAAAAGTAATCCGACTAGTTAGTCATAATACTCTATAATTAATAGAGGTTTCTAGAATTAATCATGATGATGAATAATAGTGATTTCTAGAATTAACTGCAATGACGAGCATTCTGCAGTTACTTTCACTCACCATTCTATTAAATCGCTTTTCTACTCGCACATTTTCTTCTCTCACAACCTACTTAGTACTCCACGGCCGAAACATCTACTGCCCAAGTCACACCCTTCTTCATCCTCTCACCGCTAACCACTAGCATCTCGACCTTCCATATCTTTGAACTTTGCCTTAACCACCACCTCTCATATCCACACCATAAGAATTTAGTTTCCCCATCATCGATCAACCATGGTACGAGTGTTATAAATCTTACCATCAAATTGTAGCTGTCGATCTTCCTTCTCATTTTGCTTCAATTCACCTCATTTAGACACGCTACAACAATTTTAGCAAGACTCAATTTCGATTGATCTTGCTACGGGTGCCACAATCATAAGTGATCGCCTTCGACCACATCCTCCTCCATTGGTGCCTCAATGGTCATGAAAGCAACATTGCTCTTCTACTCTTTTGGCTTCTGTCTCCTCCTTACCCTGGTGTGATATTCTCTTTGTTATCTCCACTATTCTTTGTTGTGCCAGCAGCCATAGGGAGATCTTGGAGTCAAACATAGTGAATGCTAAAATGGCATTGCACAACATATAGTCTCAGTGTAGATCTCATGGCAAGATATGATTATCAGCATTTTTCTTAGCCAACAGGTACTCGTAGATCTTTTTTTATTAAAAAAGGTATTCATGTATAGTCTTTGCCATTGACACATTATAGATCCTTTTGCAGCTATTGATCTCTTCCTTCTAATTTTGTTTCAATTCACCTTCGGTAGCCACAATGTTCAAAAAGAAGTCAGCTGGTCTCTAGACGGTGACCCTCAACCTAGAGCCTAAACATGCCTATGCAAGTCTAGGTGTTTTGCTAAATTTGCATTCGTCATTTATAGTTGAATAAATATAAAAATATAGTAGCTAAATGTTGAATAAATAGAAGGTCCTACAACAATAGAAGCGGGTATCTTGTGAAAAATAGAAGTTCTAGGGACTATAATGTTAGAAATTAGTAAAGGAAAGTGGAGGGGCAAGTCACAAAATGGTTCTATCCTACCGCATATAATCTGGAGCCTGAGCAGCGTGTTTTCTTTCCTATGACCTTTTCGGTGATCCCTCTCTCAATCCCTCCCTCCCTCTCTCTGTCTCTCTCTCTCTCTCTCTCTCTCTCTCTCTCTCTCTCGATCTCGATCGATAGAGGGCGGTTTTGTAGGAAGGCAGGCCGCAGGATCAGCCTTCCTGCGATGCCACAACGCCGCTGCGCATGCTCCCTATGCCATCATGGCCCAAGGGCTGCCTTTCCTTTCTGCTCCCTTTCTCTCTCCTTCAAATAGATGTCCATCTAACTGGCTTGGGAGGAGGGGGATTGGAGGAGGCAGCCCCAGCAATGGATCTAGCGACATAGTTCCCACCCTCAGTCGGCATAGCTCTAGATCTGGTGGCATGGCGCCTATTCTCTGACTATCCCCCTAGGTGAGTCGTTACCCCTTTGCGTAGAGCTAAAGCATGCCAAGATGAGTGCCTAGTACTACCTTTTTGAACACTGGATAGACACACTACAACTTTTTTAGTAAACCCATCTTTGATTGATCTTGCTACTAGTGCCACAATCATAAGGGAGTGCTCGTATTTGACCCATATGCCTCCGTTGGTGCCTGTGCCCATCAAAGCAACACCACCCATACACTCTTATATGGCTTGCGTGTGTACCTTGGTGCAATGTGTTCTCTTTGTCATCTCTGCTAGATGTGGTAAGCGACAGTTTCCTTTGCCAGCCAATAGGTACTTGCAAGCGTCTGCGGTCATCAAAGCAATAATGCCCTTCTACTCTTATGGTTTGTATCTCCTTATCTTTGTGTGATGTTCTCTTTGCCATCTGCTAGAGTGTTGCACATCGACCATGGAGATCTTGGAATTCTACTACTAGCATTGACCAACACAGATCTCATGACAAGATACGGTAACTGATGTTTTTGTTCACCAACAGGTATACTTGCATTTGCCCACAATCATCAAAGCAACACTGCCAGCCCCTTCTACTCTTATGGCTTGTGTCTCCTTATATTACCCTGGTGTCATGTTCTTTTTAGCGTCTCTTCTAGTGAGGTTGCGCAATGACCATGGATATATTGGAGGCACGTGTTCTGAATGCTACAACTGGCGTTGATCAACATAGGTCTCAGCGCAGATCTCATGGGAAGATACGGTAACTGGCGTTTTGTTTGGCCAACAGGTATATACTTGCATGCACCTACCGCCAGTCCTTTTTTAATCTTATGGCTTATGACCCCTCCTTGCCCTGGTGTCATGCTCTCTTTGTCATCTTTTCTAGTGTCGTTGCACAACGTCCATGGAGATCTGGAGGCGTGCATGGTGAATGCCACTACTGCTAGCGTTGACCAACACAGATCTCAGTGCAGATCTCTTGGCAAGATACGGTAATTGATATTTTTCCTTTGCGGCAAATATCCATGTGTAGTTGTGGCCAGTGCCAAATTGCAACTATCTGCAACCCTGATAGAATGAAAAGAACTTATTCATTGCATTAGCTACATTCCTCTAAATCAAGCCTCTCACATGCTCCTCTTAGATTGAATCCCAAGCACACCCTATATGCACCCCCAAATCTCTCTCAAAGTTGGATTCAAAAACACAAAATCTTCTTCCAATACCACACATAAGGCTCAAATTCGTGATTATTAATTGCAAGAAAATCTACCACATAGTAATAGTTTGCATTGTTCTGATCCTACAGTGTGCTTATTAGGGCGCAGGCCGTGCTAAACGCTCGCCCATCAGCCTCTGGCCTCGGCCTCTCATCTCATCCTGCGCGCAGCCCAGTCCATGGTGTGCGTGTATATATATAGACATCCAATCCACACAAGCCTTTGGACACACAGCTCATACATACACCAACCACCACCGCCCGCCTCTTCTCCGGCGGCCCTCTCCAAGACGAGGTGACGCCGACGTCGTCCGCCTCCGCACAACCACCATCGTCGTCCTTGCTCGGATCGGCCAGGTCCGTAATGGAATGCATGCGCTGCGTGTGCTCTAGCTCCTCGTGTTGTCATCCGTTCGTGTTGTGTGTGGCGTCGCGTCGTCGTTCTTGCATGCATGGCGTGGGCGATTCTTGTCTTGGAGCTGATGAAATGTTGTTGCATGGTGGTGTTTTTAGCGGCGCGCATGGATCGGCAGGAGGGCGACAGGAAGCGCGCGCGGGAGGGGGAGGAGTCCGCGGCGGCAGCGGCGGCGGGGGAGACGGTGGCAGCAGCAGCTGGCGGACGCGGTGGCCTTCGAGGAGACTGCGCCGGTGGCGGCAGCGGCCGAGGCTCCTGCAGCCGGCGGCGGCGAGGCCGTGGCCGGGGCCGGCGCGGCGTGGCAGCGGCCCGAGGGGGTGTTCGATCTCCCGTGGCAGAAGTGCCGCGGCGGGCTCGGCGTGGCGAGCGGCGGCGGGTGGGAGCTCCGGGACGTGTTCTTCCGCTCGCTCGTGGACGGGCGCACCGCGGCGATCGGGGTGCCCGGCGACCGCCTGTCGCCGCCGCCCAGCAAGCGGACCCTGTTCGACGACGTCGACGCGTGGCTGGCCGCGGCCGGCGACGGCGAGGTGGACCCGCTCTGGCGGTCGGTGCTGGAGGCGGGGCCCAGGCCCGCCGCGTGACGACGTACGCCAGCCAACGTGCCCATCGAGTGACCTGCCAGGTGCCCTTGGACCCCACCTGGCGGCCGCTCAGGGGTCCGCCGCGTCAGCAGCGATGCGCTGGCAACAAGGATAACCTATCCATCCATACTACTAGGAAAGGAAATGAGTGAAGGGATTTGAAGGAGACGCGTCGTCGTCATCGTTGATCCAAATTCCAATTTCAAATTTCTGTTTAGTTTGCTAGCTAGCTAGGGTTGCATCGGGTCTCTAACTAGCTAGGTCGTCGTTGCAAGTGTTATGCCTTTTATTTTCGTCTTCAAAAACTATCGTCGGGTTTTATTTAGCTTTATTTAGAGTCCCGATTATGTCAGACTTTGAGCATGCATGTTCGTGGGTGTGTGCGATGACAAGTTACAGATGAGGATGGATGAATTTCAAGAATGTTCCCATATATGCTTGACAAGCTGTCATTTGTTTTTCTTTCCCCGAATTACAGTACATCACTTCACTGGATCATACTTGTATACAGGGAAATTGAATACATAAATTTAAAATGCGTCATGAGTAGATTAGTTAGCTTGATTTAGTGATGCACTTGATGACTTGTTGAACTAGCCATGGGCTGGCAGAGAGGCTGGCACTAACCATGCATATCCAGTTCAGTGACCATGCATATCCAGTTCAGTGAAACTAACTGTTTGTTTTATTCCAGAACTTTGTTTCTTGTTTGTATGTGCATGGAGACTGTGAGGGTCCAACATCAATCAAAACAATATACTCACTTTGTTTGAAAATATAAGAAATTTTTGGCTTTTTGCATTCATAGCTTTTGCTATGCATTTAGATATGAGACTTTAGATATATACTATAATAAAAATAATGTATCTAGAAAAACCAAAATATCTTATAATTTGGAACGGAGAGAGTATAATATAACGCTGGCATAATTTGAGATATGCTTGCCTCTTCGGTGTGATGCATGGTGTCTCATCAGTAACGACTTCTGGATTTAGCCAAAGTTTCTGCAGCAGGTTCATGTGATCTATCGACAACTGAAACCTCGCTACTTTACATGGCTTATATGAAAAGCTTCAGACTTCATGTGGTGCACGCAAAGGCAAGGTGTATGCAAATTGTATGCCAAAATCAGTTTTCGGTAAGTGTCCAACCTTATCGTTTTATGCATAATTTGCTCCAAACTGATGCGGATCATCGCTACGGCAAAGAACACACCACACACAAACACAATGGCTGGCTGGTGTGGAAGATGGGAAAATAAGTTTCCGATATATAACTGTCCAGGCGCCGTATCCTTTTTTTCAACATAATTTGCTCAAAACTGATGCGGATCATCATCAAGGGCTGGCTGGTGTGGAAGATGCAAATGTATGCCAAAACAAGTTTCTGGGTAACTGTGCAGCCGCGTTTGTCTTTTTAAGCATAATTTGCACAAAACTGATGCGGATCATCATCGCCACGGCAAAGATCACACCACAAACAAACACAATGGCAGGTTCTGGCTGGTGTGGAAGGAACGACTTGGGCGACTTTATATTATCGTCATGCTCATCATGCAGGTCTCGATGAGGAGACGTATACGATCCATGAGGTCGCTCTCGAGAATCACGCATGCTGTTTCCACCAACTGATGAAACTGCGACCGTGAGCCGGAAAGGCATGCATGCATGCGCTGCGCTTCCGTGCGACGCTGCTTAGCCTGCTGCACCGGGTAAAGCCATGCTTACCAAACCGGACGGCAGCCGTGCATCGTTCGTGCTTGTGGGACGGATGCAACGCCTCCCGGTTCTGGCTTGCCCGTCCGAGCACGGCATGCCGATCAAGAGAAAAAAAAAATTTCTTGTGCTCGATGGACTTGTGTCGACTGATGCCATTTAGATCCGCAAAAATTTGAATTCGTACCTGTACATCTTTAAACTTGTTAAACGATGCACTGTAGTACCCTATATCCCTAAATTTGTTAAACAGTGTGCCATAGCTCTATTTTTAGACCATGCCAACTACTAAGGCGCACCGTACCACTTGACAAGCTTAGGATGTAGAAATATATTTTGAAAGTTTGTGGATCTAAGTGGCACGCTTTGACAAGTTCTCATACATTTAGTCAAAATCTATCTTTTTGTTTTGTTTTTCAATTAGAGAAACTCTCTAGAAGTCTTTACATCCTTCTGTTGATAGGGATAGAGATTTTATTTGGTGAAGTTCTTCCCAAAATAGCTTTTCCAACTAGACATTCAAATATTCACATCCTCAGTTTCTGTTTTTTCGCTCACCAAATGGAGCCGAACAGGATATACAAAAGTTATCGGAATGTGGAGAGATATAGAGGTCAACTTTGAGACTGATGCAAATGCTCTTATAAGTTTATGGTCTTATTAGAGCATTTCCAAGAGAATCTTTGCATGTCTCTTAATCATAAAGTTTAGAAAATAAATAAAAATCATGCTCTAATAGACTCTCTAAATCATTCGCTAACTTTTCTGCTCTCTGAAGCCACCCTTCTTGCTCTTCATGATGGAGATGCAACATCGCGCTCTAAATTCAATATATAGTAGTCCTTTCATGATTTGTTTTCTACAAGAAAAGTTATGATAAACCATTACAGTATTGAAAACGAAGCTTAAAATCCATTGCTGACACGAGATATACATACATAAATAAAGAGAATATTCATGAAATAAATGGTTCCCCGAGTAGAGATATAGAGACTAAAGTTGAGAGTGACTCTTGGAGTTCTCTGGGAACCAAATTAAACCAGTAATGCTCATATTTTTCCCTACCCACCTGAACCCAGAGGCCGGGGAGGCGGGGATTGAATAGTGGCACGAAAACATTAACATTGGAGTGAAGGAGAAATCCACAAAAAGATTCTTTCCTAGCTACCTGGACAGGACTTGCAAACCTAAATACTAGGAAGGACTTGGAATAATAGATCTAAGAACCCCCTCAATTGGGAAGAACTGGAAGCCCTATGTTTAGTTTTAATAATTAAGACAACTAGTGGACTAACCTTTTGTTAAATATTATTAAAGCTAGGTGAAGTCCACACGAAAATAGTGAGCAAGGCTAAAAGATTGAAGAAGGGTGATCAATCCAAGCAGAGTAAGCTCACACTTGGAGCAAGGTGACTATTTTGAATGATTCAGTTTTACTCTAACTTGGTCAAGAAATAAGGTAAAAAAAAATCTCTTGGTTCGACGATGAACCTATAAGTTTTGGCCGATATTTGTGACTTTCAGTCGCTTTTCACAAGAACCTCATTTTTTGGCCCAAATTTTGGAGAGGTTTCTGATGAACGTTTGATCTAGTTTGACAGTTTCTTTTCTATACAAGGAAAATAAAACAATTATCAAAATTCGTCAATTTAGTTCTATTGCTAGGATCAGTTTTTTCTTTGTTTTGTTCAAAATTGTGGCTTGCCCTCTCATTAGAGGATAGTTTTTTTGGTTTCGAAATCTTTGTTTCCATCGATAGTAGAAAGAATATAAAAGCGTTATCTCGTTCAGAGGAACGTAGGATGGAAGAAATAAAAATGCAGTTTTCTGTCTAACTGCATGTTTTTGTCATGTTTGTCCGTCGAGTGAGTCCGTGATCACTACGTTTGATCGTGCACATGACAAAATAATCTGAAGAACCTTTTTTTTCTGAAAGAAAACTGGATTTTCTGGGTTTTATTCTATCGTTACGTGCCTCCTTGGCGCTCAAGTTTTGTTGTGCATGGCCCCCCGGCATTGCATCTATATATCTCTCGGTTCATGCAAAGCCTTCGTTAGTCTCCGGTGTATACCAGAAGAAAAGACCTAGATATCAGCGAGGGAGAAGGACCAAAATTGCATAGCCATTGTCGACGGAGACCATGGACATGGAGGGCGAGGATCGAGCCGCAGTAGATGAGTTCTGGAACCTCCCCACGGACGTCTTCATGGAGATCCTTGTACGCGTCCCGCAAGGCAACCGGTGGCGGCTCCGCCTCGTCTGCCGGCGCTGGCGCGACATCATCCGCGAGCGGATGACGCCGTCACCCGACGAGCGCCCCGTGGCGCTCGCGTTCGTCGTGAACTCCTCCGGGAACAGGAGCGTCTGGGCCTCGGCGTACGTCGCCGACGACCTAGCGGAAGGCCGGTGCCGGGAGCTGTGGAGGAGCGAGGTCGTCCCCCCGACGAGGCGGCGCTTCAACAACGACTACTGGTACTGGCGCCACGACGAGTACGTCGAAGGCGCCCGCCCGTCGATGGTCGGCACCTGCAACGGGCTCCTGTGCCTGTGCGACGACGCCAAGCCCGGCGGCGCCATCACGCTGGTGAGCCCCGTCAGCCGCGAGTCGGTGGCCGTCCCGCCGCTGCCGGGCTCCGCGCAGTGGGTGCTGACGGGGCTCCGCGGCTGGCACGAGGCGTACACCTTCGCGTACGACGCGGCGACGGAGCGGTACCGGGTCGTGCACGTGCCGTGCTACCTCGACCGCACCGGCGGCTTCAACGTGCTGCTGGTGTTCACGCTCGGGGACGCCGCGGGGTGGCGGCGCGACGTCCCGGTCCCCGGCGGGAGCTGCCGCGTCGACGCCGGGCTCGTCAGCATCGGCGCCGCCACGCACTGGGTCACCAGGGACACGGAGCGCGTCGTGTCGTTCGACCTCGAGGGAGAGCGCGTCGCGTCCACCGCGCCGCTCCCGCCGGTGCGCGGCGGCCACAGACGATGCCGCCTCGCGGAGGTGCACGGGAGGCTGGCCATCGTCTCCCCCGGCGCCGTCGGCGGCTGTTGGATGCCGGAGAAGGTCGAGGTCTGGGTTCTAGGGGACCGGCGGCAGGGGTGGAGCCGCCGGTACAACGTGCAGGTCGCCGGGGTGGAGCAGCGGCTGGCGTCGCCGCACTTCGCGCACGGCGGCCACGCCCTGACCATGGACTCCAAGAGCCGCGTGTTCACGCACAGGATGCGCGCCGCGGGGGCGTTGCAGTGCGGCGAGGTGCAGTCCGTGCGTATCAGCGAGGAGGGGCAGGTGCTGCTGTCTGGCATCAATGGCGGCTCCATCCGAGGGGTGTTCGCCTATGTCAACACCCAGGATCCGTTGAGTGCTTACAGGTCAAAAGCTTCGTAAACCATCGCTAGTTGGCATCGAAGTCTTTCTTGGTAGAGATATAGGATCCAGCTGAATAGGCTCCCATTCTTCTTATCTTCACATTATGAACGGTTTGTGCCACATTCATGACATGGGAGGTAAGGACTCTACTCTGCAGTTCTGTTCAGCGTTGTAAGCTCGGCAACTACATGTTTATGATGTCTCCAAACTCCATAGTCTAGATTACCACAACATGGAGTAAAAAACACAAGGCAGGGCGACCGATTTATGTTGTTTATACTAATTAAATTTAACAGTGTAAGATATGCAACCTTAGCCAAATAATGCATCATGGCAACCACAGATGTTAAGACATGATTTTAAATTTGCCTCCACCATAACTAGTTATCAAGCTTTAACCGGATCGCAGGATGTCTAAGAGAGAGCTCACTAATCCTTCCACCAGGCTGTTATTATGTTTACTTCTGATGAAGGCTCAGTCACCTCAATCACCATGGCCTTAGATGAGTTGGCGCCGCCAGCAGTGACTGCAATTGCAACACCTTTGCAACACCCTCCTTTCTGTCAGATCTCCCCCACTTGTCGGTGAGGACAATCTCCAATATTAGGTAGGTCTTCTCATACAACTAGTTTATGGAGCGCGCCATCGCGCGCACGGCTTTGCTAGAGTAGTCGTTGTGTCAAGTGATGTTAGCCATGGGCGGTAGAGTCTGCCATATGATTAGAAGATATTAGGTGTAATTTTACATGGATAAGCAGTTCGTCGGTCTGTCATACATTTAGGGTATATACATATTTAGGTTATTTTACAGGAGGTTCACATGGAGATGTTGTGGAAGGATGGTGGATGGTGTATATAATTATACATTGCTTGGTTTCAGATAGGTGGTACTGGTGGACGGGTTGGTTTAGTCTTGGTGTGTTCTCTCACGGCTGATGAGTGACGTCTCCATGGTCTGCGGTGCGTTGACGTTGGAGGGTTGTTAGGCTCCTGCATTTGAAAATGAAATTGTTTATTGATAGTATGTGTGTGTGTATGTGTTTGATATGGTCAGAGATTGTAGGTGCTGTACCTGTGCTTGTATGGTGTGGCCTGTTGTTCCTATTTGGCGTTGCTTGAGGATTGTTGTTAATGTTTGACTGATGCGTCCATGTCCAGTTGTTCCCGGATGGTGAAGGGACCTGTCTTGTTAGTTGAACAGCGTGATACTGTTGCTGTTCCGGCAAGTTGTGCTGGTTATTAACGTGAGGTGCAGTAGTATGTTGTAAGTAAAGATGAAGTATCATCGTATAGTTACCTTGAGGTCTACAAGGCTGTTGGAGAGGTTGCTGATGGTCTGGTGATATTTTTCTGCTTTATCAACAACGTTGTGCACCCTTCTTGTGAGGTTCTCAGTGTTACTGATATTATAAAATGTGTTGCTGTATTCATTCTGAAGCTCTCCAAATATGTCGTCTATCTGCTCTGCCTGTATTCTCATTGACATGATATATCCATCCATGATGGCGAGGCACATGGTGGTTTTGGTGAGCTGCTGCAGCATTTCTGTTAGGGTTGAATAATTAAGATCAATGATTCTATATCCGAGGACATCTGTGATGTGTGTAAGCAGCTGATACATTGCAATTATCTCTGCATTGGCTGTATTGTGCTGTGCGTCTGAAACGGAGTGCGAGGGTATGAAGTTTGGTACTTCACCATACACTTTTGCTGTGGCAGCTTGGAAGATAGTTTTAAGTCGACATGCATAGGTGTGCGGTACTGGTATCTGCCAAGTTTGACAAAGTGGAAAGTATGTTATACTTATTCTTATTAATTTGTATGTTGTGATAATATGATGCAATTAAGGAAATACAGGGATTAGTTTAGGATTCTTACTTTATAGAAAGGCGGTACATTTGTGAATCCATCCAGCCTGAGAGGTGCGTGAGCTTCTTGAGTCATGAGATTAGTGAACTACCTGCCGCTGCTAGAAAGGTTAGATAGTGTTGGTCCAGTATGTATCAGATGAGCACTGAAGTCTTGTATGTATTGCCACTGATCAGGGGTGGTTTGGTCTAATATTGTGGTGATAGTGTTGCAGATCTGATGGATTGATGTCTGTGTTTCTGCTTCGAATGTTTGGTTTGAGTGATGTATTTCCCAAACTGTTTGTCTGGTTTGCTCGAAGATATCGATTTTTTGCAAGTAGTAACTCCGTAGATCACTGATGACAA